>JAFEMH010000967.1:15000-570338 GCA_022495995.1 Adenophora triphylla var. japonica | reverse complement strand
GGGACACCATGGAAGCATACATCGACGATATGGGCGATAAAGTCGAAGAAAGTCGAAGATCATGTTCGGGATCTTACTCGAGCATTTGACATCCTCGACAAATTCAACATGAAGCTAAACCCAAAGAGGGGTGCAATTTTGGCACAAGTCCTGTAAATTTTCATGAAGGCAATGTATTTTGATGCAAAGAGGGATAGAGGTGGCCCTGAGCAACAAATAGCCATCATCAATCTAACGTCACCTAAATCCATCAAAGATGTTCAAAGATTGACCTAAAAAGTATGAACATTAACTCGACTAATCTCAAAATCCTCGTACATGCAAGCCATTCTATGACATCTCAAGAAGAATTCCAAATTCGAGCGGACGTAGTGCTACGAACAAGCCTTTCAAGATTTAAAGTTGCACCTGCCAACTCCTCCCCTACTCTCAAAGCCTCAAGAAGGTGAGCCATTATGTGTTTACTTAGCCGTCTCCGAAACCGCAGCTTACGCCGTCATCCTGTCAAGTGATCAAGATGGCATCCAAGAACCAATATATTATGTAATTAAAACACTGCCGATGCGGAAACCGTGTATTCACACCTTGAAAAATTATTCTTAGCTTTAATTTCGCTTCACTTAAGTTAAGGCATTATTTTGAAACTCATGTCGGCTGTCATTCGTTACTAACTATCCAATAAAAAGTTGCAATGAGAAAGCCGTAAATGTCGTGAAGGATTTACAACGGCCTGTTCAACTAAGCACTTATGACATCAAGTATGAGCCTAGAACATCAATAAAATCCTGCCCTTGCAGACTGTGTGGCAGACTTTAGTCCAAGCATGCAACCGAAAGTAGAAGTTGAAGTCCAACAACTCTCAAGAGTGGGGGACATCCCTGCGAAAGTGGACTTTAGTCTACACATTTGGTGCTTCTAATACGTAGGGCAATGTGGCCAGGTGTTATCCTAAAGTCTCCATAAGGGGACATCATACCCCGTGCCATTAGTTGTGATTTTTAAAGCTACCAATAATGAAGTAGAATACGAAGCCTTAATCGTGGGCCTAACCGTGCCTCTAGACATTTAACATTAAAGAAATACATGTATATAGTGATTCATTTCTGTTACTCATTAATCATTTTAATGGTTCCTATGCAAAGAAAAATGCCAAGATGACAAACTCATTCGGGGCATTGTGGAAAATTCTCGCAAGCAAATTTCAAATCTTCTCCTTTGAACAAATACCCCGAGAGGAGAGCTCATAGCAGATGCATTGGCCACACCTCGATCGCCTTTCAAAATCTTATCTGCACTGTATACCAATTATACATGTCAATATCCCCGCAGCTGAAAGGTTAAAACTTTTCGCACGTATGACGACATCCCGTATAATCGTATAGGGACATCTTGGACGACGCCAATAATTAAATATCTTCAAGATGGCACCATCCCTAATCGAAGAAAAGAATGCAAAGAGCATTCGTGGTAAGAATTTCAAAATTGCGTATTAATAGATAATGTGATGTTTAAGAAATCATTTGCAGGTCCATATATTTAAGATGTCTTGAAACCGGACAAAGCCATGGAAGTCCTAAGAGAATTCGCATGAAGGAGATCATGTGTGGTAACCATTCTGGGGCAGAAGCTTATATACGAAGGCTCTAAGAATGGGTTAATACATCGGCCAACAATGCGTCAAGATGCAACCATCTTTGCCAAGAAATGTGATTCCTGCCAGAGGCATAGCGACATCATGCACCAGCCCGCAGAATTGCTTCATCCAATCCTCTCCCCTTGGCCATTTATGAGATGGGGAATGGATATAGTGGGAAAGTTGCCTAAAGCTCCCAGAAGAAAAGTATTTTTGCTTGCAATTACTGATTATTTCTCTAAGGAATGGTCAAGCCGAATCCTACGTGCAAGTTCGTGATAAAGAAGTCATATCCTTCATTAAGAAAAATATATTTAGCAGATTTGGCATCCCCTCTAAAATAATATGTGACAACGGCTTCCAGTTCATCAGCAAGAAGACGCATGATTTTCTTACTAGGTGGGGAGTTAAGATGGTGACATCCTCGCCGGTGCATCCTCAAGCTAATGGCCGTGCGTAATCAAGTAACAAAATAATCATCAATAACCTAAAGAAAAGGATAGATCAAAAGAAAGGAAGATGGGCGGAAGAGCGTCCATTTGTCCTTTGGGCGCGATAGAACCACACCAAAGAACGCGACAAAGCCAAACCCCTTACTCCTTAGTATTCGGAGCGTAAGCGCCATCCCAAGAAGTCGTCGTCCTTCTTCGCCAGATTCAAGATGTTAACACCTGAGCAGAATGATGTCAACCTGGGTTATGATCTAGATACCATTGACAAGCTAAGGGATTTAGCCAAGATCAGAATAGCAGCATATCAACAAAAGATTGCTAGATCCTTCAACAAAAACGTTAGATTACGGAAGTTCCAAATCGGAGATCTAGTCCTACGAAAGGTGTTTCAGAATACAAGAGAGCCAAATGCTGGAAAGATGGCTCCCAAATGGGAAGGTCCATACTTAGTTGATGCCGAAGCAAGTAAAGGCTCATATTGGCTGTCAACCCCTGGAGGGAGCAAGGATTCCCCAAAGCTGGAATGCCATTCACCTCAAATCCTACTTTATGTAAGTGTCCATAATTACGTTACAATGCAAATAAAACCAAGGTACGATCTTTTACCGTTCTATTTTCAATAAAAGTACTTGTTTCTGTTTTGTTTATTTTTTGAATGATTACTGACTTAAGCATCGGAGGGGCGTTAGCTAAGCTAACGCCCACCGCTAACATGTTTCTGTTTTGCAAGGAAACAAGAAGCATTTGAATAAAATTCCTTAAGATGTTAACATCCTTCCAAGAAGTTAATATCTTAAATCAGGTTTAAAGAAATATTTTTATGAAGTTCTAGCACTTTTTTACTTTCTTTTATCAAATAAAATATGACATTAGAAAAGATGTCAAAATCTCTCATTATCTTGTTATTTTGCAAGAAGTCTTCAATTCATTCCAATCCTCGTGAAAAACAACTGTTTTGAGACTGGCCATCTCACCTCCATTTAAGGTACTTAATCCCTTCAAAGGTTTAAAGAAATTACTTTCTTTTGTCTTATTAAGGTTTAAACACCTCGCCTGGAGCGCACGATGTCAACCTTGATTGAGGTGTGTGGTGGGCCCGTACGTTTAATATGTACGAATTACCCATCTCCACTCGATCAATGAGTTTTGACCCTAAGAATTTATCAATATGGTTGTGGCATATTCATGCCACCTAAGAACAAACGGTTATTGACATTCACATGTCAATCTAAGTAATTGCAAAGGATTTATACATCCACTCGCAAGTTGTCACTATCTACGAAAAGGTTAGCATGCCAACCTCCTAATTTTATTTTTCAAAATGATGCTTGAGCAAAAGTTTTCATCAAAACCCAAGCAAAAGTTTTTACCCTACGAAAGCATAAAAGTGTTGGACCAACCCAACACTTGAAAAGCAAATTGTCTTGGTCCTTATGGACCGATTACAAACCAAAAATATTTAAGCATTGTTTTTGGGACGCAGCCCATTTTCAAACCAAAGTTTTTCAAACCAAAAGTTTTTTCAAACCAAAAGAACCTTTTCTTTTTCCTTCATTGTGGCAGGGCTACCGCCGCGTATGTTGTCGCCGCTCCTTCCTCTAGGATATCATCATCCTTAGCAACCTGAAGATCCTTCTCCCCGCTTCCTCTCCCTTAGCATCCAAGGCCTTCAAGAGTGAACGTTGTTGCTCAACATCCCACTCGTATGCTTCCCAAAGATGAAACTCTTCCATCATTTGAAAATTTATTTCTATCATGCTTTCGGGCAATGTGAGGCCATCATGTTCTTCCTCACATCTTCAATCTCCTGCAACTGGGTGTCTTGGATGGAAGACATGCCTTTCATCAAGCTCTCAACCTCATTTTGTAGATCCTCTATTCTCTTAGCCAAAACCTCCTTCTGTTTCTTCGTCTGTATTGCCTCCAAAGACCAACTTCCCTGTTCCTTTCCTCAAGACTACTCATTCTTATTTTAGCCGCATCAATACCCTGCAAAAAGACAAATTTGATCAAAATCTGAGATACGTTATTCAAATAAAAATTCCTTCGAAACTCTGTTTTTTCAAAAAACTTACCACTGCTGCTCTAGCAAGTGCCTCTTCTACATCAGCCAAACCTGTTTCATCAATGTTTATCACTTCCTTAGAACTACCCTTCCTCTTCTTCACCCTTTCTCCTACAGATGGTGCCTCCATCTCTTTCTTAGGCACTGATAACTGTTGGCTAGCCTGGGTTTGCCCAACAAAATCCTGAAGGTCCTTTAGGGAAAAAGCAGCTGTGGACTTCAAAACTGTCAAAAATATGTTATCAGAGGAAAGCAAAATCCAGATACAAAAAGGCAAAATTTTAAGATCTTACCAGTGGACATCTCAGTAGATGGTGGTATCTCCTGTTCTTCAGAAATGGCTATTGCTTCAAGCAGCTTGAAGGATCGCTCCTCCTCCGAAAACTCCAATAATCTCCTCACTTTACCAATGGTCTCGGCAGATGATGGGAAGAGCTTCGCCCAGTCAATAGTTGCAAAAACAAACAAAGAAATTACAACAAGTAAGTGCGGGAAATAAAGAAAAATTGAAGTTTGAAAGAGGGATACCTTCCCTGTTCCATCCAGTTGCCAAGAAATCTCCTTCCTCCAAGGAATCCTTCTCAACAAAAAAGTATTTTGATTTCCAACCCCTATCGTTCACTGTTACTTTCAAAAATAGAGGTTTCATGCCAGACCTAGTTTTAAGAAGATATCTCATAGAGCCAAAGTTTTAGAGCTCGTATACGAAGGCTAACTCTCTCAAACCTATGTCTAACCCAAATTCACGGTTCACCCGCAGGACACAAGAGAATATCCTCCAAACCATGGGCATCAGTTGGATGAAAGCCAAGTTTGTTTTTCTAAAAATACTCAGTTATTAATACAGGGAAAGGATACGAGAAACCTAGGGCAAAGGGATATTCATAAAAATAGACCCACTGCGGAGATACAAAATCAGCCCTAAGAAATACATCAAAAGACCTAAAGATGGTGGAATCCGGGAAACATCGTCGATCCTTGACAGATTCGATGAGCTCGTTGTTAAAAATACAGACTTCTTCGTCGGGTTTTACCAACAAGCCTTCGCAAGAAAAACCCCCATCCTCGTTCAAACTCAGAGGGGTTCTAGCAGCCTTGCCCTTTCTTGAATTCCTTTCTTCAAATCATATTGTGTGAAATGGAAGATAGAATAGAGTTCCATTGAAGACAGAAGTTGTCCCTGGCCCCAATTCTCTGGTTTTCAATAAATCCGCAAATGGAAAGAGAAAGAATAAGACAGAAAGAATGGATAGGTGAGTTCACGTTGTAGTAGACCCCCATCCCGCTTCCCAGGAAAAGAAAAAAGAGAGATGTCTTAGAAGTAGAAAAGAAATCCGATTAACCACTCTAGAATAGGCGAAAGCTATGGCTGCTTTCTTCAAGGGATGTCCCTTCGCACTATAATCTTTCTTCTTCTCTATAAGAAGATTAGCTTTACGAAAGGAAGACGGCCAGCCTTGCCCTTTCTTGACTTAACCATTTTTTCAAAAAAGCAAAAAGGGGGAAAAGAGAGAGGGAAAGATTTTACCTTGAGAAGAAATCACCGCCGTGAAGAAGATGAAGAAAGCGTTGGAAAAGTGAAGAAGAAAGTGAAAAGAGTTCAGTTAAAAATCCTAGATCCTTGGTAGTTACGCTAATTAAGTGGGATTAAACTCCTCAACTGCCACGTCTCCCTCGAAATTAATTAACCGCCCAAGCTTCTAGAAGGAAGTAGAAAAACCGTCCATTTAAATTCATTTAAAGACAATTTTTGGGGACAATTGTTGTGGGTAAATTCAGGATTGCTACATCTTGAAAGGTTGCCAGCATGTCGTCATCTTCAAACCCGTGGACAAGGTAAAATTTACTTAGATAATTAGTTCATTATTTAATTATTTCTGTTATATATATAATTACATGTATAAAGAACATGAGAAAAACATATTCCATGGATTCATTTCAACGGTTGAGAGACCAAGTCAAGATTGAGATAACAAGGCCGAGATTCTAGGAAAGTTTGTTAGGGTTTTTTGTTATCTTCAGTTATTTTCTTTATTTAAAGGCTCATGGCTGGAACACTAGGCACGCAGCATTCACACACAGTTCACAAACACATTGTAATCTGCCATAGCTTCAATCTTTGTAACTCATCAAGATCAATACTACCGTTTGGGAAGGTAGGTGCTCATAATCACCTCCCGAGGTTTTGTGCCGGCGAGATAGTTTTCTCAAGGGCTTTCCTCGTTATATGATCGAGCCATCTAGTTTCATTGTTACACCGATTATATTCCATTGCACCTTCCTCAACTTTATTTCAAATTATTTTACATTTGACTGTTTTTTTTATCAAAACAACAATGTCTTTCTAAACCTCACCTCATCCCAGGTATGGACAATCCTCTATTGATATTTTCATTTATTGAATATGAATAATCTTTTATTTTCCTATTTTTTATTTTTCAATTTTTACTTCAAAATAAGATGTCGCTAACACAACCTGTGGAGGGGCGTCAACACAGTTGACGCCCATCTCTAACATGTCTCTATCTTGCAAGATGTTGACATATGAAAATGGGGACATATCAAAAGTGCTCAAATCAAAATGACAATGAACTCTCCTCCGCCAGAGACTGGCCATCTCTTCTAAAGTAAAGGTACACAATCCCTTTTAAGGTTTAAAGAGTTAATTACCTCTTTCTAAGAATGTTAGGTTGCCACACCTTCGCCTGGAGCGCAAGATATCTCTTTAATTGAGGTGTGGGGTGGGCCTATATGAGTAAAATTATATAGCTTACCCATTCCCACTCAATTAAATGATTGATCTTAAGTATTGTTCATAAGGTTATGGCATATACGTGTCATCTTAAAGTACCTACAGTTTTGACATTTTTCATGTCACCTTACAAAGTTAACATATGATCATTCAAGAAAACTTCATCAAAATTATACCAAGTCCTGACATACTTGAAAGCTAGCAAACCAGAGTTTTTCTAAAGCTACCATAAAATCATTCCCAAAATTTAAGATGTGTTACCAACATCCAAACTACTAAAACTAAAAAGTAAAAGTGTTGAACCAACCCAACACTTGAAATAAATTGTCTTTGGTCCTTATGGACCGATTACATAACAACAAAATAAAAATTGTCTTTGGGTTTCCACCCACACATTTCCAGCAAAACACATAAACATGCTTACCTTTTCAGATGGCATCTGCCTCAGATGTTGCCTTTGGAGTCACATCTCCAACCTCTGTTCCTACCTTCACCATTTCTTCCTGGGGACTGGATGACACCTCACCTTCATCCACCGGCTCCCCTGTTAGTTTAGCCAGATTGGCATACTCTTTGTTAATGTCCCAATCTTGGGATTTACCGGCTTGGTGCTCCTTCATCATTTTGATCTTGCTTTGAACAACAGTCTTCGCGGCTGCAACCTTGCAAGACTTCCTCAAATCATCAATCTCCTTAAGATGATCACCCTCACTCTTGGCCAGGCTATCTAGCAGACACTTCACCGTCTTCTCTTGCTCCTCCAAAGTCTTCACATGCTTTTCCAAAGTATTCCCCTATTCCTTCACTTTATTTCCAGCAAAGCCTTTTCCTTCCTAGCCAGAGCTGCCTCTGATTTGGACTTCTTCTTAAGCATCTCATTTTCCTTCACCAAGTCTTCCAAATATCCCACTACCTATGACATATAGATTTGACATCAAAGGATATCATGAAAGCTATGAATTGGTCAAAATTTAGTTAGTAACACCTTACCCCAGTTGTAAAACTCATATATTTCTTCTTAAACTCCGCCACGGGCATTCCTTCAAACACGTCTCCCACTTCAATCACCTCTTCTTGGATAGCCTTCCTCTTTCTCACCCTAGAACCAATACCAGCACTATCATCTATTGCAGGGATCTTCTTGGGAATCATTGGTGGCTTCATCTCTATCTTAGGAGGTGAGTCTCCAAACATAACATCATTGTCATCCAGATCAAAATCTGATCCCGAGGCATCTGGCTTGGAAACTGCACCAAAAAATGAAGAATGTCAAGAAAAAGTATGCGTCAACTAAAGAAACAGGATAAAAAGAAAACATGCTTACCTGTAGACATGATAACGGAGGGTGATGCCCTATTATCTTCCCGAGCAGCCAAAGGTGCTTCAACTAGGCCTCTGGGTGATCTCTTGTCTAGGGGAAGTTTGAAGAATTCTTTAAGTTTTGCTAAGGTGTCCTCCTCTGGTGGAAAATGTTCTCCCCAGTCAATATCTGCAAAAAGATAGAAAAAATTACGATTTCAGTCTAACTTGAAAGGGAGAAATCACAAAGTCAGAAATCGAAATACCTCCCTTATTCCATTTGCTTGGTATTTCATCCCCTCCTTCAATTGATGCTCTATCAACAAAGAAAAACCTATTCTTCCATCCTCTATCGTTTGAAGATGTCGTTGTCATTAGGGTACTCCTACCTGACCTTTTCTTAAAAAGATACCTTTTTGACCCAAATGGCTGGAAATCGTACGAATAAGCTATCTCACTAAGCCCTAGGTTCAAGCCATTTTCCCTATTAACTTTGATCACAAATGCGAAAATTCTCCATGCCATAGGCATTGACTGGAAGTAGGTAAGCTGGGTCCTTTCGAAAAATTTAGTAATTAAGGAAGGAAAAGGATAGCTAAACCCTAGGAGGAAGGGATATTCCAGAAAGCAAATCCATTTTTGAGAAACAAGGTCAGACCTAAGATTGACTGAGAAGGGGTGAAAGATAGCACCTTCCGGGAAGCAACATTGCCGTTTTAGCGACTCAATCTGGGTGTCGCTGAACACGCATGTCTCCTCGTCTGGCTTAGAAAGGAGGTTCTCACATTCGAAATCCTCAAAATCAACCTCTATGGGCTCTTGCGGAGAAGGCGCACTCTTAGTCTTGGAAGAACTCCATCTAGTCCTACCCATAGTAACAAAGCAAACAAGAACGAAAACAATGGAGTCAAGAAAAGAGAGAAGGAGCGAAGAAGTTACCTTACAGAGGATGCCATAGTGAGAAGAAGCAATTGGAAGGTTTTAGAAGCTTTTAAATTAACCAAGCGGTTGTTTAAGCCAACGAGAGCTCTTTTTCCAAAAAACTGCTTTTCCTAATTAAACTCCCCAACCGTCCAAATTACTCCATGTTTTATTACGGTTGTCAAATCATGCAGAAGACAGTTGGCTTTTTTGAAAAAAACATTTGCCTCTTCAATTTCCGTGATAGACAAATATTTTTGGGGACAAATTGTTATGGGTATTTTCAGCATGGTGACATCCTCAGTTGTTCCTGCATGTCAAGATGATATTCCACTGTAAGTATTGCATAATATTTACTTATTAATTTTATTTAATATTATTCATTATTATTTTACAGTAAAGCAGAAGAGATAAAACCGGGATATGACCAAGCACGATCAACTTTTCTTCAACCTTAAGGCGGACTTGGTCTTTGGACGTTGTGAAGATAACTATGCATGCCGAGATTATAGGAACTAGTTATTATCCGTTTATAGCTTTTGTTATTTAAAGGGGATATGGAGATGGAAAAGACACTCATTCACGATCACTCTACACACACATAGCTTGTAAACCTCTCCATTATCTTCCAAACTTGTAACCACGATTCTTATAGTGAAACATTTAAGGTTGGAGACCTAACTCCCGGGGTTTTTTCCGAAGAGGTTGTCATCTCTAAGGTTTTCCTCGTTAACAAAATCCTCGTGTCCAACTTTATCTTCATGTTCTTGTTCCATTTAATTGAATTCCAAAGTCCCCTCCATGTTGTTTAAATCCATACACTTTCTAAGTTAAGATTCGACATTATTGTTTTTTCTACCAAAACAGTTGCTATGATTTTCTCTTCCGTTAGAAATGCATTTGAAATGTGTGAGACTTGGTCTTTGATCCTTGCGTAGTAATGATCCCCTAGAAAATAGGAACAGTTGAATCTGCATAAGAAGGGTTGAACCTGCATCTTCAAGTTTGACAAAATAATGTGTCATGTTAAAGATGCTGAATTATCAAGATACTAAAGAACCATGCGAGCCAAGATGTCAATGCAGTACTAAGTAAAATTCTACCCCAAACACAAATAAGAAGAGAAAAGGGTTACATTTTTCTTTTTTGGTCCACCCTAAAACCTCTTATAATAAGTTTTACTCCCTTCCTCATCATTAAATGAATGTCAAATTTTCACTTAAAAATATTTGAAAATGAATAAACTTAGGCATTTTTAGTAACATGAATATATAAAAACTCTTAATGATATTATCATATTCATTATAAGTGTAAGTGTGAATTAAAACTTATTGTTTGATGGAGGAGAATTTAATAATTTCCCCAAAAGATGGGCATTTATTTTGGTACAATTTCGTAAAAAATTAGAAATTTTTTTGGAGATGGAGGAAATACATTTTATTTTTTTTTCACTCAAAAATAAGTATCATATTTCTAAATAAAAAATAACTTTAATACAAATTTACAATGTTAAAATAATATAGAAATAAATAAAACATACTCCACCTATTCGAAAAGATAGTCACATTTTCGTTTTGGTGTTCAACTCGATAAACTTTAACCAGATTTTAAAGAAAAATTGGTTATCACCATATATATTAAAGTTGTTATTTGTGTGCTGTAACGAATACCATAATAAATAATTTTAAATTTTCTGACCGTAATCAATTTTTTATAAAATGGAAAAATGACGCTTTATCTTCTAGGCGATGAAAATATTATATGGAGAGTTGGGTTGGGGGAAAACCACCTTTTTTCTGGAGCTCAGAAAAAAATGAATTTTTCAAAAAGTGTGCATTTCTCCCTTAGAGTTACCAAGTGCCAGTCATTTGTACTCAATCATATTGGAATTTATAAATGAACGGTATAAACCTATGTACGAATATGGGTTGGTCCATGCAAGGCCCAAGTGGATTAGGCCCTAAACATAATCCATCAAAGATCCAACTACGAGCAAAGACCTGGACACCCTCGTATTCTGCAGCTTGGCATTTCATAGGCCGACTAAGGTCAAAGATCGAGGAGACTCCCCTCCAAGGCCGAGATAACCTCCCTTGGCGATGAGGAGGCCCCTGCGGTTACTCCCTCGTACCTTCCTCGGCTCATCATGGACCAAGAGGCCATGTATGACGAGGAGAGGAAAGTTTACACCTCGACATATCTTCATATGACGAGGAGACAAATATAGTCATCTCAGCTCTTCAGCTCTTAACTCCTTCCCCGGATCATAATGGGCCTAGATGGACATTCATGACGAGGAAAGGATTACTCACATCTCGGCCTCCGTGCGTATGACGAGGAAAGACATTTTGCTACCTCGACTTACCGGCAAGCAGTTACAACAATCCTAGTCAAACAAGGATTCAGCCGTTACAGTCTTATCAGAATTGTAACCACCTACATTAATTCAAGTCAAACAATGACTCCTTAACAGATATAATCCTCCTAGGATTATATCTTATCTATTTACCAAATTCCACATGGATTATGTCAATCCATCATTATAAATACAAGCCATATATCACATTATTTGGTACGTTACTTTTGATATTCCGAAACTCTGTCAATTTAGTTTCTCTCTACACAAACCATGAACTTATTCACACGCCGGAGGGCCTTCGCCGGTGAAGCCCCGATTTAGTTTACGTGTTTTGTCTTATTTTCAGGCTTAGCAATCGCCGGAGCAAACGATCGCTTGGATTTGGGCTGATTTGACGATTTTGGAGTCATCAATTGGTTCCATTGCCGGGAATTGACTCAAACGCCCTTTGTTTGGCCTGAAAAAAGCTCGCTTGAAGCCAATTTTCTTGTCGAAAAATTTCTTGATTTGAACGGAAAGTGCTGTTCCGTTTTTGCTCTATTTTTGATTCCATCCGAAATCTGCAGATTTTTGGCCGGAAATTTGACGTTTCTTACAATCGAAATTAAATTCCATTTGTGGCAAATAAAATTTGGTGCACGTTTGTCTTGACAATTGTAATTTTGGCTGGAAACTCTTGATCTGCTAGAAAAATCGCTCTGTTTGACAATTTGTGCCGCAGCAGTTTTTGGAATCAATGGAAAACAAAAACACCGTCAGCATCACCATTGAGGAAAACCGAGGTGAAGGGGACGGGATCCCTCTCAACACCGAGATACTACCTCCTCCGCCTCACGCCGAAGGGCCACCTCCCCTCGACATGACTCTCCGTTCTATGGGGCAGCCAGCTGCCGAGGGGGCAGGGACAAGCCTTGCTCCTCCTCGTCGTCGACTAGGAAAACGAGCTCCAAGTAGGCCGACGACTATGAGGAATGCTAACATTGGACGGGCTGAGAACATTCAGCCCGTCGACCGACGTACCATCTTACATAAGCAAATGGAGACATTGCAGCAAATTTACGAAACTCAAGCTGCTTTATTACAACTGGATCCAGAAAATTCAATGGCTGAGTTTATTAGGCCTTCGAGGTCGGGCAATTCTTGTGGAAGGAAAACTCAGGGTGATGGACGAGATAACCAGAGGAGCCCTCCTCATAACAAAGATCCTCCTCCCCGTGAGCCTGCTGTACCACCTAAGAAGAACCTCCAAGATGCTCCTCAACCTCGGCCTAATAATCGTGAAACCGAGAAGGAGGTGGTAGACTTGAGGAGCCACTTAAATTCGAAGGAGCAGGAGGTAAACTCTAAAGACTTGTGAGCAAGGCTCAGTCTGGCAAGACGTTTATCCCCTGCCCGTCTCAGCGTGACACCTCATCACGACCACCGTCCTCGGCATGTATCACCTCGACCACGTCACTTCACCAGACCGAGGAATCCTCGTCCATACACGATGTTACTCGGTCACCATGAGGGAGATCTGAGGAGGGATAGGGCACCCCCAGACAAGAAAGCCACCGGGATGATGAAGAACAGCACAGTAGGGTGAATGGTCACCCTAGAGATAAGTCCCACCGTAGCTCCCAACGCAGTACTCACTCTAGCACTGAAAGGGGAGTGGAAGCTAAACAATGGGAACTCTTGAAACAAAGGCTCGATGACATGGAGATGGGAAAGAAAGTTGAGGGAGACGACTACGATTGGTCCACCCGTCCATTCTCCCAGAGGATAACTGATGCACCACCTAATCCTCACTTCAAGGTCCCGAGCTTTGAAAAATATAACGGAACCCAAGACGCGAAGGAACACGTGCAAAGTTTTGAACAAACCATGAACCTCCTCACCAAAGCCGATGACATGCTCAATAAAGCTTTCGCGAGCACCTTCTCCGAAACAGCTCTGACTTGGTTCCGTGAGCTTAAAAAAGGTTTCATCGATAGCTGGAGAGGCATGAGGAGGATGTTCCTAGACCACTTTGCCACTGTAGGGAGGAGGAAAAAGAGATTGACTGACCTTGCTAACATTGAGCAAGGGAAGAATGAAACCACCCTGAGTTATTATAACCGATTCCGAACTATGGCGGAACCGGTGGAAGAAAGCCTCACAGACAGGGAGGTAATTATTTTTTTCAACTCTGGATTAAGATCTGGACCGCTGATATATGAACTCTCCCCAGGGAGCCCAAGTCTAAAGCAGACTTATTCAATGTGGCATACGCCATCACCACGGCGGAAGAGAAGAGCAAGAAGAAGTCTAACAAGACTGAAACCGAAGAGAAAGCAAACCACACATCCTCCAACATAAATGGTTACAAGGGCAAAAACAGGACGCGGGGAACTGAGAAAATTGAGATCTTCACTCCTCTTACCAAGCCAATTTCTGAAATCATGCAATTGGTGAATCTTCCAAACCCCCATCCACTCAGTGACCAAATAAAATATCCGCGTGACCCATCCAAGCACTGTGATTTCCACAAAGATTATGTCACAACACTGAGAACTATTTTGCCCTCAAGAAGATGATCCAGAAATGGGTTGATGAAGGCAAGCTAGATCGCTATGTCTTAAAGAAGGACGGGAAGCGAAAAAGGCAGGAACCCATCTAAGACAAGGATACAGATGAAGACGACAGGCCCTCCAGGGCCAAGCTCCACTAGTTTCTCCTATACATAGTTCTGTCCATCCTAGATATAGTCCCTAATCTCGTCATACGGCTAGAACTCGGGGGCCAGCCATGACTAGAAGATAAGGAGAGCGGAGGGACGTAGACGAACTAGTGGAAGTGAGTCAATGAAATTCAAATTCAAATTTTAGCAAGGATAGAGTACTTTCATTAAGTCTAGTTTAGTCTATTTTTTGTGTAATAGATTAGCCAATTTTACTTTTCTAGCAAGGTAGTTTAGCATTTAATACAATCAAATTCAATTTATGAAATTTGTTTCTTCAAATATGCAAGTCAACTACCATGAAGAACATCTACGACCTATGTACGAGTCATCTTCCTCGTCATATAAAGATGACAAAGAAGTAAGCCCAATGCCTCTAACGGCTAACGCGGCAAAAACATCTACGACCTATGTACGAGTCATCTTCCTCGTCATAGAAAGATGACAAAGAAGTAAGCCCAACGCCTCTAACGGCTAACGCGGCAAAAACATCTACGACCTATGTATGAGTCATCTTCCTCGTCATAGAAAGATGACAAAGAAGTAAGCCCAACGCCTCTAACGGCTAACGCGGAAAAAACATCTACGACCTATGTACAAGTCATCTTCCTCGTCATAGAAAGATGACAAAGAAGTAGGCCCAACGCCTCTACGGCTAACGCGGCAAAAACATCTATGACCTATGTACGAGTCATCTTCCTCGTCGTAGAGAGATGAAAAAGAAGTAAGCCCAACGCCTCAATGGCTAACGTGGCAAAACCATCCACGACCTATGTACGAGTCATCTCTCCTCGTCATAGATAGATGAAAAAGAAGAATGCCCTACATCTTGACGAGGAAACCCCTCGGCGTTAATGACTAAAGTGGCACATTGGTCAAAGCCAAGGAATCTTCCTCGGCCTAATGACTTTAAGTCAGGCAAAAATATCAAACGTCTAGAACCGAGCTATCCTCCTCAGCATTCAATATCAAAAGGGACGAGGAGTCTTTCCCCGACTCCCTTAAATCTCACATACTTAGAGAGGAGTACGAGATATTTGACAATTCATACAAATCAGGCAGACGACATAGAAAGGGACATTTCGTTAAATATTCAAGAGTGAATTACAAGTTCCCTATTCTATTACATCGAAAAGCAGAGTTCCTAGGTAGCCTTGTCCATAAAAAGATCTTCCAAGAAGGAATGAGTGGCTTGATCCTCGGCATCAGGGGTAGAAAGGGTGATTTACTAAGTCTGAGCATCAATCTGAGTCTCCTCGTTGATCGACACCTCGGCACGAACATCTCGCTCTCCCTCAGCACTAAGGACCTCATCCTCATCCCTAGCAAGAATAACATTAAGGTTCTGGGGATCGACGGAAGGAGGAACCCAGACAGGATGACCGGCCTATTCGTCAGCTTCAGCAAATAAACTCAAGGAATAATCTGAATAGGGGACAAGATAATGGAGAGCCCTGGCCGCCTCATCATAAGAGTCTTGAGTAATAAGTCAGGCCAGCTTATCCAGATCCACGCCGAGTGACGAGTCGGCCATGATCCTTCGGGCTAATGCAAATAGCCATCGGAAAACATAGTAGCCATCTCCTCGGCTATGGTGTCTCAGAAAGCCGAGCTAGCTTTGTATGCAGTCAAAGCTTCCTTGATCTGGAGAGGCACGCCGGCCTCCACCTCTTTAAGATGGGCTCCAGCCACCTCGGCTTCTTTAGACGTGGCTTTGAGCTCAGCCTGGAGTCCCTAGATGATGTCCCGCTCGGTCCTAACATCCTCCTCAACCTTGGTGCATACCTCCTCGGTCTCCCTCTCAGCCTTAGTCTTGGCCGCGTGCGCTGCCTCCAACTCCTCCATCAATGTCTTTACTAAGCTTGATGTCTTAGTCTGCTCGGCCTCGTTCTTTCTCACTTGGACTTCAACCTCCTTCATCTTGGCGTCTACGGCCCTATTCTGGATAGCCTCATAAGCTGTGATTGTGCAAAGCTATAACAAAAATGGAATTGTCAATAAAATGACAAGACTAATAAAGATAGATGACGAGATACGAGGAAGCATACCTTGGCGGCAAGAAGGCCCTTCCTATTTGCCGCATCCTCCTTGCTCAGCTGAGTGGAAATCATTTGATTGAGGGCATCCTCATCCATAGCTCGATGGACCACAGCCCAGCCAAATCTGAGCTTGGGTCCAGTAAGAGCCAGCAAATCCAAACCCCTCATAGTGGGATAGAGGGCCAACTTCCTTACCACCTTATCGGCATTAGCATTGGTCGTCACCGTATGGGCAGTAAGCACTGGAGGAGTCACATCGGCAATCCTCTTTGAATGAGGCTCATTAGAGGATGGTTCGAGGACGGGACGTTTTTGGCCTGCTCGCTCGAACAAGTTGGTCTCCTCGACTGAGATCTGGCCGGCCTCCATACCTCCCACCTCGGCTTCGACAGTTTGAGCTTGGGGGTTATGCCCCTCTTCAGTCTAGCTTAGTTGTTGCCCGGAGTGAGGCTCCTCGTCTTCTCCTCCCAAGGGATCAACGGGCAGGGCAGCAACTCCTTTGGCGGCGAGAATCACCTGGCATTTGACCGCCTCCTCCTGCCTCTTTGAAATAGCCGAGGAACGAGAGACTTTCCTCCTCTTCTTCAACAAAGCTATAGGATCAAGCTTTTTCTGAGACATCTTTCTCTCTTGCTCGTCTGTCAGATCTGTAAGATGACGAGAAGGAGTTAACATTTGTATATGAAACAGAGAAACACAAAAATAATACAAGTAATGAGAATGGGAAGCATTACAGCCGACGTCTCCGTTCTCTGTTAAGCACTGATCGTTATTCTGTCTACAGAAGCCACATTCAGCGTGAAACACAAAGCCAGGATATACCCTCCAGTCAGGAAACCGATTTACCCTAATAACGGGGATGAGAAAAACTATACTCCCGATGGGCCCTGGCATGATGCTTGCCTATGCATAGTATCTAAAGTCGTTATCCAAAGACGACCAGCTCAATGTACCTACCTCGGCAAATTAGGTCAACTTCTCTATGAGTTGGTCGCTCCACCCAGCTCTCCATGTCGCTTCGGGAAGTCGAGGATCCTCAGAAGGTGTGGGGAACTCCCAGCCCTGCCGGCTTTCTACTCGGATGACGTGGTTGTTCCACCCAGCTACCTTGCTCATCATCATAGATATCAGCTTGGGACGATTGGGATCACTCCGAATCACAATCAGTCGGGTATCAGACTTATACATAATAGTGAAGAAGTGATGAAAGGCTTCTTGGCAAGGTTCGAATCCCAAACTCCGGCAAAGGACGATGAAACCCACAAGAAACCTCACCGAATTAGCACCAAGCATAGCCGTGACAGCCTGCATATCTTCTAAAAACTCGTTTATGAACGGATCTAAGGGAAGACGAAGTCCCTGTTGGAATTGTTTATAGAAGAAATTGACGTGATTAAGGTTGTAATAAAAATCTAGGACTTGGGCCTCTATCTAAAGGGGAGTCCAATGGGAATAGCTTAAACGGTACTCATCCCTAGGCACCCCATGCTTGGCATATATCTCCTCGATCATGGGCTCATCGGCCTTAGTTGGTCTCGGCCTAGGAATTGAGGCCCTACCTCATCTAGCTCCACCTAGATTGGCTCTCCCTCAACAAACACGTCCACAATATTGGTCGAGGACGTGGGCCACTCGTGCTTGCTTCGCTTCCTCTCCCCGTCATATCTGCACAAACCAAGGAAAACAATCAGCATAATTTCCCAAGGCATTAGGACGGGGAAGAGGAAGGTTGCACCTCCTGGTCGTCTACAACAAGGCCGAGGAGGAACCTTACCCGTCAACATAGGACGACTAAGATGGTCCGACTTCAAGCAGAAGAGGACGATATGATCCATCATCTCGTCCCTGTCATCAAAAAGAATTATATTGGGAGACATAGAATCAACCCGATCTATCCTTATCTTGCCCGGATAATGTACATCTTCCCTCGGGCAACCATAACTCGTCAACATGTTCCCTATCTCCATTAAGGACACCAATATCCATGGCCCCCTCTCTCATCGGTAAACCCTAAGGTTTACTTTGTGATAGCCAAAAATCTCGCGAGGTTCGTGTTCCCAAGATCGAGGCATCTCTAAAACGGGACTAAGGGGTAGGAAGGATTCGAGAAATTATTCAAACACAAAAACTCAAGAAAAGCTTCATGGGTTCAACAATGGCAATTTTGAAGAAGGAAAAGTCAAGTATAACCCTAGAAAGATTAAATTGAAGACACAAATCGGCAATGGGAAAGAAATCAAACCTGTTTCTGATGAAGAGAAGTAAAATAAAATAGCCAAATGGGAATATCTCGAGATTCTGGGCAACGCAAAGTTTCAAAGAGCACGAACAACCATTGAATCTCCTTAATTCATACTCAACACATGAAGGTGGTGAAAGTTAAAATTGAAGAAGACACTTCGCTTTTATATTCAGTCCACCGGGTTAAACCCGAAAGCGAATCGGGCCAACGGGTATGGTGCCTCAACATTAAATGTGATAGTGATTTCCAAGAGGCGTGTCAGACCTCGAGCACCGTGCCCCGTCATCACGCGAAATAACCGATGGACAACCGAATTGACATATTGCCAGGTTGATGCCCTTTTATATTCGTATAATGCCGAGGTAGAGCATCACTTCCTACTCGGCGTAGTCGAGCTAGGAAGTCGGGGGCCACTGAACGGTATAAACCTACGTACGAATATGGGCTGGTCCGTGCAAGGCCCAAGTGGATTAGGCCCTAAACATAATCCATCAAAGATCCAACTACGAGCAAAGACCTGGACACCCTCATATTCTGCAGCTTGGCATTTCATAGGCCGACTAAGGTCAAAGGCCGAGGAGACTCCCCTCCAAGGCCAAGATAACCTCCCTTGGCGACGAGGAGGCCCCTGCGGTTACTCCCTCGTACCTTCCTTGGCTCATCATGGACCGAGAGGCCATGTATGACGAGGAGAGGAAAGTTTGCACCTCGACATATCTTCATATGACGAGGAGACAAATATAGTCATCTCGGCTCTTCAGCTCTTAACTCCTTCCCCGGCTCATAATGGGCCTAGATGGCCATTCATGACGAGGAAAGGATTACTCACATCTCGGCCTCCGTGTGTATGACGAGGAAAGATATTTTGCTACCTCAGCTTACCGGCAAGCAGTTACAACAATCCTAGTCAAACAAGGATTCAGCAGTTACAGTCTTATCAGAATTGTAACCACCTACATCAATTCAAGTCAAACAATGACTCCTTAACAGATATAATCCTCCTAGGATTATATCTTATCTATTTACAGTCCAATTCAAATTGGATTATGTCAATCCATCATTATAAATACAAGCCATATATCACATTATTTGGTACGTTACTTTTGATATTCCGAAACTCTTAGTTTCTCTCTACACAAACCGTGAACTTATTCTCACGCCAGAGGGCCTTCGCCGGTGAAGCCCCGGCTTAGTTTACGTGTTTTGTCTTATTTTCAGGCTTAGCAATCGCCGAAGCAAACGATCGCTTGGATTTAGGCTGATTTGACAATTTTGGCGTCATCAATAAACATTCAATCATACATTTTACACTTGTTAATATGTGTGTAAAATAGAGTCATTGTCAGTGTATGTTTTAGAGTTAAATACATTTTTCATTCCCAACCTATACAACTTTTTTCCTTTTCGTCCCTAAACCATATTTCTTTTTGATTTGATACTTAATGTATGTATTTGGGAGACTATATATTCCTTTCGTTAAATTTTCATCTAAAATTTCGTTAAACTTGCTTAAGTGGCATAGTGATGTCACCAATTCAGGTTACATAGAACAAAACATTGAAAAATGCTGACCTGGAAGTTTTGGGGATAATAGTGTGAGTTTAAATCAACAGACCTTTTAAAAACATGTGTGAATTCTATAGGGGTTCAAATATAAATATTTCAAAACAAAAAACCCTAATTACTATCTTCAGCCGCACATTCTCAGAAACCCAAATGAATTTTAATATTTCTTCCCTCTCCCCACCCTCTATTACCCTCACAACTCACTCCCCCATTCACATCCGTCATCCCCCTCCTTCTCTTCCCCATCTCACCCCTGGCCACTTTCACACCGTTGTTTCTCATCGTCTCCCCACCTAGAATCTGTATCCTTCCCTTCCTCCCTCCTGCCCACGAAGCTCTCTTCTTTCCACTGACCACCGTGTTTGCATATCTAACTCCCACACTCCCACACTCCCCTCTTTCTTCTCATCTTCTCCTCCTAGACTTTGTTAAGTATTTAATTCAAATCTGGAAGATAGACTATTTGTGTGTGTGATTTTTGAATCTGATATTCATTCAAATCTTAATCATAATTTGAAGTAATCTAATTTCTTCTGTATACAAAATTATACCTTGCTATGATCGGATTTGCATCTTGAACAATTCCATATGGAACGGGCAACATTTTTCCCAAATCAACCTTACACATACCATCATCTTCACCATCTTCCTTCTAACGCTCAATTCTTTCTCTATTACACAAATAACCTTCTCCTCCTATAAAGCCATATTTTTATTATTTGACTCTAAAACTGTTTCTTTTGGAGCAGTATCTCCACCTACAGAAAGAAAATTATTATTAACCTCCTCTCCTTTGTAACTGTTATTCAGAATTTCTAGATACTGATCTACGGATCTGACTGCAAAAAAATCTTCTCCGTTTGAATCTAAATCCCTTCCTTCGGCCGACGGATCACGTTGTAGTGGGTTTTCCATGCCTACAGGTTATCTGCAAGCCCCTGCTCGATGCCTAGGGTTGACACTATTTTTGTGATTCTGCAATAATACATTGATTCGAGTATAAAATTCTTTAGAAACACGTTTACGTTCTTCAGCAGCACGTTCATATTCTGCAGATCTTCGCGCTTCCAATTTCTGAATTTTCTTTGTATAATAATCGGATTTGTCGGCATAAAAAATGTTGCCTAGCCGATTGCTCTGTAGTTGCTCGATTCAGATCTTCCTTTAATTTATATTCCTGCAAACATCGATCATGTCGGTCTGCTTCGTCCAATTATATTTCCTCCAACTCTAGGAAATTTGTTTCCTGCCATCGAGCAATAGCTAGTCAATTATTTATTGCAAGAATAACATCATATATGTCGTTGTTATTACCTCTGGTAATCACCATCTTCCCAGGATTTAACCTGCTCTGATACCAATTGACGCACTGAAATATCAACAATGATAGTAATAATCTAGCGAATAGAATACTGACCTAACCCAATCAAGGAATTAGAGTTTCTACAAGCCAAAGGATTCAAGGATTAACCAAAATTTGCAAGAATGCAATCTCAAATAAAATTAATAATATCAAAGTTGTGTTTTCCATACCTTACAATAGTATTTATACTCTCAAATCCAAATAAATAATGAAAAAGAAATAACAAAATTCAAATAAATAAAGAAAAAGAAATAACGATAATAATACGAGACGAAAACCTAATTGAAAATTGAAAAGGAAAACCACAAAGGGGTCTGACGTTGTTTTCTTCATTATGCACGGTCGTGCTAAATGACATGCACGGCCGTGCAACTTGAATCTGGCAAAATTCTGCTCATTCTCGCCTGTTCTGATCCGTATATTGTTGTGCTACATCATTATCTCTTTAAAATATGTGGGATAACTGTCCAACATGCCCTCTCACATGTGACCCAAGGAGATGGTTGAGGGTCGAGCACGTGGAGTCATGGATCTTGTAGAAGATAGAAGATAGTGAACCTTGTAGAAGTAGAGGGTCCACGTAGAAGCAACAGAAGCGATGATCAGGTCACCATAGATCGGTGGCTCTAATACCATCTTATAATTAGATATTGATAGAGAAAGACCCAAGTGTGAGCATGAGGTGGACTAGGCTGATATAAGCTATATTGGAGATTCCACCTTAAAACTCATTGGTGATGATGGGAGTAGCTAATCAATTTTATATATCGATCCATGTTTCTCTCTTTAGAAGATGTGGGATAATTTTCCAACACCAGTTTTATACAAAAATGTTACCATGCATTTTGAAAACATGTTTGTCAGATATTTTAGAAAAAAAAATGTATTTCCCTATTTTGACTCTGAAAGTTAATTGAGAAGTAATTATGGGATATAAATATCAAGGTTCAGTCTGAGATTCATATTTTGTCAACTAATCCTCCCCGAATCACATTTTTGTTAAAATAATTTATTTTGTAATTCCTTATTTATGGATTCAAAAATATTTGATCCCCATCAACACCAGACAAATTGTTTGTAAATTTCAAAATAGCATTTTTACCTGATTTTATTTTCTTATTATCATTATCATTCAGAAAAGATATAAAATGGATTCTCTATTGCTCGTTCGTAAATAATGATATTTGGCTTTAGAACTGAATCACTTTCTTGTATTTGAGAAAATAATTCAAGATTAATAAGAAAGCTTAATCGGAAATTCCTTCATTGATGTCCCTTTAGTTAGTAGATATTGAATTATTGATAGTATATGGGAATCTATTCTGGATTCTCTAAAACAATAGAATTTTCGTACTGAAAAATGATTCTGATGCTGCCAAAAAGATTGAATCAGCCCAAATCCAGCGGTCGGTTGTACTCCGGCGATTGAATAGCCTGATAAAGAAACAAGAAACATAAACTAAGTTGGGACTTCTCCGGCGAAAGCCCTCCGGCGTGAGAGTAAGTATACGTTTAGAGAGAGAAATCAATTTGACAGAGTTTAGGGTCAAAGAGATAACGTACCCAAAATATGTGAATTATGGCTTGTATTTATAGGAATAAATATGTTGAATCCATGTTGAATTGGATTGCTTAAGAGATAAGATATGAATCCTAAGAGGATTATATCTGTTGAGGAGTCCTTGTTGAATCTGAACTTGTATAGGAGGTAGTTACAATCCTAATGAGATTATAACTGCTTCAATGTCCTTATTTGGATAGGACTGGTAAACTGCAATTTTGCCATTAAGCCGGGGTGATTCTTTCCTCATCATACATAGACTGGGCGGCTTATGATGAGCCGGGGAAGGAATAAGAGAGCAGAAGACCTATGATTGGATAGTCGAGGAGGCCTCCTCATTGCCAAGGGAGAGCATCTCGGCCTTGGGGGGAGTCTCCTCGGCCCTTGAGTTGGGCCTTGGTCATTTCACCTGTTTAGGCCTTGGTCGACCTAGGTAATTCTGAGGTGTATAAGTACGAGGAAGCCCAAGTCTTCCCTCGTAGCTGAGACCTGATGGATTATGTTTATGGCCCAATCCACTTGGGCCTTGCCCGGTCAAGCCCATGTTCGTATCTCGGTTTATACTGTTTAGTGGCCCCCGACTTTCTAGCTCGGCTTATGACGAGGAGAAAGTGATCTCCTCCTCGGCCTACGAGAATACGAACATGCGTCATGTGACAATGCCGCTTCAATATCTGTATCGTTCCATTATCCGCTGGTTACTAGGGCAAATGATGGGGGCATTGTCTACTAGGTCTGACACGTCTTGGGAACCCACCAACATATTAAATGTTGGGGGCAAGGACGGTGCCATACCCGCTTTGGCCCGTTTGACTTGGATCTTGACCCATATGTGTAGGTATAAAAAGAATACCCTTATTTCAATTTCACTTTTTATCACCCTTGTCCATTGAGAGCGAAACCCCAAGATTTCAAAAACCCTTTCGTGTTCTTGATTGCAAGTTGCCCAGATTCGTCAGAAATTTTTGATTCACAGTTCGTTTTCATCCATCTTCATCGAAAACAGGTATAATGCATGGCTATCACAAAGGCAACCTTAGGGTTTACCAAAGGGAGAGAGGGCCATGGTTGTTGATACCTTTGATGGATATTGGGGAGATGTTGACGATGTTTGGATGTCCGAGGGAAGATCTCCATTTTCCGAGCAAATTTAGGATTAACCGAGTTGATTCCATGTCCCCAAGTATGGTAGTATTTCACAGCCGGGATGAGATGATTGAACACATCATTCTCTTCTACCTGACGTCAGACCATCTTAGTCGTCCTCGGTTGTCGGGTAAGGCTCCTTCCTCGGCCTTATTATAAATGATGAGGAGGGACAATCTTCCTCTTCCCCATCCTAATGCCTTGGAAGATTTTGGCTTACTCATTTCCTTGGTTTTATGCAGATATGATGGGAAGAGGAAGTGATGCCTCCACGTCGGAAAATATTGTTGACGCCTTTGCTGACGGAGAGCAAGTAGAGGGTCGAGGAAGAGGAGGCTGAGGTTGATCAGGTCGGGGTAGAACTCATAATCCCAGGCTAAGGCCAGTTAAGGCCGGGGAGCCAATGCTTGGTGCTGTATTCCAAGTACGGGGTACCGAGGAAGGAGTGTAAATTAAGTTACCTTGGTCATCCCACCTTTGAAGATGAGGGAGAGAGGCATGACTTTTATTACAGTGCTAACCACGTCCATTTCTATTTCAAACAGTTTCAGCAGGGACTTCGTCTTCCCTTAGATCCCTTTATAAATGAATTTTTAGGAGATATAATGGTTATCCCGGCCATGCTAGGAGCCAACGGTGTTAGGGTCCTTGTAGGCTTCATAGTGTTATGTCGTAGCTTAGGGTTCAAGCCTACCCAGTCTGCTTTCCACCACTTCTTCTCCGTCAGTTATATCAAGGAGACCAAGCTCGTAGTGATTAGAAGTGACTCTAAAAAGCCCAAGATTATCCTTCCAATTTCGAGCAAGGTGTCTGGATGGGATAACCACGTTATAAGAGTGGAGAGCCATCAAGGCTGGGAGTTTCCTGTTCCTTCTTGTCAACCTGCTGCGCCCCAAGAGGTACTGAGGGCTGAATGGTCTAATGCTTTGATCACCCGGTTAACGGAGTTTGCCAAGGTAGGATTACTGGATTGGTCGTTATTGGAGACAGACGATAGATACTATATCCAGGTTGGGATAATGCCAGGTCCGAGGGACGGCCTAGAGCCTCTCATCCCCATTCTTAGGGGAAGAAGACTTAATAATTGGAGGGTCCATCCTGGTTTGGTCTTCCATTCCAAATGTGCCCGTTGCAAGCTTAATCTCGTAGATCACTGTCTGAGAGAGGAGAACGCCGTAGGCTGTAATGATTCATCCTTCCTCGTATTTCATACTTATAAATATTTCTTGTTGTTGATGACGTCGTGATCTAACTGTCTCTTCCTCTTCTTATGTAGATCTAACACCCGAACAAGAAGCTGAGATGGCCTCTAAGAATGTTGTTGATCCCAAGGAGTTGATCAAGATCAAAAGACGGGAAGCCAAGACCTCAGCTGTCGGCCAGAGGTAAGACGAAGCCACCTGTCGTCAATTGCTCCTGTCCACTAAGGAAGCTTTTGCCTTCCTCGTTAAGCCGGCCGAAGAGGTCGTTAATGTGGAGGCTTCAGAGAGTCAAGAGAAACAAATGACCGAGGGGCATAGCCCCCAAGTTACAACTGTTGAAACTGAGGAGAGGCAAGTCGATCCTCCTGCTGTTGAGGAGACGGACCTCATCACCCAGTCTTCGGGCCAAAAAAGGCCACATTCTGGTGCAGCTGAGGATGAACCTGCTGCTAAGAGGGTCGCTGATGCTTCTTCTCCTCCAGCCCTCACTCCTCGTACCGCTAAAACTTATCTTGAGACCGAGCAGCTAGCTTGGTAACTCATTGTCTAGCACCAACCCCTTAGAGGCCTCAATGTACTAGCCAGGGAGGGCCCCCATGTCAAGTTGGGCTGAGCAGTTGTCCAAAGGGCCATGGACGAGGAGCTTCTCCAGCACTTACTGAAGGCCAAAAATAGTAAGGATAACATGGCAACAGGAAGGGCTTGATGTTGGCCGAGGTAACAACCTCGTTTTTTAACCTCGTATCTTGCACTTAATATTTTTACTTCACTTTTGCTGATGTTGCTTTTATGTCGTAGCTTGCTAGCATGGTGGCATATGAAAACATCCAAAACAAAGTCGTGGATGAGCAAATAGCTAAGCTCAAGGCCAGGCTGGGAAGGGGAGAGGCCGAGATGGCTGCAGCTGCTGAGTTGCTGAAGGCCAGGGATGAGGAGATGGAGGCCGATAAAGGCGGCCAAGGCAAAGGCCGAGGAAGAGAAGAACATGGCCGAGGAGGCCAAGTTGTTAGCCGAGGAAGCCCTCAGGCAGAAAGATGCTGAGATTGCTGAGCTAAAAAAGCTCCAAGCTGACATGACGACGAGAACCGAGGGGGCTGAGGCCAAATTCTAGAGCTAGAAGCTGGAAGCCAGCATTCCCTCGAAGGAGGAAGAGGTCGTAGCTCGTTTTAAAGACAGCTCGACCTTTATTGAATTCGTTAATGATAAAACAACCACCATATTCCAGGATGGCTACTTACACTTGGCTCGTCGGCTTATAGAGGACACCTCTCATGGCCTAGACTTGACAGCTATTGCTCGGCTTGTATGCCAGGACGGGTACGATGAAGCAGTTCAGTCTCTTCACTAACTCGTTCCTTATTCTGAATATAATCTGGAGGTGATGGCTGAGATGGATGCCCGGGAGGGCCGAGAAGCTTGGGTTCCTCCGTCCGCCGATCCTAATAATATCAATGTTTTAATATAATGGATTGAGGATGAGATGGAACTCGATGTAGAGGGGATGATCATTGAGGAGCCAATCAACAAGGAGCCACGAGTTGACGCTCAGACTCAGCGTGTCACTACTACCCTCGATGCCAAGCTGAATGCTGATGTAGATGAACAAGCTTTCTTCGGGGAACCCCCTCAGAGGGAGAAGCCTTAGATTTTTTTTTCTTTTTTGATGTAATAGATTAGTGCCTTTTGTAATATCTCCCTTGAATATTAATGACAATTGTTCTCTTCCAATTCACATCGTTTTTGACTTTACGCTTTGATATATGAACTGTTGTTTGAATGCTTGTTTGTGGTTTTTGCACAAGTACAAGCCCGCTCTTGGGGAGCCGAGGAAAGGTTCCTCATACTTTGTCCTTTTATATAATACGAGGAGGCTAGCTCAGTCTTGGCAATGTTTCCTTAAGTCATTAGGCCAAGGAGGCGTTCCTCGGTCTTGACTGTTAGATTTTAGTTCTTTTTCATCTCCTTATGTCGAGGAAGATGACTCGTACATAGGTTTTAGACGTGAAATGCCAGTAGTCATTTTAGGCCGAGGTGTTTCTTCGACTAGACGTGAGGTAAGTCATTAGGCCGAGGAAGGTTCCTCAGTCTTGACTGTTGGATTTTTCTTCTTTTTCATCTCCCTATGCTGAGGAAGATGACTCGTACATAGGTTTAGATGGTTTTACCTGCAGTCGTCTTTAGACCGAGGTGTTTCTTTGGTCAGACGTGAGGCTTCCTTCTTTTTCATCTCCTTATGCTAAGGAAGGTGACTCGTACATAGGTTTTAGATGTTGGCCAGTTAGTCATTTATGCCGAGGTAGACTAGACGTTTGGCTTGATGCTTTGAAGGCCGAGGATAGGATCCTCATCTTTCAGTGTTGGTAGTTGGTAGTTGCCTTGCATGTTGAAGAAGTAAATTTCATAAACTGAACTTGATTACATCAAACTGCAATCCTACCGTGCTAGAAAAAATAAAAGGCTAACAAAGACTAATTTATTACATAAAATAAACTAATACTAACGATAGTACTTTCGGAGATTGTCAGAATGCCACGGATGCTTGAGCTCTTTCCCCTCCTTAGTCTTTAATTTGTAAGTCCCTTCTCGAATGACATGAGTTATGATGTAGGGACCTTCCCAGTCTGGGGAGAGCTTGTTTTGTTCGGCCTTCCGGCCAGTAGCTTCAATTTTTCTAAGTACCCAGTCGCCTACTTGGAATACTCTTCTGTTGACCCTCTTGTTATGATACGCCTTGGTCCTTTGCTTGTAGTTCACCATTCTCACCTGAGCAGCTAGTCTCTTTTCATCCACTAGGTCTAGGCCTAGGAACCTGTTGACCCTATTGACTTGCTCATCATAGTTGGAGTTTCTTACAGTAGGGATAGCCATTTCAGCCGGTGCCATAGCCTTAGAACTGAAGGTTAACGCGAATGGGGTTTCCCCGGTTAGCACCCGGGTGGTTGTGCGGACAGCCTATAAGGCTAGGAGAAGTTCGTCCAACCATCTACCATCACTTCCTTCCAGGTTCTTAGTAAGGGCTGTATGTACCAACTTGTTGGCTGCTTTCGCTTATCCGTTGCCTTGAGGTCTACTCACAGATGACTTGATGTGATGAACTCCTACTCTGCTCAACTCCGCTATGAATGCACTAGAGAATTGGAGACCATGAATCGAAATGATTGTGTGTGGGACTCCAAAGCGAAACCAAATGTGGTCATGGACAAAGTTGATTGTGTTTTCCTCAGTTATCTTGGCCAATGCTTTTGCTTCAATCCACTTTGAAAAGTATTTGACTGCTACTATCACATACTTGCAATTGCCTCGGGCGGGAGGGAAGGGTTCGATGATGTCGATCCCCCACATATCAAATGGCCATGTAGGTATTACAAGAGTTTGCTCAACTGCTGGGAGTCTAGGAATGTCAGAGTACCTCTGGCACTTGTCACATTTTCTAACATAGGCTTGCGTGTCCTCCCTCAGGTTTGGTAAATAGTAACCTAGCAGGATGATTTTATCAGCTAAGGTTCTGGCCCTCGGGTGTCTGCCGCAAATGACTTCATGGACTTCGTCTAGGAGATTCTCGATTTCCTTGGGATAGACACACCTCAGCAGGAGCTTAGTGAATGATCATTTGTAGAGGACTCCATTCATCACAACGAACCTTAGTGATCTCTTCTTGATAAGCTTAGCTTGCGTATCATCTTCTGGGAGTTGGCTCTTCTCGATGTGGTCCATTTAGTCATCTATCTAACTCCTCTCTTCTCCATCTAGGAGCATTACTTGTAGCCTTTCATATGCGGGTTCTTCAGCAAAAACTACGTATGGATTGGAGTTAGACTCAGTCACATCCATAGTCGCTAGTTTGGATAGAACGTCCGCAATTTGGTTGTCTTTGGTTGTCTTCCTTGCCTATCTGACTGGTTTTGAAGAATTCCATCTTTCGCATCATATCTAGGACCAGGTCTCTATATTTGGTAAGTACGGGATTTTGGGTGTTATACTCTCCCTTTACTTGTTTGACAACAAGTTGGGAGTCACAGAAAGCCGCTACTTTGGTTGCTCCATAGAAGGAAGCCAAATCGATACCAAATATCAGAGCTTCGTATTCAGCTTGGTTGTTGGAGGCAGGGAACTTGAATCTGATGATATCCTAAATGGTGTGCTCTCCTTCGGGACTTGCTAGTACCACTCAATCTCCGCTCCTCTCCTTTGTGGCTGAGCCATCAGTGTATAGGACCCAACAATTGGATGGGAGTACGATGGTGGACCCTTCTTCCTCTGTTGTATTATGCTTATGGGAGGTGGGGACATGTTCACCCATGAAGGCAATCTCGACCATGAAGTCAACCAGAGGCTGTACCAGAGGGT
This sequence comes from Adenophora triphylla var. japonica, assembly GCA_022495995.1. Taxonomy (NCBI): domain Eukaryota; kingdom Viridiplantae; phylum Streptophyta; class Magnoliopsida; order Asterales; family Campanulaceae; genus Adenophora; species Adenophora triphylla. The sequence continues at coordinate 540,690 of JAFEMH010000967.1, read as the reverse complement.
CTTCCTTGGTTGGTAAGTGATATCAAACTCTGTAAGAGCGATAGACCAATTGAGGAGACATCCGGAGTTATCCAACTTGTGTAAGATTTTCTTCAGGGGTTCATTTGTATACACAGTGATGGGATGGGCAGAAAAGTAGGCATGTAGTTTTCTCGAGGCAATAACTAGCGCGTACGCTATCTTTTCAACATTAAAGTATCTACTCTCCACATTTGACAATGCCTTTGATACACAGTAGACAGGTTTCTGAGTACCTTCATCATTCCGGACAAGTACTGCAAGTACTGCTGCATGAGACTGCGTGGTCCGTGGCGGTTAGGAAGACATATAGCATCTCACTGATAACCGGACTGCTTAACAAGGGAGGGGATCCCAAGTACTTCTTCAACTGGAGGAATGCCTCTGTACATTCAGGAGTCCAGGAGAAGCTCTTGGCCCCCTTCAAGACCTTAAAGAAAGGCAGTGACTTTTCGGTGGATTCGCCAATGAATCTTCCAAGTGCCGCTATTCTTTCGTTCAATCTCTGAACCTCCTTGATGTTGGTAGGTTCCTTCATATCTGTGAGTACCCCAATCCAACTCGCGACCCAATAAAAGTGTCTTTTACACAATAAAAGTGTCTTTTACACAATAAAAGTACACTAGGGGGCATTTTGGTAAATTTCCAGTCCATTCTGAGACTTCTGGGAGCATCCTATAAATTTCTTGCTAAGGAAGTACCTATACATCTTTATTCCCTGCAAAAGGACCTATGGGGAATTATACAGTTTGGACCTTTAAGGAATTGTTCAAGAGGGTTCGAGAATCTGCCACCTTGCATGCTTCTAGAGAGAAAACGGTTATGGCTGCCTCTATCGTGCGACGAAAAGTGCCTCTGGAAAAGCTAATCGTTGCATCGTGCGACACTCTTAGCCACCTCCCATGCAGCTATAAAATGGACCCTTCCCCTCTCATTTCAGGATCCCTCTTCGACCCCTTACTGTCACTCTGCCAAAATTGGCGTAAACACACAGTTCAACACACACAAACACACACCAATTCTCTCAATTCACCTAAATCTCTCACAATTCTCTCTCCCTTTGTCCCTCAATCCAATACAATTCATACACAGCCACTTAGATCCTTGATCTCTCATCATTCCTGATCTCAATGCGGTTACGTAGTTTGGAAGTTGAAGATCCTTATACCTAACTTGGTATAAGGATTGAGGATCTACAAGGGTAACTCATCCTCTTTCCCTTTTTCTCTCTCCTTTGCTCTCATTTTTCTCATTTCTATGCTATGCACCATGTTTGAATTGGAACCTGTTTAGTTTATCATGCCATGCTCTTAGATTGCATTTAGTATGCTTTGATTTGCATGTTTGTAATCATATCTCTTATCTCAATTTGCTTGAACACCAAGTAGAGTGTGGATTAATCATATCCACACTCTCTTGGGTGTTTATCTCTGTCTCTGTGATCTTTGTGATCTGTAGTCTGATTCCATTTTGTTGCAATTATTCATTTCAATCTCTGTAATCAATCCTGTGTAAAACCTATGCAGATGGCATGGTGTGTCACACGTCACACTTGGCCATTCTAGGTCTTGTGTCGTGCGACACACCTAGCCCCTCTACAGCAGGTTCCTTTCAGTTGTAATCTGTTCCAATCTCATGTAATCCGGATGTGGCCCCCCGCATCAAGTGGCTCACAAATTGTATCCTCTCATTTTTGTAATGAAAAGCAAAGCATAAACACATATTTCTGTCTCACACATTTGCACACACTTATGAATGATATTGGATGTTTTCATTGAAAGACTTGTTCGCGAGGCATGTTGGGTGAACTCTCGGTTCTTCCCAACACGTAACCTGACCCCCTAACGCTCTCTCTGATTTCAAATGTTTTTTAATGTTTTCCATAAAACGGCGTGGCGACTCCTTTCTTTCACTTATACATATTTCCCGTCCCATTTCCAAAATATAACAATTTTTCATACGGGGTATGTTCATTGGCGACTCTGCTGGGGAGATGAAACTTGTTTTCAAAAAGTGGGTCAAGCTTTCGTTCTTGTTAACATCCATTATTCTCATTTGTGTGTGCTTTGTGTGTGACATTATATGTGTGCATTTTATGTGCTTCTTTGCTTTCCATGTTTTCCTTGCTTCTGTATGTTTTCTCAGGTTGTAATGAGGCTTAGTTTTGAGTAAGTGCAATGCTTGAAGGCTGGGGCTTGTTCTGTTTTTTAATTCTGGAAATCTGGCTCTGTGTGCCGTGCGACAATACTTGCCATTCTGTAGGATTTGATCTTCTTAGCCCAGTTTGTGATTGTGGGGTAGTCCCATGATCAAATTATGATCATCTGATTATTATACTCTGTGGGGTTTGGTGTGTGTGTGTGTGTTGTTTTCCATTTTTCACCCTTTTCCAAATAAAAAAACATAAAAAAATCATTTTCGCAAATAAGGGAATATAGCCACCCGCATACTACATCACTAGATTTAGAGCCTTTTGGTGCGATTGACGGCATCGCGGACGGTGATGTATGTCGCCTACGCTTGAGCGCCTAATATCAATCCTATCCCCTTAGCGCATCATAGGTGGAACCACACTTTGTCAAGCTTACCCAACGGTTGGTTTTCGACATAACGTTTTCAAAATATACTAAAATGAATTGCTTCAAAATTAATAATAAACTTTGATACCCATCTCAAAACCTAGCATGTATGGGCATGTTACCAATGCAACATGGTTTCACGTATGGACATGTCGCTCTCACGACATGTTCTAATGAGAGATCATGTTGCATTGTCAATGTGCACCGACGAGAGGCATGCCAGATTTTTTCTTGAAATTCTTCAGGAATATCCATCATGCTGCCCAAATTTCTCCAGAAATTTGGACTACTTGTCCATCCTATAAATGCTTAGGTTTTATTTAGGTATTATTGCCTATTATAATTTTTAATCAATACATTTGGTATATTTTGAATGGTGTGTCCATAGGTTCCCTTCGAGGTTTAGATTGCAAGAATAAAGGCTTGTCCTTTCCCAACTGTTCCTAGGATTTAAAAGACACTGCTTTCTACTTGAACATTAATAAGTTGCCTACGTGAGTCCATCTCCTTTCCTATTCTTCCCTCTCCCATACCTTCTCAAAATTCTTCCCCTCTACCACCTTCTCAGTGATCTCTCCTCTATAGCTGCGGCAAGTTAGGTGTGTGCTCCTATTCCCGGCGCTCATTTGGTCTGTATTCCCGAGACGGAGGCAGTTCAAATGTCCGAGTGGTCTTTATCTGATTCAGAATCCGAGATGTCCAGTGCAGAGAATGTGTTGGCTAGTTAGTCCGGAGGTTCCCCTGCTTTGGGTCAGCCGGGTTTGGATGATTTATCTGTGGAAGAATTGAAGGTTACTCTTAAGGCCACTTTGGTTCATGAGCGTGAGGATCAATTGCTCGTCCAGGCTACTAAGGCTAGGAGAGACGATGTACTTGTGCACTTTGTGGAAGCAATGCGTGTCCGAGGGATTGCCGTCATTCGTCGTGAAGATGGGTCCTATGCGGAGATCACCAATGCGAACAACACTGATTATGGGGCTGGAAATGTTTCCTTCCCTCTTTATCCCGCCTGTAATGCTACATCTCTCTCGCTTATCAAGCGCATGGGATGAATGAAATGAATGTGAATGCTCAAGGCAAGACTCCTCCTCCAGCATCTCAACTTAGCCAAGCTCAAATTCAGGGTGTACAACTGATCCCCAATGCTTTCAGGGCTCCTAATCAGTTTGGGTCGCAGTGTCAATCTCAACAAGGTTCCCAAGGTTTTTGGCATCCAAGTTCCCATTATCAAGGTCAGTGTCAACTTCAGCCTCAAGGAGGATTTTCTCAAACATTGATGGGTTCATCTTATGTTTTCAGCTCATCGTCTATGCAGAGTCAGTATCCAAGACCAATTCCGTATTTGACTGCTAGTGCTCCGCTTCGGAATCAAATGTCCTCTATTCCTGTCATGACTCCCATTCGACAAGGGGTTCTAATACCCGAGTCACCTCCAAAGCTGGTTCAGAAGAAAAGAGGAAAACAACACTTTGATGATGTGGGGATGCCTATAGATGAATTTTTCGAAATCTTAGTAAACGGAGAACTTGTTCAGCCACTGGTAAATTACAGCCCTGCTCATCTCAACCCAAATCTAGATAAGAGCAAGTACTGTCGCTTCCATCAATACCCTGGTCATACTACCAATGAATGCATAACTTTGAAAAGGATCATCCAAGGGCTCATGGATGACGAGAAGATTGAGAAAGGCCTTCAGGGGAGAAGTAATGTTCCGAATCATGTTTGGTTTCCACCTAGCAAGCAGCGAAAATTTGATGATCTTGGGACAACTACCGAAGAAGCATTCGATGATTTGGTTCAAGTTGGAATGATTCAGCCGCTTGATAATTATAGCCCTGCTCATGCCAATCCCAACCTGGATAAGAGTAAATACAGCCACTTTCATCAATATCTTGGTTACACCACCAATGACTGCACCTCTTTGAAGGTGGCCATTCAAAAGCTTTTCGATGAGGGTAAAAATGGAGAAGGCTTCTTGCCCCAACGTTGTCACCAATCCCCTTCCATGATATCAGCAGAATCCAAGGGGCCCTCCTATCTAAAGTTGGTACAGTAAATAAGTCCTCGTAGGATCTAGATTGTTTTTTTATTTCACTAATGAATGTCCCTTTTGGGGTATTGAGTCGGTTGTGCATGTGTTATTGACATGTCAGTAATAAAAGTCTTTGTTTCTCTTCTCGCTAGACTCGAGACATCACTTGCACACCCACATTCACTTGTGATGCTCAACCACTAATTCAGTGAAATGATTAATATTTAAATTAATTGGAGTGAGAAAATCAAATGATATCATTCTCATGTTGGTGCTCATCAATTCCCCATTTCGCATTTCATATGCTCACATCTCTTTTATCATACACAGCATTTCATTGATCAAGAATTTGCATTAATCTCTCACAATTAAGTTTAAGCAAGCAATGAAGACTTAATTTCATTTAGATTATCTGGTAGGGATTGTAGCTGAAGCCTTTCACCATAGGAAAGCCATTATCTCACCCTCACCAAATAATACCCCTTCATTTCAAGATCGGCATCTTTGAAACCCCATTTAGCCATCTCCAAAAGAAAGAGGGACTATCCTTGAGGCTCCCATAACTCAAGAGAAAACTGATCATCTCCAAGCTCAAGAATGGCGGAATGCAGCGATCCACACTAGGGGCTGGCAGAAGTTCTCTCTCTCTCTCTCAAAAAAAAGAGCCTAGTCCCTAGTATTTCTCTCAAAACAAATAATGATCTAGTTGTCTACTCAAAGGGAGTCTCAAAGCAAATAAAGAGACAACATGGATTTCCCTTCACCAACACCTTCAAAACAATCCCAAACCATCCTCTCACTTTTAGAGGATATTCCCATTATCTTGAGTAATCTCAAGCCATCCTCTCACTTTCAGAGGACACAACCAATGCCCTTCCAACCAATTCCAGCCTTCCTCTCATTTTTAGAGGATACCCCCATTAACCTTGACCTCGCTAAAGCCAAATCTGGACTCTCAGTCTTAGAGACATTGAAGATGTAATCACAATTTCCTCTCTAGTAGAAATCCCAAACACATCCTTGAAAGCCAGCCTCTCATCTTTAGAGGTTTAAGTCAGTAAAAAGCCCATCCGACCTCTCACCTTAAGAGGTCATGATGCAAACAAAGATCTAAACCACCTGATGGCCAATCGAAACCCTGAGACCCAGCTACAGTTCCTACTGGATCAGTTTCATTCTAATCTCATCAAGATCTAAATCAGATTAATACTTCATTGCTTGCTTAAATTGAAACCTAATCCACCATGGTTCAAGACCATGAATTAAAAGTTGTGCAAATCCAATTCATTTGAAATTTCATGTGAGCATATTTCATTTCTTCTCCACAAACACTTTCCGTGAGTGCCTCACTGGGGCTTCGCATCCGTGTCTTTTATCGACACTCCAAGGAGACATGTTCTTCAATTCTCCGATTCTCAAAAAATCCTCAAAATCCTCAAAGGTCCTCAAAATCTCAAATTTTCACATTCCTTCTCTTTTCAATCGGGATAATCCCGAACTACGGCGACCTAAGCTCCTCACAATGAGGGGAACGTAGGTAACCAGAAATGGTCTGGTCACAAACACTTTCAAATCTCAAAAAATTCGGTCTCATCAATGACCCCTCCTATACACAAATCCTCTTTCCATCTTTCTAAATTTGATTCTTGATATCAGTTGATTTTCTTCTCATGATTAATCAAAATGTTTGTTCATATCAAGATTAGTGGTTGAATAACACGAACATCAATAAAGGGTTTTAAGCAGTCTTGTGATCATCATGAATAAAATAAGTTTTCAAATGTCTCGACAAGTCTTCTTTTTCTACATCATAGGAAAATAGAGCCAAACAGCGTCTTTCTGTCAGCAGGGGCTTCCATACACTTTTCCACAACTTGTTACGCTTATACTCTCTCAAAAGAGTCCAGCCTAAAGCGAGTTTGATACACAAAATCGGGATTCATTTCCACTTTTCGAAAGATATGCCTCTGCATTCCCGAGTCTTTTCCAATGACTGATTGACTAAAGTTTGAAAGATGGGTGCCTCCTTGGCCACATGATGATTCTGTCTGCAATAGGGTTGCATTGGATCTCTTCAAGCTGAGGCTTTGCTAAGCTATTCTCTCAGGCTCTCCCGTATCAATATTTTTGCCAGGACATTCTCTGCATTCACTCTGCTACATGATGGATTCGATCCTTATCAGATTCACTTCGGGATTGCTTTGCATTACCAATTCGGGCTTTGTCTGGTCACCTCCTCAAAATCTGGGCTTTTCCTAGTCATCTCTTCAAAGCCAGGGTCTTTCTCTGCACTCTCTTTGCTACTCGTAGTCTCAGCCAGCGACAAAACTGCTGCAATCTGCACTCCCAGGGGATGCCCCGACTAGCCTAGGCTGCACCATATCATCCATCACTTATACACTTCTCAAATACATGGGAGAGGGTTCACAACCCATACATCATCATACATACACACATTCATCCCATATACAATCCATCATTTGCTACATACATACAATCACTACCTGCAAAATCATCACTTCATTTCAATCCTCGATTGAGATGGACTCATGCAATAAAGTTTAACAATGCATAAAATTAACAATAATTGAGTTCAAATTCTTTCAAAATTCCTAGAGTGTTGTGTTTTCCCCCACAGGGTACAATAATCAAATGATCATAATCTGATCATAGGAACTGCTCCTCAAATCAAAATTTGGACAAAGAATTCAAATACTACAGGTGACATATTCTGCCTTTATCATCTTCGTCAGTCTCATCTTCTTCAGACTTATCAGCAACATCTGAAAGAGCCTTAGCTACCTCAGTCTCTAAGCAATGCTCGTCAAAATCATCAGCCTGAAATTATCAGTAAAGTCCGTCTTGTATGGCAAATCATCAGTAAAGTCCGTTTGGCGCGGCAAATTATCAGCAAAGTCCGTCTTGTATGGCAAATTATCAACAAAGTCCATCTTGTATGGCAAATTATCAGCAAAGTCCGTCTTGTATGGCAAATCAAGAGTAAAGTCCATCTTGTATGGAAAATTATCTACAAAGTCCATTTTTGCACGACAAATCATCAGCAAAGTCCGTCTTGTATGGTAAATCATCAGTAAAGTCCGTTTGGCGCGGCAAATCATTAGCAAAGTCCGTCTTGTATGGCAAATCATCATTAAAGTCCGTCTTGCACGGCAAATCATCAGCAAAGTCCATTTTGCACGGCAAATCATCAGCAAAGTCCGTTTTGCACGGCCAATCGTCAGCAAAATCCATTTTGCACGATAATTTAACAGCAAAGTTCGTGTTCTACCCAAAAAATGTTTCCACAGTCAGCCAATCACCTTGAGCGATCCTCTCGTGCGCCCAACCCTTGCAGGTAAGCACAACACAGGTATGAAAGCATATCTCATTCAACTATAAATTATCATGTCTTGTGATTACTTTCTCGAAAAAGTCATTTCATTTCTTTTGAGTTAATCTCGCTCTACTTTTGATTTAGTCTCGATCATCCTTTAGGTTCATCCTGTATCATCTTTTAGGTTCATCCTGTATCATCCTTTGGATTCTTCCTGTAATTCCTTTAGGTTCGTCCTGCACCTCTATGGGTTTGTCCTGTGCATCTTTTAGGTTCGTCATGTATCATCTTTTGGGTTCGTCCTGTACCTCTTTTGGGTTTGTCCTGCATTTCCCCTGGGTTTGTCCTGCACTTCCTTCAGGTTCGTCCTACAGTTTCATCTCTTACCTCCTTCGGGTTCGTACCGCATTTTCCTATAGGTTCGTCCTACATCTTATTCGGGTTTGCCTTGAACTATGATCTGGCTTGATTCCCTTTTAGGGATACGTAGGAATCCTTTCTCGAGAGGTCCAAACATTCGACCATTCAATTCTATCTTTCCCATCATTCACTCGTCAATCTTGGGATCCTTCTTATAGACAACCCAACTTCTTCCATAAGTGACTTTGCCGAGGGGCTTCTGTGAGTACCCCAATCCAACTCGCAACCCAATAAAAGTGTCTTTTACACAATAAAAGTACACTAGGGGGCATTTTGGTAAATTTCCAGTCCATTCTGAGACTTCCGGGAGCTTCCTATAAATTTCTTGCTAAGGAAGTACCTATAGGTCTTTATTCCCTGCAAAAGGACCTACGGGGAATTATACAGTTTGGACCTTTAAGGAATTGTTCAAGAGGGTTCCAGAATCTACCACCTTGCATGCTTCTAGAAAGAAAACAGTTATGGCTCCCTCTGTCGTGCGACGGAACGTGCCTCTGGAAAAGCTAATCGTTGCGTCGTGCGACACTCTTAGCCACCTCCCATGCAGCTATAAAATGGACCCTTCCCCTCTCATTTCAGAATCCCTCTTTGAGTTCAACACACACAAACACACACCAATTCTCTCAATTCACCTAAATCTCTCACAATTCTCTCTCCCTTTCTCCCTCAATCCAATACAATTCTTACACAACCACTTAGATCCTTGATCTCTCATCATTCCTAATCTCAATCTGGTTCTGTAGCTAAAAGTTGAAGATCCTTATACCTAACTTAGTATAAGGATTGAGGATCTACAAGGGTAACTCATCCTCTTTCCCTTTTTATCTCTCCTTTGCTCTCATTTTGCTCATTTCTATGCTATATACCATGTTTGAATTGGAACCTGATTAGTTTATCATGCCATGCTCTCAGATTGCATTTAGCCTGCTTTGATTTGCATGTTTATAATCATATCTCGTATCTCAATTTGCTTGAACACCAAGTAGAGAGTGGATTAATCATATCCACACTCTCTTGGGTTTTTATCTCTGTCTCTGTGATCTTCGTGATCTGTAATCTGATTACATTTTGTTGCAATTATTCAGTTCAATCTCTGTAATCAATCCTGTGTAAAACCTCTGCAGATGGCATGGTGTGCACGCGACACACTTGGCCATTCTAGGTCATGTGTCGTGCGACCCACCTAGCTCCTCTGCAGCAGGTTCCTTTCAGTTGTAATCTGTTCCAATCTCATGTAATTGGGATGTGGCCCCCCACACCAAGTGTCTCACAAATTGTATTTCTCTCATTTTTGTAATGAAAATCAAAGCATAAACACATATTTCTGTCTCACACATTTGCACACATTTATGAATGATATTGGATGTTTTCATTGAAAGACTCATTCGCGAGGCGTGTTGGGTGAACTCTCGGTTCTTCCCAACACGTAACCTAACCCCCAAACCTCTCTCTGATTTCAAATGGTTTTTCAATGTTTTCCATAAAATGGCGTGGCGACTCCTTTCATTCACTTTTACATATTTCCTGTCCCATTTCCAAAATATAACAATTTTTCATACGGGGTATGTTCAATATCAATCAAGGATTTGATTTTTTTTCAGGGTTCGCCTCAATTCCCCTTTGTGATATCATGAAACCTAGGAATTTGCCAGCAGTCACCCCGAACACACACTTACTTGGGTTCAATTTCATGTTGTTAGCTCGAAGGTTATTGATAGTTTCTTCCAAGTCAGGGGCGTGACTGCCGTCCTTGGTTTTTATCACCATGTCATCAATGTAGGCCTCCATGTTACGGCCTATTTGCTCTCCAAAAACTTTATTGACCATCCGTTGGTACGTTGCGCCCGCATTCGTCAGCCCAAAGGGCATCATGATGTAACAATAGTTGCCTCCAGATGTTTGGAAGACTGTCTTCTAAATGTCCTCTTCTGCCATTTTTATCTGATGATAGACTGAATAGGCATCTAGGAAACTGAGATTTCGGTGACCAGCTATGGAGTCTACCAACTTGTCAATTCTGGGGAGAGAATAACTATCCTTAGGGCAGGCTTTATTGAGATCGGTGAAATCAATGCACATTCGCCACTTCCCATTTTGCTTTTTCACCATTACCACATTGGCCAACCAAACGAGGTATTTCACTTTTCGTATGATTATAGCGCTAAGTAAATTTTGCACCTCTTCCTTGATAGCTTCCTCCTTGTCTTTTGTAAAGATCCTCCTTGTTTACGCGATAGTTTTAGTAGACGGATCAACTTCCAGGCGGTGGAGGGCCACTTCTTCATTAATCCCCCTCATATCCTCAACTCTCCAAGCGAAGACATCTAGACTATTTTTTAGGAGGGAGATGATTTTTTCCTTCTCTTTCAGGGATAGCTGGCCCCCGAGTTTGATTTTTTGCTCAGGGTAGTCAGGGTTGATGATTACCTCTTCCAATTCATCTACGGGCTCCATTTATGGACCGTCTCGAAATTCCAAGGATTCAATGATGATTTCTCTAAGTCTTCTACCCTCATTGCCATTTACGTTGAGGCCCTCTTCATCAGTTCGTCTACGTCGGGCAAATCAACTATTATCAAGTCAGGGTTAGGGTTGGCCCCCCGAGTTCTGGCTGCTGACGAGAACATGATTTGTCTCTGGGACGGATGGAACTATGTCATTGTCCTCTTCAATTTCTAGGACTGTGGGTTCCTCCTTTGGTACTTCAATAATAAAGCTCATCCTGGAGCTGGTGTGGGTAGTTTTTAGGGACTTAGAGATTTTCATGTTATCTTCTGGTGTATCAATCTCCACCCTTTTAGATATTTTTTGGATCTTCATGACATGCTTCAAGAAGTCCTTGGCGGTCGCCCTCACGCATCCAATTCCAGCACGAGTAGGAAATTTGACTCATTGGTGAGGAAGGGAGGCGACCAACCCAAGTTTTGCTTGACTTGGAATGCCTAGAATAGCATGGTAGTCACTTGTCAGATCCATGACTACGAAAGTGACTGTGGCCACGGTTCGGAAGGGATGTTCACCAACTTCCAGTTGTAAACCAACAGTTCCCTTGGCACCGACTTTATGGTTAGTGAAACCTTCTAGTCTTCCGTGGTAAGGTTCCAGGATGGTATCTTTCAAGCCCATCATCTGGAAGGCGGAGTAGTATAAAATATCTCGAGAGGCCCCCGTGTCAATGAGGAGTCTCTAGGATTCACAATTGTTAATTCTTCCCTTTATCACCAAGGGCTATTTGCGAGCTGCGCGACTTCCAGCCAATTCATTGGGAGAGAAGCTAATGACCTCTTCTGCCTTGTGAACCCAGGCGGGAACGTGGTATACCTTACTTAGCTCATGAATTTGGTCCCTTAGCTTCCTGGTGAAGACTGTCTCTTCTCGGATTACATGCAATTTGGCTCTAGGAGGCCTTTGCTCCATGTCCTCGCTCTTATCATCATCTTCACTCTCGTCCTCCTTCCATTTCCGCTTGCCATCTTTCTTCATGATGTAGCGATCGAGTTTACCTTCGTCAACCCATCTTTGGATCATTCGTTTGAGGGCAATGCACCTCTTGGTGGTGTGACCATGGTCCTTGTGGAAATCATAGTATTTGGAAGGGTCACGAGGGAACTTTGGCTTATCATTAAGTGGATGAGGAGGTGGAAGGTTCACCAACTGCATGATTTCTATGATAGGCTTGGTAAGAGGGGTAAAAATTTTAGCTTTTTCAGAACCCCTTGTTCTATTCTTCCCCTTGAATCCATTTCCATTTACATTGGAAGCATGGCGAGTCCCAGTTGCTTCTGGTTCTGTCTTAATAGACCTTTTCTTACTTTTTTCTTCTGCCATGGCAATGGCATATGCTACGTTGAACATATCGGATTTTGTTTTAGGTTCTCTGGCGGAGAGTTCATAGATGAGTTGTCCGGATCTCAACCCAGAATTAAAACAGACAATCACCTCTCTATTTGTGAGGCTCTATTCTACTTAATCCTCCATGGCTCGGAATCTGATGTAGTAGCTTAGTGTGGTCTCATTCTTTCCTTTCTCAATGTTATCAAGGTCAGTCAACCTCTTCTTCCTTCTCCCTGCCGTGACAAAGTGATTTAGGAACATCCTCCTCATACCCTTCCAGCTATCGATGCTTCCCTTTTTTAGCTCAGGGAACCAGGTCAAGGCCGTTCAGGAGAAGGTACTTGCAAAGGCTTTACATAGAACGTCATCGGCTTTAGTGAGGAGGGCCATAGTAGATTCAAAACTTTGCACATGGTCCCGTGCATCAGTAGTTCCTCCATACTTGTCAAAACTTGGGACCTTGAAGGCAGGGTTAGGTGGTACATCATTTATTCTTTGAGAGAAGGGACGAGTTGTACTAGTATCATCTTCTTCTTCGTCCTTCTTCCCCATCTCCATATCATCGATTCTCTTTTTCAAGAGTAGTAGTTCTCTAGCGTCAATCCCATTTCAGTACTAAAGTGAGAGCTACGATGGGAGCTCCGATGGGAACTTCGGTGGGACCTTTCTCTTGGGTGACCATTCACCCTGCTGTGTTCCTCGTCATCTTGGTGATTATCTCCCCACCTAGAGGGTGTTTTGTCCTTCCTCGACTCCATTTCTTGGTGGCCGAGGATCATTCTATACGGACGGGGACTCCTCGGCCTTGCATGATTTCTGGGATGAGGAAAGTTATGTCGAGGATGATTGATACACCGAGGAGAACTGTTACGATGAGGAGGGGAGAAACACCTAGTCCGACTTAGCCTTGCTCGCAAGTCGGCTGAGTTAACCTCCTGCTCCTTCAAATTTAAGTGGCTTCTCAGGTCCACCACATTCCTTTCGTTATCATGATTATTAGACCGAGGACGAAGAGCATCTCGAATACAGCAGGCTCACGGGGAGGGAGATCTTGGCCACGAGGAGGGCTCCTCTAACTACCTCGCCTATCACCTTGAGTTTCCCTTCCATGAGAATTTCCTGACCTCGAAGGCCTAATGAACTCGTCTATTGAGTATTCTGGATCCAATTGCAACAAAGCATTTTGAGTTTCATAAATTCTCTGCAAAGTCTTCATTTGTTAGTGCAATAGTGTACGTCGGTCAACGGGCTGGGTGTTCTCAGCTCGTCCAATGCCGCGTTCCTCATCGCCTGCTTGCTCGTAGCTCGCTTCCCTCGTGGACAACGAGGAGGAGGATTGGTAATGCCCCCCTCGGCAGCTGGCTGAGTCCGAGAAGATCGGAGAGTCATGCCGAGAGGAGGAGGTCCCTCGATTTGAGGTGCAGGAGGAAGTACGTCGGTGTTGGGAGGGATATCGTCCACGTGAGTTCGCTCTTCCTCGTTAATAAAACTTGCCAAATTTCCGTCTTCCATTTGTATCAAAATTATGGTTCGAACAAAATTCTTATATAATACAACCAGATTGCAAACGACCCAAATTTCCAAAGGAACAATTTTCCAGCAAATTACGATTTTGATCGGAACAGATTTTTTTTGGCTAATCAACAACTTATTTCCGGCCAAAACAACTTTCTTAATCGATGCAATTTCCAGACGCCAACAATTTCAAGGCGAAACTGCAGAATCCGGCAAAACAGAACAAATTCAAAAACGGAGAGTGATTTTTTCGGCCAAATCAAGAATTATCCGGCAGAAAAAGGTTCAGGCGAACGAAATTTCAGACTATCCAATGGATGATTGAATCGATTCCCGGCAATGGAACCAAACTGATGCTGCCAAAAAGATCGAATCAGCCCAAATCCAGTAGTCGGTTGTACTCCGGCGATTGAATAGCCTGAAAAAGAAACAAGAAACGTAAACTAAGCTGGGGCTTCTCCGGCGAAGGCCCTCCGGCGTGAGAGTAAGTATACGTTTAGAGATAGAAATTAATTTGTTAGAGATTAGGGTCAAAGAGATAACGTACCCAAAATATGTGAATTAGACTTGTATTTATAGGAATAAATATGTAGAATCCATGTTGAATTGGATTGCTTAAGAGATAAGATATGAATCCTAAGATGATTATATCTGTTGAGGAGTCCTTGTTGAATCTGAACTTGTATAGGAGGTAGTTACAATCCTAATGAGATTTTAACTGCTTCAATGTCCTTATTTGGATAGGACTGGTAAACTGCAATTCTGCCGTTAAGCCGGGGTGATTCCTTCCTCGTCATACATAGCCTGGGCGGCTTATGATGAGCCGGGGAAGGAATAAGAGAGCCGAAGAGCTATGATTGGATAGCTGAGGAGGCCTCCTCGTCGCCAAGGGAGAGCATCTCGACCTTGGAGGGGAGTCTCCTCGGCCCTTGAGTTGGGCCTTGGTCATTTCACCTGTTTAGGCCTTGATCGGCCTAGGTAATTCTGAGGTGTATAAGTACAAGGAAGCCCAAGTCTTCCCTCGTAGCTGAGACTTGATGAATTATGTTTATAACCCAATTCACTTGGGCCTTGCCCGGTCAAGCCTATATTCGTATCTCGATTTATACTATTCAGATTTGCTTTTGTGAATATAAAAATGTTGCTCTTCTTGGCATATACTATTTTGACACAAATCTTTTAAAAAGAAACAATTCAAGAAGATTCAATTGTCCCAAATGGATTTCTAGATTTATTTATTTATTTATTGACACCAAGTTATTAAAAAGAAACCAATATCTTTTTCTCGATTGATAAAGATTTAAGGTCACTTATTCAATTTTTTATCCCTTTTTAAATTCATAGCCTTCTTCTTAGCTTAACTTTATCGATGTTACCTATTTATAAAAGGCATGTTCATGTTGAGGAAGAACATTTAATTTTCCAAAAAGAATTAATTGAAAGCCTCGAATTGTTTATATTTCTCCTTAAAATCGGTGAATACTCTGGCCACAAAAAAGGGTTGTAAAAAGAAATGCTCAAATTTTTGTGCCCTTGATACGATTAACTATTCACTTCGGATAATTAGTCCTATCCAAATATACTTATATTGTCCATAAGTTCTTTGTAACGTTGTAATGTTTGTTTAAAACTTTGCTCAATTTCATAATGTTCATCGGTAACGATTTGAAATCTTCAACAGATTGCTGATAATAAGTCGAAGGAATGTGAGGATGACGTCAATTCTCCGTGCCACTTATGCCTTCGGTGACACACATGCTACAATGGATAATACAAAGGGCCGCAATCCCACAAGGGGGAGCTAAGTTTTTAAAAAACCCATCCCTGGTTTGGATTACAGGCTACAATTCGCCTACATGAAATCGAAATCACTAGTAATCTTCGGTTAACCATACGACGATAAATTCGTTCTTGGGCCTTGTACACACCCCCTGTCACGCTAGGAAAGCTGGTAGTGCTAAAAATTGCTACCTTAACCGCAAGGAGGAGGAGAAGGTGAGGCTAGCAATTATATATACAATAATGCTCAGCCCATAACCGTTTATTGACTATAGACAAACAGCGGCCGAGATCGACTCATAACTTCCACCATCCTACGACTGTCATCGAATGATTCTTTTTTCTCTTCATTTCTAACAATTGGATTGTCTCAATATTTTAATCTTACAGCTCTAATTAGGCGATTTCTGAAATAGTCCCAATGTCTCAATCACAATTTCTATGTCCCGTCTTCTCTTACGGCTCCGCCCCTAAGTCCTCCATTTTTTGTTTGAGCCGAGAAGGTAGAGGGCAGGAAATGCCGGTGAGGGGACCTAATGGCTTCCGCCAGTAAAAAAACTCACCATTGTCGTGGAGAAAAATCATATTCTACTCTGAAGACTGCTCCGCTTCTATGAAAACCCTCTCCGAAAAATGAATCCTTTGTTGCTTAGGTTGATTTTTCTTTTCTTGAATGTCTCCTTTGTAGTTGAGGTAAAAAAAATCTTTAATTTCCGCAGATGAAACCAATTTTCAAGGAATTGGGTTTTGCAGGTAGGGTAAACATGCCATTCATTTAGTTTGAAAGAGATTAAGCATTGGTAAAGGGCGCTCTCAGAAAATTAGAGTTTATAGAATTGTTATAACACACTAACTAATGAACACAATTCTCACTCAAAGATAAGAAGAACAACACAAATATTTTGAAGAACACTATTTATTCAGTGACTTAAGAAAATATGAATACATGAAGGCCTATTTATAAGCTTTCTACTAACTGACTTTCCTAAAATTATCTTAACAACTAGCAGCTAACTAGGAAGATAATAAAGACTAAGTAAAACAAGAAAAGAACAAACTACTGACTTAGTCTAATCCTATAATTATGCAAAACAATAGGAATATATTAACAAACTAAAATGATTTTATTTGTTACCAGAAGATGCATTAATTTTGACAGGCGCAAAAAAGAACCTAGAGAACTGTTATGGGCATTTTCAGCATGTTGACATCTTCAGACTTCCCTGCATGTTGACATCTTGAACCACTTTGAGTATTACATAATATTTACTATTCTTTTTACTCAATTATTTTTATTTATATATACAGTGAATAAAAGGAGATAATCTCGAAGGCATTATTGTCAGCATGTAAGACTCTCCCATCAACGCTAAGAAGACCAAGTCAAAGGACGTTGAAAGGATAAGAGACATGCCGAGATTATAGGAATATTTGTTATTATCTTTTTAGTCTTTACTATTAATAGGGGCATGGAGACTCATACTCACTCACACTCACTTACGCTCACAACAATTGTAATCTCTCCATTGTCTTCCAGTTTGATATTCATAGTGGAACTTTTAAGGTTGGAGACCTAACTCCCGGGGTTTTTTCCGAAGAGGTTGTCATCTCTAAGGTTTTCCTCGTTAACAAAATTCTTGTGTCCATTCTCGTTTTTACACATTTGCTTACTCCATTTAGTCATAGTTAAAAGTCCCCTCCTTGTTATTCAATATACACTTTCATAGTTAAGATTCTATACCATTGTTTTTTCTATCAAAACAGTTTGGCGTCCACCGAGGGGCCCCTTGGTCTATTGATTATTTGGATCATTTCCTGAAGCTCAACATGTCAACCACCCGAAGGTTTTCGCCGCCGGCAAGAGCGTCGCCGTCACTCCATCATCTGGGGACAAGACAACCCCATTGCCGCCACCTCCTCAGTCGAGGCCTCAGATGACGCAACCTTCTCCATCAACCCAAAAGGCACGATCTTCCACTGTGGACGCTGACATCCGGAGGCCTTGACTAAGCTGAATCAGAGGCTGGATAACCAGGATAGCAACTCAAAGCTGCTGGCCAACGCTATGATCAAGATGCAGCAGGATCAGAAGCTCATCGCATCCCAGCTTAGTAACATCTCACCATTGCGCGCAAGGAACATAAGCTTTGAGACCGGTGGAGGATCTCCATTTTAGAATGAGTTCATTCCAATGGGTGCCCCATCTCAGATTCATCAAACGACACCTTCGATGATGTCGCCATCGTTATCCGGTGACACTTTATTGACACCACCCCCAACAGGATTCAACTCTTTCATACCGTTCGTCGACAACACCACTGTTACCACAGCCGCAGACAACACTGGTTTGCCTAATAATCTTTTTAATAATAATACTTTCAATCATATTCATGTGGCTGTCCCTTTTGCAGGAAACCCGTTAGCCAAGCAGATGTAGGATATTAGAGAGCTGATAATGAATGTGTTAGGCATCACCCCTCCAATCCAACAAGTGTCTCCGAATTGCTATAATCAGTCCCTGTTTGTCCCAGCCATTGCAAATGTTGACATCTCGAAGCATTTCAATGTTCCATCCATGAAATTGTATGACGGAAACACAGATCCAGAGGAGCATGTTGCCCATTATCAAGAGAAGATGGACATAGTGCATATCCCATTGCAATTCAGAGAGGCTTGTTTGTGCAGAGGATTCGGGTCGACTTTAGTTTGACCAGCTCTCAAGTGGTTGATTAGGCAACCCCTAGGCTCAATTGGTTCCTTTACCCAACTCATCAATATGTTATACAACCAGTTCTCATGCAGTCGACAATTTGAGAAGTTGACAAGTGATCTCTACAACGTGACCCAGCAACCTACAGAGACCCTGAAGGAATATGTCCATCGATTCAATATAGAAGTCCTGGAAATTCCCAATCTTGATATGTCGACAGCCACAGAAGCATTCAAGATGGGACTAAAGAAAGATTCTCACTATTATCAAGATTTGGTGATGACCCCTTGTAAACGATTGGACGAAGTTAGAAGCAGGGCCCTAAGGTTCATAAGGTTGGAGGAAGACGAATTGCGAAGATCAAAGTCCTCAAGCAAGGTGTTGACATATGATAATCTGGACAAGAAGACAGAATCATCTCACCGCAGAAGCAACCGATCCAATCCTTACCCAAGAAGCGACAACAACAAAATCAATTCAGTCGAGGGTGAGGAAGAAAATAATGATAATGTGCCTAATATATCTGGTTATTGCTTTCCTGTTGATATTTCAGGTGTACTTTATGAGATGAGCAATCTAGGATACAAGGTAAGATGGCCAAAGAAGACAGAAAGGTCTACGGGATGGCGTGATAAATCCAAGTGGTGTGCCTACCATGAAGATTTCGGACATGTCATAGAGGATTTTATTGCACTAAGGAAGGAAATTAGTTACCTGCTTTCAAAGGGACACCTTAAGGCGTTGCTTGGTTCTAGAAAAAAGAAGGCAGATAATGCAGAGGCTCTACCAGAAGTTGAGCGACCAGTCTCTCCGCCAGCATCAACAAAAGTCATCAATTTCATCAGTGGTGGGTCAGAAATTTGTGGTACTTCCTACTCTGCTACCAAAAGACATGCCAAAGAATCAAATGATGAGAAGCCAAAAAGACCATCCAGGACGTCGACATCCTCGCAGGAGCCAATTACCTTTGACGAAAGTGACCGGGACAACTTACTAGAACCTCACCATGATGGCCTGGTAATTTCTCAGCAGATCGCCAACTGCACTATTAGGCACATCTTGGTAGATGGGGACAGCTCGGTCAATCTGATCATGTTAAGCACCCTAAGAGAGATGAACATCCCTGAATCAGAAATTGTCAAGAAATCGTCAGTACTAGTGGGTTTCAGTGGTGAAGTCAAGGATACAGTTGGAGAGATCAAGCTTCCCATCTATTGCAAAGGTTTTAATACAATGGAGCAGTTCTGTGTGATTGACTATGCGACATCTTATAATGTGATCCTTGGAAGGCCGTGGATTCATGGAATGAAAGCTATACCTTCTACATACCATCAATACGAGCCCTGACCCCTGAGACAGGGACTATACCTCTAATAACTGCGGTGGGATCTACCGCGCCTCGACCCAAGGAAAATACTCAACCTTGCACTCTCTCCTTAGGATTCCCCTCAACATCCCTCTTCATACCACCCCTTGGCTGGTCACCCTGCTGTCTACCACCCGCAGCTTAACCCTGTTTAAATTTAGGACAATCTTTTCTGAAGTGCCCCATTTCTCCACAACTCATACATTTTCCTTGTTTGCTCCAACAGCTGTCTTCCGAATGTCCCACCTTCTTACACCAATTACAGACAGTACTAAACTTGCTGGATACCGGACGAGTTGAAACTGTAACAATTCCTCCTTTAGTCACTCCTGGAGTTAAAGGCTTTGGTTGTCCCCTGTTCTGTCCTGAACCCTGGCCTGGAAACTTGGGTTTGATTCCACTACCTTCAGGTCTGCCCCGATGTTCTTCAATGTCATTTTCAATTCTGTATGCCATGTTTACTGCTGAATGATAGTTGGGAAAATTATGCATCAACAATTGTTTTATGAACTCCAATCTCAGTCCCTTCACAAACCTGTAGACTCTCCTCTCCTCCTCTGGTATTAGATGAGGGCAATACCTCGCTAACTCTGTAAACTTTGCCGAGTACTGGGCCACTGTCAATGTCCCCTGCTCGAGCCTCAGAAATTCAACCTCTTTCTTATCTCTGGTGATCAAAGGAATGAAGTGCTCTTTGAATCTCTTGGTAAAATTGTCCCAATTTTAGGGCGTATGGTCCCGCTCCCAGCTCTCCTTAAGTATCTGCCACCAATGCTCTGCAGGACCTTCTAACTTGATCACATCACATCTAACTTTCTCCTTATCTGAACTCTCCATTGCCACAAAAATCTTGTTCATAGCTTCAACCACCTCTCTGCCTTTCCTAGATCTGGATCCCCATTGTAGCTTGGTGGAGCCATTTTGACAAACTTTTCTAACTCATGTGCTTGTCTCCCCTCAGGTTGCTATTGAGCCTGACCCTGAGCTGCCATATTCTGAAGGAAAACCCTGAACATAGCCATCATTTCCGCATTTTGGTTTCCCCCGGCTCCCATATCACTCATATTTCCTTGATCCCTTTGCTGGTCATCACCAGTTCCAGCCATTACACCAATCCCTGCATTAAACACTCGTCGTCACTTATCACACACTCCCCCTTAGACTACACTTCTATCCTTAACTTCTAACCAATTCTATGATACCAACTGTGGGAGCCTCCCCAACTCTGGGACCTATAGACTCGTGTCCCAAGCTGGAGGGTTCCCAAACCACCTCCATTTAAAAAAACTTTTCGTTTAATTAAACTTGAAAGTATAACAACCTTTAACAAAATCAACATCAAAATAACCTCTCTACTTGGAGGTGATATATAACCCTGCTTTAAACAGTTATAACTTGTTTAAGTTGCACACACTACAATATAAAGGCTCACACAAGCCAACTTTGAAACAAAACCAATTCCCAGGTTAATTACAGCACAACATACTGAAAATGTTTTATAGAAGTTTTATATACAAAACTCCCCAAAATAATAACAACCACCACCTACTCCTAACTCCCAAACCATACATACCCTGAAAACCCAAAAAGATGATCCAAACTCCTTCTTGGCCTCACCGGTCTGGTCCTCCTGTCTCAGCGGGATCTAAAACAATAAAGGGAGAAGGGGTGAGAATAAATCTCAGCAAGCTATTATGGATGCAACAATATGCCATGTAATATGCAACACCTAAATAGGTTGTTCATAATCACATTGGTAAAGCGGTAAACACATTATGTTACCTCATTTTACCTTTCCCGTCTGACCAATAAGTCGTACTACGTTGGGAGTAAAACCCCACTTATTTGTGAACTGCTTAGGCATATTCATGTCTTATAAGACCCAAGTTTCAGAGAACCATATAAGACTCACATCTATCTGTAAGGCTTTTGGCACGATAAAGAAGTTGTCCCCAGTCTGTGGCTACAGTGGGGGAGCGGTCACAAGTATAATATAATCTGAGCACCTTATGGAACAATTTCTCATAAGTGATCATATTCCATTATACTCCCGATAATCAGCTGATATAAACACATTCAAGCACATAGTAGATACTTGAAATTAAATCCACACCTTGGGTTATTAATACATAACATGGTACTATTACTCATGTCAAATCATCACAATAGTGCAACATATATTTAAACACTATTGAATAACAATAATCCAACAACAGGGCAATAATACTCTTGTTCAAACCAATGAAGCAGTGCAACATGTATTTAAACACTATGTGCACAACCAACCATGAACATGTAATCACATATGGGCACAATTGTGAATGTGGGCCCAAGATCGCGGGTTGTGAACCGATTTCTCGTATAAAGGGTCACCGCTTCAAGTAAGCACGTAAATTTTCTGGAGCCCGGTCAGCCTTGAAACTGAATAGCCCCAAGCTGCCAAATCTGCCAAATTAACCTCAGAAAGTGTCCTGGTACAACTGCCAAAAGAAGCCGCCCGGCTATGATCCAGGCAGATCAAGTCGTGCGGCTGGATCAAGCAGTTTTCCAGGTTCCAATTTTTTTCATTTCCAGGCTGTTTCCCCGATCATTTTGGCACCTTTTCAGCTTCAGAATGCTCCCTGTTCAGTATTCAGAATATGCACAATCCCAAAAACCAAGATGCATGCAAAAATAAGGAAAGAAAAACAACCACAAAAATTGGATCCGCGGCGGGAGGCTAACCCTCGTAAACATTTCCAATACTTCTTATGAAAAAAGTTTGGAATCATTTACTTGTCTCCAGAGGAATTGCCAAACTGTGAATGTGGGCCCAAGATCGCGGGTTGTGAACCGCTTTCTCGTATAAGGGGTCACCGCTTCACCTCAGTTTGAAGACATCCGATTTATTGAAAAACGGAGTCGCCATGCCATTTTGATTTCCTCAAAACTTTGAAAAAAAGGAATAGGGTCCGGAGGTTAAGTTACTCCTTAGGAAGAACGTATGGCATTCACCCAAGAAGCCTTGCCAAAGGCAAGTGTCCCTAGATCCAATTTTTGTGCTTGTTTTTGTGTGTTCGTGTGTGTGTGTGTGATTTGAAAAAGGGATGGAATGTGCCAAGTTATATTCCGGATGTATAAACCATTTGAGTTGGTTATCGCTTGGGATTCCTTGGATTTGATGTATTCGGGATTTTGATCCCGTGCTCATCTTGGACTTATGATCATCATTAAGTGACCTTTTTCGCCCTCCCGTTGGGATAATCAACCATATTAGGCTTGAGAGCCTTGGTGTAATTTAAACCAACGTTCTTTGGGACAAGGTCATATGTGATCGAAATAGAGGGATACCTTTTATAGTCCAAGAATGAGACTCTTTAGAAAGGAAGGGCCTTTGCCCATCAATCCTACATCTTGAGATGATTTGAGCTTAGTAGGGATATTTATGCTCATCTCAAGTGATGATCGGAGATGTAGGGGCTAAGGTTCGTCCACTTCTAAAGGGACTTCGACTATGGCATTTGAGTGGCAGAAACGATGTAAAGATGAGACCTTTACACCGATCCACACCACGGGAAGCTTCAAGTACCAAAGGGACTAAGGGGAGGGGGATAAAGATTAGATCTTTATACTCATCCTATGTCTTTCGTGCCTTATGAATGTCACTAGACAATCCTTGGAGAGTGATCCAACCATGAGGGACATGGGGGAATTGCATTGGAAAGTAAAGATTGCATTTTTATGAAAATAAGTGTAATGAACACTATGAGAACTAAAGCTATGAATGTAAAGGGAAGACCTTTGAGGCTTTCCTATGTCCTTTAAGAACCTTTTAAGGTGGACAATCCTTGGAAGCAAGGTCAAGGGAAGGGAATGACAATTATGATAGTAAAGATGACATTTTTATGTAATAAAAGGGGGATATTTCACATCATCATGTGATGAATCCTCCCTAGAACAAGCCACTTGTGGACCCTTGTTCATCCTTGGGATGGATTCTCCATGAATCATATGTGTTAGGGGAAAGGGGGGAATGATGTCTACATAATAAATATATGATTTTTATGACAATATATCACATTTAATGGCAAGAAATGGCAAGATAAATAACAAGTAAGCAATATGACAATATAACAAGGATATTTCAAGGAGAAAGGAAGGAGAGATTACCAATTATGGTTTTTCTCTATCTCCCTTGTGGTTTTCCTAATGTAGGAGTAATTTTAGATGAGTTTTATGGAGGAGGGAGGTGATTTTGGAGAGTTTTTGGTCACTGGAATTTCGAGTATTCAATTAGGCATAGTAAAAGTGCTCAAAAATTGTATATCAAAATGGGTAGAGGAGGCCTCTATTTATAGGCTGATTTGTGCTTCCTAATGAAGCCGTGCGGCATTAACCTCTGGCTAATGAAGTCGTACGACATTATCCTTTGATGACTCAGCCTGCTTCTATATCCATACAAGGTGGCACCCAGAAACTCCCTTCCAGCGAGGGACTGCTTGGAATTTTAATTCCTAGCAAGTCCTTCCCCCCTTGGAAGGTTTGGAAAAGTTCCATAATTGCCCGTGAACTTTAGGAAAGTTCGGGGAATTGTCGAGAAACTTAACCGGAAGGCATGAGCCAGATTTGGGTACTTAGAGAAGCCCCTCGGCAACGTCACTTGCAGGGCAAGTGGGGTTGTCGATAAAGAAAGGATTCAATCTGGCGAACTGCCGAGACGGATTGGGATTGGGTGATCAAGGAGGTCGAGTGGCTGAACCTTTGGAAGGCTACCTACGTATCCCGGAGGAATCAAGCCTTGGTCATAGTTCGGAATCCACTGGGGAATGGTGAAGAGAAACTGGTCCCTTGCTAGGAAGATGAAAAGAAAGTGACCTAGGAGGTCAAATGGCTGATCCTACTTGGGATATGCCAGATGAAGGGAGTGACTAATGCGGTCAGATAACTGGACCTTTATGAAAGGCTCATGCACCACTGAGGAGTGATGAATGAAAAGGGTGACCAATGTGGTCGGATGGCTGGACCTTTTATGAAAGGTTACCTCACCACTGAGGAGTGATGAAGGAAAAGGGTGACCAATGTGGTCGGATGGCTGGACCTTTTATGAAAGGTTACCTCACCACTGAGGAGTGATGAAGGAAAAGGGTGAGCACTGCGGTCGGATAACTGGACCTTAATGAAAGGCTACCTCACCATTGAGGAGTGATGAAGAAAAAGGGTGACCAATGTGGTCGAATAACTGGACCTTTATGAAAGGCTACGTCACCACTGAGGAGTGATGAAGGAAAAGGGTGACCAATGTGGTCGGATAACTGGACATTTATGAAAGGCTACTTCACCACTGAGGAGTGATGAAGAAAAAGGGTGACCAATGTGGTCGGATGGCTGGACCTTTACAAAAGGCTACCTATGTATCCCGGAGGAATCAAGCCTTGGTCGTAGTTCAAGGCTCACTAGATAGTTAGCAACATGTCTAGGATCCTTGAGATTTTGACGATTAAAGGAGGAGTCACCGTATTTGACAATTAATGGAGGTTGTCACCTTACTTGAAAATTAATGGAGGTTGTCACCTTACTTGACAATTAATGGAGGTTGTCACCTTATTTGACAATTAATGGAGGTTGTCACCTTACTTGACAATTAATGGTGGTTATCACCTTACTTGACAATTAATGGAGGTTGTCACCTTACTTGACAATTAATGGAGGTTATCACCTTATTTGACAATTAATGGAGGTTGTCATCTTATTTGACAATTAATGGAGGTTGTCACCTTACTTGACAATTAATGGAGGTTGTCACCTTAAGAAACTAAAGCTTACATCGCTATCGAGGAGATAGAGGTAGCTGAAGTTGGAAAACTAAAGTGTACTTTGCTATCGAGGAGATAGAGGTAGCTAAAGTTGGAAAACTAAAGCGTACTTCGCTATCGAGGAGATAGAGGTAGCTAAAGTTGGATTTTTGACAATTCGGAGGTTGTCACCTGACGTTATTTCATTATAACGGAGGTAACGGAGGCATTTTGAAAGAAAACATTACTCTATTTTAGAGATAACGGAGATGTTTTGGGAAACAACGTTACTTCGTTGGGAGATAATGGGAATTATTTGCCTAATTCGAAAGTCCAGGGGCAAAAGTGTAAATTCAGCTCAGAGCAAATGAAGCCGCCTGGCGTGAGATGGGGAAAAAGAATCCGTACGGCTTTGAGCCTGATTTCACCAGATTCATTTAAACAGCAAAAGAAATGGGCAATAGCCATTGTTGCTTCGTTTTTGCTAAGGAGAGAGGAGAGAAAAGAGAGGGAGACTTCGAAAATTTTCAATTCCCTAGCTTCTACTGCTCAAGATGGATCAAGAGGGGAATAACTTGCCTAGACAAGCCCGTAGAACCTTGTCACAAGCCGCGAGGATGAGGCGGAGGGAATTCGTTAGAACTGAGCGAAAGTACGACTTCACTACACCTCCTTCCGAGTTCTATCCTGGTAAGAGGGAGCACAAATCGATGAAACCTCAATTGATTGGGGTAAGCACTCTTGATTTCGTCAATTTTGGTCGAATTTTGATTGATTTAGGGCTTGACCCAATTTTTTGGGAATTTTTTGAATTTTTCTTGTGATTTTATTGAAGATTTTAGGAATTTGATAATTAACCTATGAGGCTATGGACATAAATAAACATGCATGTGCAATTTATTTGAGAAAAATATGAGAATGACTCATTTTTTGAAAATAAAGTAAGAAAAATAATGCACTAAAATGTGACGGAGTTCTTGCATGTTCTAGAACTAGGTCAATTTATGATCATGGATGGGAAAGCAATATTTTGGACGATGAAAAGGATTCATGCATGCCATCTTGAAAAATTAAAACTTATGTACAAAGAATTTTGTGAAAATTGTAATTTTTGTGTTTGGGAGAGCAATGTGCTCGGGATGACGTGTTTCAAATGATGAAAGACACGTGTTCTAGGCAAATGATGCTAGAAATCTCTTATGAATGCTTTCTTTGACAATATGTGCACCTTTTTATGAATGTATGCATGCTTTTGAGATGAAATGAAGGACTAACAGGCTTATGTTGTGTTTTTCCTACAGGAGAGCAAGTCGAGGGGACCCGCGGAGGTGGCGGTGAAGTTGTGGGACAAGATGCCCAATTTCGAAAAGGATGGCGTGAATCCTAAGCAGCTGGTGATGGCGACTGGGCTTCATTCTTTCATCGAGGCTATCAGTAGAGGTATTTATGTGACCTCTAAGAGTAAGGGGTTGGTCCAGGCCCTTTCAGAGTTCTGGTGGGACACCACTCAAAGCTTTCATCTTAGCTAGGGAGAGATTACGGTGACTCTCGCCGATTTTACGGCCATTACTGGCTTGAGATTCACTGGTAGGCATGTGACCTGGAGGGATCACATTTCTGGGGCCGAGTTTAGAGCTTTGGTAGGATTTGACCTCCGTCCTAAGGGGCTTGGGATGGAGACAAGGTTTATTGAGGTTGAGATTCTGAGATGCATGG
The DNA here is from genome assembly GCA_022495995.1 of Adenophora triphylla var. japonica. NCBI lineage: Eukaryota > Viridiplantae > Streptophyta > Magnoliopsida > Asterales > Campanulaceae > Adenophora > Adenophora triphylla. The sequence continues at coordinate 513,616 of JAFEMH010000967.1, read as the reverse complement.
ATGAGTTTGCAGCCAGCAAGGTGACTGCCCACCAGCTCGCGAGAGCTTTCTTGTGGTTAGTGTTGTCAGTCACCATTTTTGCTAACTCTGGGACATTGGCGATGCTTTGCCTGCTTGATTCTTTGGAGGACCTGGATGTGGTTGGGGAAGTCTCTTGGGACGAGGCTGGATTGGCTGAGCTCTACTTTTCTTTGTACTTGTACAGCCGAAATAAGGCTGCTTCTATGGATTGTTTTTCTTTTGCTCTTGAGGTACTCTCACTTTCTTTTTTTTTCCTTTTACTTTTCTGTCTTGAGATTTTATGAGAGAAATGACCTTTTTGTTTTGAATATGCAGGTCTGGTTCTGTGAGGTGATTGGGTTCTTTCCTTGGAACCAACAGAGTGATCCGACGATCTTCCCGGCCATGATTCGCTGGAGGGGAGAGGCTAGAGATAAGTTCACCGAAAAGACCCAGATTACTTTTGACTACAATATGGTGAGACCCGTCGTCAATAGGGACGGTCATGAGGGAGTGGACTTCTATCCCTGGGGGAGGTATCCAGAGGCTTTGATGGGGGATGCCGTGGTGGTGACCAGGCAGAGGAGATGGCTGACAGGTTTGACCTGTGATATTATTTACTTGGGGGACCGATTCTCCAGGCAGCACGGTCACGTCCCTCCATTGGGTGCTATTACCCCTCATGACCCTCCTCTGCTCATGATGCAGCCCAGCACTGGTCGATGGATGAGATAGAGAGTTATCAGGATGGATTTGTGGCTGATGAATATTTTGACTTTGCTACCCCGTATGCCACCTTTACGGAGGCGTGGTTGAGGACACCACAGAAATTAGTGAAGATAGCCGCTGCTCAGGGGTACGGGGAAGCAGAGCCGACTGATCCGCCTATGCCTCTAGCTCACCTTTCCTATGTGGTGAATGGGGTAACGAGGAGGCTGATGGTTCCTATTCCAGACACGAGGGAGCCCGAGTATACTCTTCCTGCTAACAGTACTGTGAGTATCTCTAGGGTCCCTTCTCTTTTCGACTTTCTTTATTTTCTGCGATTTCGAGCTTTTCTGAGATTTTCTGAATTTTTCTCTTCTTTTCTCTCGCAGGTTCCTGCTCCTACCTATGATGGCTTGGTACGGCAGAATAGGGGCTGGAAGGAGGTGGCTCAGTCCCTTCTGATGAAGCTGGCCTGTGCTTCAAGAGCTGCGGGGAATGCGCAGGAGCCTGTGCGCAAGAGGAGGCACGTTGGGAGCACGACCTCTACATCCTCGGCCTCAGGGTACCACTCATCGTCCACCAGTACCATGCCTCGGGGTGGGGGCCTAACACAGACATTTTGGAGCTGCTGGCAGAGTATGAGCACGTGGCTGTCCACCTTTCTGACGTGAGTGATGACGAGGATCTATTTAGGGACCCTGAGTTCTATGAGCTGAGCAGCAATGAAGAAGAATCGGAGGCTTAGGGTTCCTTAGGTTGAAACTAGGAGAGGAAGAAAGAAACAATGAACAAAACTATGCACAATTTGTATTTTCATTATTTTATTTAGGCGCCAAAGAGGCAAAAACAATGTAATGATCTTTTATTTGCTTTTCTTATTAATGCTTTATGATTTCGCATATTACTTGAGCCTCAGGGCAGTTTTTTTGCTCGGAAATGGGGCGGAAATTGGGCCAAAATGGTTTATGATGATATGTGATTGCATGAATGGTTCTTGGGCATGTTTTTATACATGTTTTGTTGAGAAAGTGGGGTGAGAACTCCACTTGGGCAGCAGCTTTGGCATCTGCAGATTTTTTTTTTCTGCAGAAGCGAATGAGGCCGTCCGGTCTGGTCCTGGGCAAAAGAAGCCGTGCGGCTTGGAACCTTGTCTGAACTGATTTTTTTCAAATAAAATCAAGGAAGGGCCTTTTCATTTCATTTTCACCCCAAACTTGTCCCAACTGATCCCAAAGCATATTTTTGACCAAAAATCATCAATTTCGATCACAGCCAATTGAGAAACCAGTCCGATTTCAAAAGGGGAAAAGGGATCATTTTCTGTCTGATTTTCAATCTTGGATGAGGCACAACTTTCAATCTCATAAGGGACTGTTCGACAACGCCTTCAAGATCAAGTCTTTATGTCATTTGAAGGAACTCCCGCCCGATTGGGACCTTTTGAGAGCAGCAGTGAGGTTTTGGGACGTCCGGAGACACGTTTACTGCTTTTCTTACAATGAAATCATCCCAACCTTTGAAGACATCCAGGCATTGATTGGGGGTCCAGAAATTGAAGCTATCTCGATTCCTTTGACCGAGGACGTACCGGTGACCGTAAAGTTGGCATCTTTTCTGCAAATTTCTCCGGAAGAAGCCGAGGGGATGATGATAGCCCCTGACAGGATTGGCATTTCTGATATCCCGAGCAGGTTTGGGTCTTCAGGTACTGCTGCAACCCCAGTGGCTATGGATACCTTTATCCTCTACGTATTCTCTTTTCTGTTTACTGTCGAGTCCTTTCGGGTCTGCCAGAGTGGCCTTTTGGACATGGTTAGGGATTGCAGGGCTGGGAAGGATATTGTTCCACTGACTTTGGGTGAGACTCTGCATGGCATTGATAGGATGGCTAGGTGTGTTGGGTTTTATGGGTCCATGCGCAGCGGAGTAAGCATCTAAATAACACAAAACCCAAGCCCTAAGATCCGTTCTATACGATTAAATTGAATTCCTATGAGATAGAATTTACCAACCTTTATCGCTTTCCGGTCTTGAGCTATCGAACAATTTATTGGTGTGATTTTGAATCACAATCTTCGATCTTCAAAACCTTTGAATCTTCAGATTGCTTTGGACAATTTGAACTCTAGGCCTTGATCGTCGTACGAGCGAAGACCCTCTAGTAGTATCCACACGTTAGAATGAACCAAGAACAGTTCTTGAGAATTGCTAGATTCTTAAACCTATGGAAGAAATATTGAGAAACCTTTTTGGTGATTTTCTCTCTTGAAAATTCGGCTCAGTTTCGGCTGTTTATAGACTCATTATTTATACTACTTTAGTATTAGAGTTTGTGCCCTAATCAAATTAGAAAACAAGTGTAAACCGCCTATGTGGCTTGTTATGTCGCGTGACAAAGGTTGACATATGGTTAGGTATGTCGCGTGACAAAGGTTGCTATATGCAGGAACACTCAATCATTCTTCCTTTGGTTTAACCAATTCATTCTAGTTGTGTGTGACCCAATAGGATTATATTATGTTAGCAATGAGTTCTCTCATATCGACTCTCATAAGACATAAGCGGACTCTAGCAAGCCATTATGTCTACCCAAATAATATAACGTAAGAGTTCACGTTTCCAATGGTACACTTCCATTTCTCCCTTTGTCTCACGATGTTATATTGAACACAAGTCATGGTCCACGTCAACTTGTATTTGTTCAATGCTTTCTCGATCTTGAGTATAATGATATTCCAATCGCATTGGGGTGTGGCCACACACTTTTCATCATTATCACTCATCGAGGGGCCCAAGCAAAACATCTCTCTTTCAAGGGACAAATTCCATCTTGACTTATCATCCTTCCCATCATAAATCCGATCATGCCAAAGATAGCCTTTATAAAATATCGTGTTAAGATATCGTTTGACTAAAATCAAACATGACTTTCATCATATGTAAGGTCATGATAATCTCAGGTCTAGGGACTAAATGAAGTGACCATATGAGATTTAATTATGACATTTGACCATGACATAAATCTCATACGGTTCAAGTCCAGTCACTTGTTCTCTAACAAGTACCCATAATTTCAATGTGCATCTCTATGCATATAATCATCATATGATTATCCATTGACAATTATACTAATTATTCTCTTAATAATCAGGGACGGAGATTATTACAATAAATATGCAAACTATATAATAATCAAATAATAAACTTAAACGATAAAGATGATACATAACGGTTCTCGATTAAACATAACTAAAGCCTAGGGCATTACACCTGATCTCCCACTTGCACTAGGCTCCATTTATATATCGAATACTCATGGATCTAACATGACCATCATGCTTCTGCCTGTGTGAGGGTCTTTGTTAGTGAGTCCCTTATGTCATCATCGGTTGATACTTTGTATATCTTAACGTCTTCTCATTCTTTATGAATTCCTCGAAGAACGTCTAAGTGAGTGTTTGGATCGCTGTTGTGACCTTGGTTCCATTGTTTGCACAAGTGGCACCACTATTGTCATAACAAAAGTTTCACTGATTAGTGATACTTGGAACATTTCCAAAACACTAATGAACTTTTGATCCAAACTGCCTCTTTTAGCCACATCATATGTTGCTAAAATTCGGCCTTAGTAGTAGAATAGGCTACGATTTCTGCTTGGAACTCTTCCAATCAAAACTGCACCTCTCATAAGCATAAACACAAATCTTAATTGCGATTTTAAAATAACTTTGTTAGTTTGGAAGCTAGCATCTATGTAAACCTTACAACAAGATTAACTTCCAATCTTTCAAATACCAAGAATGTATCCTTAGTTCTTCTTAAGTACTTAAGGATCATCTTGACTCCCATCCAATGGTTTATATCAGGATCAGATTGGTATCGACTCATCATGATTAGAGCATATGAGACGTCGGGTCTAGTACAAATCATGGCATACATGACAGATCCAAATGCCGAAACATATGGAACTTCATTCATTTCCCTTTTGCTCATCAGTTGTCATAAGACAATGAGTATTGCTAAGAGAAGTACCATGATCCATTGACAAGTTACCTTTCTTAGACTCTTCTAAGAACCTTGTCAATGTGAACACTTTGACTCAAACCAATTTATCCTTCTAGATCCATCTCTATAGATCTTGATGCCAAGGATGTAAGTGGCTTCACCCATATCTTTTATTGAGAAACCTTTCCTTGACCAAGACTTAACAGTCTTAAGTGTCGGAACTTGTTTTTCCAATGAGTAAGATATCATTGTAATAAAACAATAGAAATACTACTACGCTCCCACTGAATTTCATGCATACACAAGATTCATCTTTGTTCTTTGATGATGTCAAACTCTTTGACCAATTCATCAAAACAAAGATTCCAATTCCTTGAAGCTTGCTTCAACCCATCTCATGGATCTTTGCAACATGCATACTTTATTAGAGTTTCTTGGATCGACAAACTATTTGGGTTGTGTACTATACACATCCTTAATAATCTTTCCATTTAAAGAAAGTTGTTTGACATCCATTTTTCATATCACATAGTCACAATATGTGATAATGGCAATTGAAACTTCTAACAGACTTCGACATTGTAACTGGGGAAAAAGGTTTCAACATAGTCAATACTATGAATTTACCTAAATCCCTTTGTTACAATCCTTAGTCATGAAAGTATACACCTTCACATCCATGTAGGTCTTTGAAGACCTACTTGCACCCTTTAGTTTTTACACCTTCAGGTAGCCCAATCAAGTTCCAAACTTGATTGTCAAACATGGATTGTAATTCGGATTCCATGGTTCCTAACCATTTATCCAAATTAGGAGTGGACATCGCCTCAAGATAGGAAGTAGGATCGTCATTCTCAATGACTTCCATCTTATTACTTTCCAAAATGAGAAATCAATATTTCTTGGTTCGGACTGTAACCTATCTGATCTACGATGGACTTGTGCATCTTGAACCGGATGAACTTGTGCATCTTGAACCGGTTCCACAACTCCTTTGTGAACTTGGTTCCGTCTCTACTCTTGGATCCATGTCATTTTCAGGTTCTTGAACTCTCTTCAAGATTAATTTTACTTCCACTAGATTCTTTATTGAGAAACTATTTCTCAAGAAACAAATCGTGTAGAGCAACAAACGTTTTGTTCTCTTTGCGGTTGTAAGATTAATTTCCGAAAATAACTTTGTCAAATTTGGTGCTAACTTATAAGAGACAAGTTTCTTTACATAAGACTCGCAACCCCAAATCTTCATGAAAGACAAACTAAGTTTTCTTCCATGCCACATCTCATGTGGGGCCTTAGGAACCGATTTAGTAAGGACTCAATTCAATGTAACCGCATTATTTCTAATGCAAATCCTCAAAAGGAATTAGGAAAGTCAACTTGACACATCATCGAATGAGCCATGTCTAACAAGGTTCAATTTCTCCTCTCAGACGCACCATACAATGTGGTGTTCTGGTGGAGTCATCTTTGAAACGATTTCATAGTTTTGAGATGATTGTCAAACTCTTGGCTCAAATATCATCACCTCGATCTAATCGAAGTACTTAATAGTTTTGCCAAGTTTGTTTTGTACTTCATCTTGAAATGTTCGAAACATTTCAAACGATTCACCTTTGGACTTCATCAGATAGACATAGTCATATCTAGATAAGTCTTTAGTGAAATGTGATGAAATACCGAAGTCTTCCCCTAGAAATGCTACTTAATGGTTCACATACATCTCATGTATAATGACCGATAAGTCACTAGCCCTCCCACTACTCTTAGTGTAGGGTGGTTTGGTCAATACTCCCAATAAACAAGATCCACATTCCTCAAATGATTCATGGTCATATGAGTCTAAAAGTCCATGTTAATGGAGTTTAGATATATGTTTCTTATTTATTTGACCAAGCCGGCAATGCCATATGAACGCGTTGTTCATATTATTCGGTTCAGAATTCCCATTTATATTTTAGATATCTTCAATATTATTTTGTATCTTAACATCAAGGATATGAAGACCATTCAATGACATATGCAATACAATAAGACATATCATTAAATAAATATAAAACTTCTTATTGAAAATAAGAAAATTATATCCTTTATCATCCATTTAAGAATCGGAAATAATACTCCTACTCAAATTCGGAACGTAGACATACTTGTTCAAAACAAGTACTACTTCACAAGGTAAAGTGACTTCATAAGTCCCTATGGCTAATGTAGCAACCCTTACTCCATTCTTATGCATAGGTTTAACTTACCTTCTTTGAGTAGCTTTCTATTCTTTATTCCTTGCACATTTATCCAAATGTGGGATCCAATCCGGTATCATATACCCAAGAACAAGAAGTCAAAAGGAAAATATCTATCATATAGATACTTGAAGTAGTAGCAATCATATTGCTCTTCTTCACCTTTTAGGCCTTCCTAATAAGCCTTGCAACTTTGCTTCCAATGACAATCTTATTACAATGGTAGCAAAATGCATCCTTTTGAGACACTTTGGGTTTAGCCTCTTCGGCTATGACAACATTTGTCCTAGGTTTAGCAACTTTTTCTTTACCTTCTTTTCCTTCCTTTATGAACCCTTTTATTGTGTCAACGATTAACACAATTTGCGGATTGCTCCTTCTTTAAGCCTTCACCACAACATATATCTTTTGCCTAGCTTGCACTTGGAACATTTCCCTTTTTGCGTTATGCTAGAACAAAAGAATAGTTATCATGTGCTCAAGGTTCTTCATAAGAGCCTTTAAACATGGTGGCAAATACAAGGCAAGCAATATTGTCAGAATCATCAATATGTTTCTAATGTTGCTTCCTTATTTGCCCTTTGCAACATTTGCAATGGGTTCAGTAGGAACGGATTCGTCAAGAACGTACACATTATGTATTGTTCCTTTCGAACTTTGTCCTTCATAAGGACGAATCGCAATTATCATTATGTAATGCTATTTCTACAACAAAATATACAAATTATATGAACACATATCAATATCAACACATTTATCATTTAAGAGCAAATAATGTATTTTACAAATACTCCCACTAAATCATACACCTTCCAATGCAAATAAGCATAATATGCATTTAATGGGCTAAGATCCAATTTTAATTTAATCTCAAGTACGCTATGGCGCACCGCTCAAGATTAAACTAATTAGGTAGAAAACATCAATCATAACGTATATGACTCTTAGATCTTTTATGAGATTTATTTAAGACATCATATGTTTAAGCATATTTTAATCTCATCTTATGCCTTGGGTCCAAAACCATTTTGATAACCTAATTAAGTTCATCCACTTTAAACGTATAGGAACCACCATTTCCTCATCTTGCTCGCAAACGGAATAGAATCAAAGCACCTTGCTATGGCAAGCCCACCCAAAACTATCTGAGTGGTCTCAAGTGTTTTAATCATGGATTGGCATAAAGAACTTAAAACTTAAATGAAGGTTCTTTAAAGTAGATTATAAGCATATCAACAAGGATAAACATAACTGTGCACCAGGTAAGTTCCTAAGAAAATAGGTGAGCCACAAGGACTGCTTAAGTACCAAATTTTCCTTCGACAGAACTCTCCTAGTCATGCACAATTATAATATCAGTTTGAATGCAACATAATCAATACTTTGTATACTGACTTGTTTCTCATAAACAATCAGATTCATTCAAATTTGCATAAACTGACTTGTTTCTCGTAAACAATCAGAAAACCAAAATTTAATGTTTCAACTAAACATTTAGGAAATTATGAATCAATGTTTCAACTAAACATCTAATAAAATTATTAACACTTAAGAACAAATAATTCATGCATCGCAACAATTAATAAAAACACATTTAAATTACTTAAGCATGCATCATAAACAATGAATTAATCTAGCATAGCCCTATAAATTTTATTTCCAGAAATTTACAGAAACCAGATTAAATCATATCAGATTATAAACATAATCACAGATTAGCAGAAAAATTAACATACCGATTCTGCCCAGATTGGCAAAGTATGTCGCGTGACAACATCAGCCAGTTGGCTAGATATGTCGCGTGACATACCTTGCCCAACTACCAGATTTTCACTCGTGGCTAACTATGTCGCGCGACGTAGGTTGCCAGTTCGCAGATTTTTCAGATTCAATCAATTCTAACCACAAGGCAATTAAATCATATAAAACAACCCTTTTACAGATTTAATTCATCATAATCAGAAAATGATTTTCACATTGTTTCACATAAACAATCAAAATTCTATCGCATACAAAAACATGCAATAAGCATATAAACAATTTATATCTTAATCATTCTAGCATGTTAATTCAAACTTAACCATACGAACGGGGCTCTGATACCACTGTTGGGTTTTATGGGTCCATGCGCAGCGGAATAAGCATCTAAATAACACAAAACCCAAGCCCTAAGATCCGTTCTATACGATTAAATTGAATTCCTATGAGATAGAATTTACCAACCTTTATCGCTTTCCGATCTTGAGCTATCGAACAATTTATTGGTGTGATTTTGAATCACAATCTTCGATCTTCAAAACCTTTGAATCTTCAGATTGCTTTGGACAATTTGAACTCTAGGCCTTGATCGTCGTACGAGCGAAGACCCTCTAGTAGTATCCACACGTTAGAATGAACCAAGAACAGTTCTTGAGAATTGCTAGATTCTTAAACCTATGGAAGAAATATTGAGAAACCTTTTTGGTGATTTTCTCTCTTGAAAATTCGATTCAGTTTCGGCTGTTTACAGACTCATTATTTATACTACTTTAGTATTAGAGTTTGTACCCTAATCAAATTAGAAAACAAGTGTAAACCGCCTATGTGGCTTTTTATGTCGCGTGACAAAGGTTGCCATATGGCTAGGTATGTCGCGTGACAAAGGTTGCCATATGCAGGAACTCTCAATCATTCTTCCTTTGGTTTAACCAATTCATTCTAGTTGTGTGTGACCCAATAGGATTATATTATGTTGGCAATGAGTTCGCTCATATCGACTCTCATAAGACATAAGCAGACTCTAGCAAGCCATTATGTCTACCCAAATAATATAACATAAGAGTTCACATTTCCAATGGTACACTTCCATTTCTCCCTTTGTCTCATGATGTTATATTGAACACAAGTCATGGTCCACGTCAACTTGTATTTGTTCTATTCTTTCTCGATCTTGAGTATAATGATATTCCAATCGCATTGGGGTGTGGCCACACACTTTCCATCATTATCACTCATCGAGGGGCCCAAGCAAAACATCTCTCTTTCGAGGGATAAATTCCATCTTGACTTATCATCCTTCCCATCATGAATCCGATCATGCCAAAGATAGCCTTTATAAAATATCGTGTTAAGATATCGTTTGACTAAAATCAAACATGACTTTCATCATATGTAAGGTCATGATAATCTCAGGTCTAGGGACTAAATGAAGTGACCATATGATATTTAATTATGACATTTACCATGACATAAATCTCATACGGGTCAAGTCCAGTCACTTGTTCTCTAACAAGTACCCATAATTTCAATGTGCATCTCTATGCATATAATCATCATATGATTATCCATTGACAATTATACTAATTATTCTCTTAATAATCAGGGACGGAGATTATTACAATAAATATGCAAACTATATAATAATCAAATAATAAACTTAAACGATAAAGATGATACATAACGGTTCTCAGTTAAACATAACTAAAGCTTAGGGCATTACACCAACAAGGGGGACCATTTCATGAGGTCGGAAGCCCAGCGTGTTGACTTTATGGTTATAGGAGAGGCTTGGGGCTTCGCCTACTCAGTGCCCTTGGGTGATTTCCCGGAGAGGTGCACCTAGGCAACAGGATCAGGGTAGCTGGGAGCTGATGATGGCTCGGCTATCAACCTCGGACATTCACTGATGGGTGCCTCATTGGAGGTTGCAGACTCGGAGGATGTTTTAGGAGTCCTATGTAGTGAGGGTTTCGGGGCTATCTCTGTAGTCTTTCTACATCCCCTGCTTAGTGTCCAGGCAGTTTGGAGTCTTGCAAGAGCCATTGGACGATTGGGAGGACATCCGTAGCATGGAGGTGGTTCTTTTGACATGAGGGATCCAGCCAGCTTTTCACTTTTCTCGAGGGCATGGACATACGCTGCTTTTCCACCCAGGGCCATTCTCAAGAGCAGGAAGAGTACCATCTTGACCACGGCTTACTTGGACTGGTATGAGAGGGAAATGGGGGCGACTCAGATCGTTTTGGGAGAGAGGCGTCAAGCTTTATTGGGTGCTGACTACGACTCTAGCAGGACTCTGAGGGAAACTGAGGCCAAGGCTAGCTGCCATAACCAATCGGGTGACCTTATTAGAGACATGGAAGCCCGATATGAGAGACTATCGGAGGTTTCTCCCCTTACTGAGGCTCAGCGGGAGGAGATACGGGCTCGTGCCAGGGCAAAGAAGGCATTCATTGACACAGGTTTGGTGGAGGCTCCAGTGAGAATTCCTGAGATAGGGATGAGGGAGACCGACATCATTGAGAAGAAGAGGAAGAACACTCGACGGGGTCGAGGTCAAGGAAAGAAGAACAAGGAAGACTCGGTTGATGACAACTGAGAGACCTAATCCGAATATCCATTTATTGCCTTTTTTGCAAACACATTAGTTTATTAGGTCTTTTTTGTATGATTTAATCTTTGTAGCAGGTTAGCAGAGTCAAGAGTAGACCGTGTTTGAACTCATCAAAAAGTTTTTGACTTGTAAATAACAAATATATTATCTTAGAATTTATAAGACACATTTCATGGAAATTCAAATGTCTTATTTATTGTTTAGACCGAACCATTTCATGGCTGCCTACGTTCCCCTTTTACAAGAAAGACTAAGGGGCTCAGGTCTTCGTAGTTCATTCTGGTGAACTATTGGGACTATTTCTTTTTTTTTATATGCAACCCTGTTTTCTGCCTAGACCGCCCTTTTTGGATTTTCAGCCTAGCTGGGTATTACTCTTTTTGCACTATATATATATATATATGTGTATATATATATATATATGTATATATATATATATATGTATATATATATGTATATATATATATATATGTATGTATATATATATATATATGTATATATATATATATATGTATATATATATATATATGTATATATATATGTATATATATATATATATGTATATATATATATATATGTATATATATATATATGTATATATATATATATGTATATATATATATATATATATATATATATATATATATATATATATGTATGTATATATATATATATGTATATGTATATATATATATATATATATATATATATATATATATATATATATATGTATATGTATATATATATATATATTTATATATATTTTATGTGCAACCCTGTCTTCTGCCTAGACTTCCCTTTTTTTTTAGGGTTTTCAGCGTAGCTGGGTATTACTCTTTTTGCACTATTTATATTCATTTTTTTTCTCTCTTTTTTTTAGTCATAGTACATGCGGAGCTTATCACCGTTGACTGGATGAACAAAGGGATTGCCGTCCAGGTCCGTAAGCTTCATTGATCCTCTCGATAGTATCTTCTACACCACATACGGGCCAATCCAAATGGGTTCCCACTTTCCTAGAGGGTTGTCTCTGGTAGGGGGCTTTACTTTTAGTACTAAGTCACCCTCTTTGATATCTCTGGCCTTGACCTTTTTGTCGAATGCCCTGGCCATTCTCCTCTGGTAGGCTCGGGTGTGTTCCATGGCCTTTAGCCTCCTTTCATCAATTAGGGCCAATTAATCATGCCGGCTGCGTAGCCATTCTACTTTATTGACAATGTATTCCAGGAGGACCCTCAATGACGGGATTTCCAACTCTACTGGCAGCATCGCTTCCATCCCGTAAGTCAGGGCGAAAGGGGTTTCTCCCGTGGCTGTTCTAACAGACGTCCTGTAGCCCCAGAGTGCCAGATGCAGCTTTTCAGGCCAGTCACGACCGCGGGTGGCCATTTTCCGAATAATTCTTTCGAGTGTCTTATTGGCAGCTTCTACTACTCCGTTGGTCTGAGGCCTGTACGGGGACGATTTGTGGCGAGTGACTCTGAATTCTGACACCAATCTATTGCAGTCCCCTTCAAAGTGCGACCCGTTATCTGAAATGACCTCATTGGGCACTCCATATCTGCACATGATGTTTTCTTTGACATACTGGGCCACTTTCTTGGAAGTGAGGACCTTATAGGACTTGGCCTCTACCCATTTCGTGAAGTAGTCTACTGCCACTAGCACAAATTCATGCCCATTGCTTCCAGCCGGGGCTATCATCCCTATCACGTCAATACCCCAAGTTGCAAACGACCAAGGAGTCGTCATGTAGTACAGGTCATGAGGCGGAAGATGATTAAGGTTGGCAAACCGTTGGCATTCGTCACACTCTCGGACATGCTGAACACAGTCTGTTTCCATGGAAATCCAGTAGTAGCCCATTCTGAGGATTACTTGCATCAACGCCCAAGTATTCATATGAGGACCGCAGGGACCATTATGGACTTCGGTCATTAGCTCTCTTGCCCTTTCTTTGGTGATACATAAGAGGAGTGGTCCTTGGTACTGTTTCTTATACAGATCACTCCCTAGGATGACATAGTAAGAGGCTATCCGCTTCAAGGCTTGCAAGCTTTTAGCTTTGATGCCTTCCCTTGGTCTACCTTCTTCATCTCTAAAAGCTGACTCCCCATCTTTGAGGACCTGGTAAATCTGACTGTACCAAGGTTTTTTGACAGGCTCAGGTCCCAAGTCTATTTCGCAACAGAAGGCCGGGGCTTCTCTTCTACCCACTCTGAATGGCTTTATCGCCTTTCCCTCGGGGATCTCTACCAATGAGGCTAGAGTGGCTAAGGCATCTGCAAATCTGTTCTTGTCTCTCGGCAGGTAATGGAAGGTCACTTCTCTGAACTGCTCAGTCAATTCTTCCATGTAGGCATGATACCTCTGAAGATTAGGATCCACAGTCTTCCACTTGTTGGAGACCTGGTTGATGATCAGGGCTGAGTCTCCATAGACCTCGATTTCCTTGACATTTCTTTCTAAGGCAGCCTCCAAACCAGCAATACAAGCTTCATACTCTGCAGCATTGTTCGTGACAGGGAAGTTCAACTTGATGGCTATTCGTGTGTGCTCGTCTTTCGGGTCGACCAGTAGCATTCCTACGCCATTTCCCCTTTGGTTAGCAGCTCCGTCAAAGAAAAGCTGCCATCAATTCTCAGGCTCTACTATGAAGATCCCTTCATCTGAAAACTAGGGTTCAGGCCCTCGGTCCTCATTGCTAGGAAAGTTTGCCAGATGGTCTGACAGCGCTTGACCCTTGATTGCCTTTCTCGTCATATAGTTGATGTCATACCCAGCCAGGAAGAATGACCACTTTGCTAGACGCATCGAAAGGGAAGGCTTGTCGAAGAAGTACTTGATGGGGTCCATTTTCGAGACCAAATTCACAGAGTGGGCCTGCATGTAATGCTTCAGCTTACCGACTACCCAGACCAATCCTGCACAAGTCTTTCCGCACGCTGAGTAATTGAGCTCACTCCCTTGCAGCTTCCGACTGACAAAGTAAATGGCATTTTTTACCCGAGAGTCCTTCTTTTTCTGAGCCAGCATAGCCTAATTGCTTTATCAGTGATAGTGAGATAGAGCAGAAGAGATTTCTGTCCATGTGGGGGGCATAGCACCGGGGGATGTACTAGGTACGCCATGATTTGGTCAAAGGCATCCTGGCATTCCTCATTCCATTCTGTGTCCACATTTTTCTTCATGAGCTTGAAGATGGGCTTGTATAGGGTAGTCAGCTGATTGACAAAACGGCTGATGTACTGTAACTAGCTCATAAAGCTTTTGACCTCTGTCTGGGTTTGAGGCGGCCACATATCCATAATGGCTTTGATCTTTCGGGGATCGACTTCAATGCCTCGTTATGTGACCATATATCCAAGCACTTTTCCCCTTGTCACTCCAAAGGTGCATATTATAGGGTTCAGCCTCATGAAATGCTTTCTTAACCTCTCAAAGTACTTTCGCAGGTCGACAAAGTGCTGTCCATCCACACCTTTGGAATGGATTATCATGTCATCGACATAGACCTCAATTTCTTTGTGGATCATGTCGTGAAAGAGTGCGGTCGCTGCCCTTTGATACGTAGCCCCGACATTCTTAAGCCCAAAAGGCATCACCGTGTAGCAGTACGTCCCCCATGGTGTGGTAAAGGTTGTCTTTTCTTGGTCCTCCTCGGCCATCTTGATCTGGTTGTAGCCAGCAAAGCCATCAATGAAGGATTTAACTTCGTAGTTGGCGGTGGCATCCTCCAGAATGTCTATGTTTGGCAACGGATAGTCGTCCTTGGGACTGGCCTTGTTCAGATCCCAGAAATCTACACAGCAGCGCACCTTCCCATTGGCCTTAGTCACAGTCACGATGTTTGATAACCATGTCGGGTATTCAATGACCCTGATGAATCTTACCCGCAGTAGCTTCTCAATCTCTTGTTTGACCTGTAGAGACCACTCCGGCTTGATCTTTCTTAACTTTTGTTTTACTGGCTTGGCATCTGGTGCCAGAGGGATTCTATGCTCCACAATCGAGCTATCTAGCCCCGGCATGTCCTTATACGACCATGCAAACACATCCATGTATTCTCTGAGCAGATTGACCAGTCTGTCCCGTTCAGCCCCTTGGAAGAAGTTCCCGATCTGTGTCTCTTTAGGTTCCTCGACAGTACCCAAGTTAACACTTGTCAAAACCTCCTCGGCAGCTTGGGCCCGGTTTTCCTCTTTATCGGTAACCTGCTTAAAGATTTCTTTAATGTATTGTTCATTTAGTGTGTTTGCATCTTGTTCAAATGAATCATTATTAACTATTGTTAAGTTATTAGTTAATTTATCATTTGTTAAGTTGGCAATAAGGGGGTACTCGGAAAGATCTATCATTTCATTCAAGGCAAATGGAAAGATAACATTGGCTACATATTCGTAATCTTCAGGTGTGAGGCCTTCAGATGACTCAGAGGACTGGAATTCGAAGACTCCTGACTCAAACGACTCTTGACCCTACACTACTTATTGACCGAAGTGTTTGACTGGGTTGGACAAGGGGGTTACTCTTTGCTGCTACTGCCCTGGGGAGAAGTAATCTTGTTGGTGGTCTTCACAAAGCTGGAAACCTCAAACTGATCAAAAGCTTGTCCAGGATCATTTCTAGGTTGGTGCCTCAGGAAAATGGTGAGGGGATCCAGAGAGGCCTGGTGCAATCTCTCAGTAAGCTCGTCCGTGATAACTGGACTCATTGATTGGAGGGTCTGATTCATCTTGTCGAGACACTGTTGGTAGGTCAACTTCTCTCTGCTGATTTTTGATACCACAACTTTGTCTGTATAGCCAACCGGAGGGTTAGCCTGGATGATACTGATAAAGTCTTCTATGGGGGTCTTGTACTCTGCCTTCAGATCTTCTAGCTTCTTGTTGAACTTAACAATGGCTATGAATTCAGAGTTTTCTGCCTCCAGAGGAGAAATGACGACGGGATTGTTGGGTTGGATATTGTCTTGGTTGATCGGCTCCTTAGTGGGCTCCTTGGCGTAGCTGACATAATAGTCGAACTTGCCCGAGGACTCTCCCAGAGTTCCTATACTCGTGTCCCTCGCTTCATACCTCTCTTTCATCTTTTGTTGGTGGACTTCTTCTTCTTCTTCCTTGAGGGAGCATCTTTGTTAATCCTGTCCTGGTTAGCGTCTTCCAAACATCCGTCACAGTCACAAACGTCATACCAAATATGAGGTCTGGGCTGTGCTGGGATGACTTCCCCTCCAGGCACTTGGTTACCACCATTGTTTGCTACCACACCGGCCATTCTAAACCCTGGGTTGATAAGACTAACGATTTTGATGAACTATCTGAGATCTCTGCACTGAAAAGCTGCTGACCCGGTATTCTCACCCACTTCTTTCTCGCTGCGGGAAAGGGATAGGTAAGGTTTAGACCCTGGGGTAGGTGTTTAGGCTGAAGGCTCAAGCAATATGCAAATTAAGAATCTTCCAGTTTACTTAAAACAGTGTCTTTTATTTATTTCTATTTGGTTGGAAAAGGGGTTGCCCTTCTTTTTCGCAACTACTCTAGATCCTGGATCAGTGGGTTCCGTCACTACGTCTATAAGCCCCTCGTTTTGCACCTGTATTTTGACCTCCCAGGGTGGACAGCCCCAGGCGAGGGTCCTATAGGGCACGCGGATCCCACCGACCGAGAGAGAAGAACGCTCCTAGGGTCTAGTGTGTCATAGGAACTTTTAACGCACGAGCGATGCGGATTATAGTCAAGGCAATGCCGGGAAAGTCTCATCTTTTAGCCTTAACGGAATTTCGGCAGAGTTTCGCTTACGCGACAGACGTTTTGACTTTGGCATTGTCCAAGAAAATAATATGCATGGGTCGGACAGTAAAAGTCAAATGACACGGCATCACATTGAGCTTTGTTGCATACGTTGCACGAGTCAAATTCAAAGTCAATGCCGGGTCAAGATCTTGCCAATTTTTCCTTGACGAAATTTCGACAGAGCTTCGTTTGCGTGAAAGATCCTATTTTTGGCACGGACTCGGGCTTGACTCTTACGTATCCCGTGCGTGTCAAAGTCGAAGTCAATGCCGGAGTCAAGATTCTGCCAATTTTTACTTGACGGAATTTCGGCAGAGTTTCGCTTGCGCGAAGGATCTTGACTTTCGACATGGGCTAGGGTTTGACCTTTACGGGGGTATGCAATGAGGCTGTATGACACGGTCTAGACCAAAAACCAACCAAAAAAGTCATGATATTAAAATGTGCGACATGGACTAGTGCATTGGTCGACACTGGCTGCCATGGGGAGTTTGGGATGATTCCGTGCGCACTCGGGAGCATTGTAATGATGTCTGTGACTACAGCTGAACAACCATCCCGGGTTAAAAGGACGTGCATGCAAAGTGTACAGGATATATGGTGCGCGTAGTGTGCGGCCTCCTAAAAATATTCCTTTTATGAGTTAAAACAGAGATTTTCAGAAATGTGTTTTAAAGGAATGTTTTTCGGGACGGGGGAAATGCAACAAGTAAGCACGTAAATTTTTTTGAAGCCCGGTCAGTCTTGGAACTGAATAGCCCCAAGCTGCCAGATTAACCTCAGAAAGTGTCCTGGTGGAACTGCCAAAAGAAGCCGCCCGGCTATGATCCAGGCAGATCAAGCCGTGCGGCTGGATCAAGCAGTTTTCCAGGTTCCAAATTTTTTCATTTCCAGGCTGTTTCCCCGAACATTTTGGCACCTTTTCAGCTTCAGAATGCTCCCTGTTCAGTATTCAGAATATGCACAATCCCAAAAACCAAGATGCATGCAAAAATAAGGAAAGAAAAACAAGCACAAAAATTGGATCCGCGGCAGGAGGCTAACCCTCGTAAACATTTCCAATACTTCTTATGAAAAAAGTTTGGAAACGTTTACTTGTCCCCAGCGGAGTCGTCAAACTGTGAATGTGGGCCCAAGATCGCAGGTTGTGAACCGCTTTCTCGTATAAGGGGTCACCGCTTCACCTCATTTTGAAGACATCCGGTTTATTGAAAAACGGAGTCGCCATGCCATTTTGATTTCCTCAAAACTTTGAAAAAAAAGGAATAGGGTCCGGAGGTTAAGTTACTCCTTGGGAAGAACGTTTGGCGTTCACCCAAGAATCCTTGCCAAAGGCAAGTGTCCCTAGATCCGATTTTTGTGCTTGTTTTTGTGTGTTCGTGTGTGTGTGTGATTAGAAAAAGGGATGGAATGTGCCAAGTTATCTTCCGGACGTATAAACCATTTGAGTTGGTTATCGCTCGAGATTCCTTGGATTTGATGTATTCAAGATTTGATCCCGTGCTCATCTTGGACTTATGATCATCATTAAGTGACCTTTTTTGCCCTCCCGTTGGGATAATCAACCATATTAGGCTTGAGAGCCTTGGTGTAATTTAAACCAACGTTCTTTGGGACAAGGTCATATGTGATCGAAATAGAGGGACACCTTTTATAGTCCAAGAATGAGACTCTTTGGAAAGGAAGAGCCTTTGCCCATCAATCCTACATCTTGAGATGATTTGAGCTTAGTAGGGACATTTATGCTCGTCTCAAGTGATGATCGGAGATGTAGGGGCTAAGGTTCGTCCATTTCTAAAGGGACTTCGACTATGGCATTTGAGTGGCAGAAATGATGTAAAGATGAGACCATTACACCGATCCACACCACGGGATGCTTCAAGTACCAAAGGGACTAAGGGGAGGGGGATAAAGATTGGATCTTTATACTCACCCTATGTCTTTTGTGGCTTATGAAGGTCACTAGACAATCCTTGGAGAGTGATCCAACCATGAGGGACATGGGGGAGTTGCATTGGAAAGTAATGATTGCATTTTTATGAAAATAAGTGTAATGAACACTATGAGAACTAAAGCTATGAATGTAAAGGGAAGACCTTTAAGGCTTTCTTATGTCCTTTAAAAACCTTTTAAGGTGGAAAATCCTTGGAAGCAAGGTCAAGGGAAGGGGATGACAATTATGATAGTAAAGATGACATTTTTATGTAATAAAAGGGGGATATTTCACATCATCATGTGACGAATCCTCCCTAGAACAAGCCACTTGTGGACCCTTGTTCATCCTTGGGATGGATTCTCCATGAATCATATATGTTAGGGGAAAAGGGTGGTATGATGTCTACATAATAAAGATATGATTTTTATGACAATATATCACATTTAATGGCAAGAAATGGCAAGATAAATAACAAGT
This sequence comes from Adenophora triphylla var. japonica, assembly GCA_022495995.1. Classification (NCBI taxonomy): domain Eukaryota; kingdom Viridiplantae; phylum Streptophyta; class Magnoliopsida; order Asterales; family Campanulaceae; genus Adenophora; species Adenophora triphylla. The sequence continues at coordinate 494,080 of JAFEMH010000967.1, read as the reverse complement.
AAGCAAAGGCAAGAACACTATTTTTCCTTTCAAACTAAGCTACTTCAACCAAGCCAACTTCACTATACATATATATTTTAGACCATAACATACTCCCTCCATGCCATGTACTATTTATACACATCTTCCCATTTCAAACCAACCAAGAATATCAACCTTGCCATGTTCATTCCAAAACCAAGTTTTCCTTCTATTTTCAAAGCCATATAACTAGACTAAAAATTTAAACAACCATATATATCACATAATATCAATGTTAACTACGGAATGAAAAATTATTGAAAAGAATCATAATAACTTACCACAAATAGGTCGAAATAAAAAGAAGCTTTGATCGGTATAAACGTTCCACTCGACTCCCTGATCGATAATATGCAATCAAAACTAAAAACGGATTGACGGTTGATTTGTTACAATTTTCTGAAGGTAACCCTAGGTTTAAGATGAAACGTAGGATAAGAGAGAAAGAGAAGAACTGAGAGGCTTCTGGGAGAAGGTTTGATATTGATATAAAGCAATTTACAGTTAAGCTCCTCCAAGATTCAATTCTTACCCTCCACTACCTTAACTTTATATTTACACCTCAGCTCCTTAATACTTTTTATAACATTTCATTTAAAATTTCAAATATTATAACTTCATTACATTAATTTCTATTTATTCCATTTAGAAATTATATATTTAAAATTACTTTTTACCAACCTAAATCATATAATTTAGCAAAATATTCAAATAAACACGTAATCACCTCAAATATCATATAATGCCTAATATGAGATGCAATGCACCCCACCCCCACGTGCTCCACGTGTGACCAAAATGGTGCCTAGGTTTAGGGTTGTGACAAACATGATACGAGAGGTTGAATATCCAAAATGGTTAGGAAATGTGGTAGTGGTCAAGAAGAAGAATGGAAAGTGGCGAGTTTGTGTCGATTTCACCGACTTGAATAAAGCTTGTCCCAAGCATCCTTTCCCATTGACTCACATTGACTCGTTGGTAGATGCAACTTCAGGACATGAGCTTCTTACTTTCATGGACGCGTCTTCAGGATTCCAACATATCCAGATGGAGCCATCTGACCAAGAAGACACTGCCTTTATAACACCCAAAGGTATTTATTGTTATATTGTCATGCCATTCGGACTAAAAAATGCAGGTGCAACGTACCAGAGGCTCGTGAATAAAATGTTAAAAGATCAAATTGGGGACACCATGGAGGTGTATATTGATGATATGGACGTGAAGTCCAAAAAAGCGGAAGATCATATAAGGCATCTACCCCAAGCCTTTGACATCCTAGATTGCTTCAACATGAAACTTAATCCAGCGAAGTTGTAAGTACCCAAATCTGGCTCATGCCTTTCGGTTAATTTTTTCGGCAATTCTGGCAAGTTTCCCGGCAATTCCGGTAAGTCTTCCGGTAATTCCCCGGACTTTCCTAGAGTTCCGGAACAATTCCGGAAATGTTCCAAATCATCTAAGGGAAAAAGGGACTACTTGGAGCCAAAGAAACACGTTTTTCTTTTATATGGAATTCCTTCTAGAAGGCTGCCACCTTGCATGTTTCTAGAAGGAACTGCATGTGGCTCCTTATGTCGTGCGACATAACCAGCCGGGGAGAGTTCTAGAATCATGCCACCTTGCATGTTTCTAGAAGAATCTGGAAGTGGCTACTTATGTCGTGCGACATAATAGGCCATGAAGACTTCTAGAAGGTTGCCACCTTGCATGTTTCTGGAAGGAACTGGAAGTGGCTACTTATGTCGTGCGACATAATAGGCCCATGCAGGCAGCCTATAAATAGAGGCCTTCACCTCTCATTTGAGGCACCCCTTTTCTACCCATCAGTCCCCCTCTATAGGGAATACGCTCAGGAAGCCTCCCCTCTCCTCACATACCTCCCAAACCACACTAAGCCCCCCAAATCAATCCCACACACACTTCCCACACACACACTTCCACACACATCAAGAACCAAAGGTTCTCAAGGAGATAAGGCTTGATTCCAGTCCCCAGAAGTTGCTGTTTTGAAGGCTCCTATATCTAACTTGATATAGGGAGTCGTGGTCTTCAAGGGTAACGATTTTCTACCCTTTTCTTCCTCCTATCTTCATTTTACATAAGATCTATGTGCTATTTGTAATGATAATGTTGCATTCTGATTAAAGTTGCATGCTTTAGCTTCATATTGCATAGATCCCCATCCGATTGCATAATCATTTCATGAAATAACTCCGGTTTGACTTAGTTTTGTATGAACACTCGAGATGAGTGTGGATCCCTCATATCCACACCCTCTTGAAGTGTTCATCACTAAAATACTTGCTCCCTGAGATCTGTTTGTGAAGTAACTTGGCCATATTGGTGCCTTGATACCTCTGCAAATCTCAGCTGTAAAGTCTCTGCAAAATGGCTAGTTATGTCACGCGACATAGGCAGCCTATGTCACGCGACAAACTAAGCCAGTTTGCAGAAACTTCACAGTTTCAAGCTGTAATCTGATTTTAATCCCCATCATGCTATAATCTGATGTCTATCTGCAATTTAGATAGTATCTATGTACATAAAATGTCATTTTTTCATTAAAATACCATTTTCATACATAAAGGTGCATCCTTTGCACCTAAAGTCCATTTTCATGCATTAAAACCATTCTTTTTGCACTAAAAATTGCATCCTTTGCATCCAAAATCCCTTTTCACATTAAAGATGCATTCTTTGCACCCAAAAACTCATTTTCATACTTAAAAATACATTCTTTGCACAAAAACTCATTTCTTTACATAAAAACCATCCATTTGCAATCAAAAGCATCCTTTGCAAACCCAAAATGTCATCTTTTCACTAAAAGTATCATTTTTATCATGCATTCCCCCATGTCCCCATTAGTAACCTTGGAACGGACCGGTGTAAAGGTCTTATCTTTACATCATTCCTTCCATTAAAGGTTTCATAACTTCTTTAGAAAGGGACAACCTTGAACCCTATATCTCCGATTATCACTTAAGATGAGTATGAAGCATCTATACGAGCTCGACCATCTTAAAGTGTAGGATTGATGGGCTAAGGACATTCCTTCCTAAAGAGTCCTCATCTTTGACTATAAAGAGAGTCATTCTCTCAATCATGCAAGTCCCAAGGTTTAAAAATGCAATGATCACAAGTCCAAGATGAGGACGGGATCATAATCCCGAATACATAAAAATCCAAGAAATCCCGAGCGACAACCAACAAATGGTTTGTACGTCCGGAAGACGACTTGGGACATTCCCTCCCTTTATTTTCAAACACATGCACACAAGAAAGCACGCAAGCAAGCAAGATTAATGGGATCTTGGAAGACTTGCTCCGGCAAGGCACCTTGGGTGAACGACGATCCGTTCTTCCCAAGGGGTAATTTAACCTCCGAACCCATAAAACCTTTTTTTCAAAGTTTTGAGGTAATCAAAATGGCGTGGCGACTCCGTTTTTCAAATTAAACCGGATGTCTTCAAACTCGCGTGAATTTCCAAAACAAACAAAAAATTTGGGGCACACATTCACAGAAGTGTAACTTTGGAATGAAGGCTGGAAAATTCTTGGGGTATGTGGTGACAAAGAGGGGGATAGAAGCCAGCCCATAACAGATTTGTGCCATTATTAACCTGTCGTCACCTCAATCTGTCAAAGATGTCCAGAGGTTAACAGGGAAGATCGCAGCACTTACTAGATTCATTTCTAAGTCTTCTAATCGATGCAAACCTTTCTACGACATCCTCAGAAAAAATAAGAAGTTTCAGTGGGAAGATCAACATGAGCAAGCTTTACAAGATCTCAAAAGTTACCTGTCAACACCTCCATTATTGGCCAAACCCCAGAAAGGTGAGCCCCTATTCATCTACCTAGCAGTTTCAAAAAGTGATGTAAGCACGATTTTAGTGACAGAACGGGATGGTATCCAATAGACAATCTATTTTATAAGTAAGACACTTTTAGACGCGGAGACAAGGTATTCTCATTTGTAGAAATTAATTTTAGCTTTAATAACTGCATCTATTAAGTTAAGGCATTATTTTGAAACCCATGATATAATTATATGAACTAACTATCCTATTAAGAATGTTATGAGAAAACCAGAGATGTCAGGTAGGATGGCGAAATGGTCTGTACAGTTAAGCACCTATGATATCAAATATGAGCCGAGAACAATAATAAAATCCCAGGCGTTAGCTGATTTTGTGGCTAACTTTAGTCCAACCATGCAACCAGAAGTGGAGTTGGAAGTGCAACAACTGCAAGATGATGACATCTTGAAGGTGTGGACGCTTTATGCAGATGGTGCTTCCAACATGAGGGGTACAGGACTTGGAGTTGTACTAAAATCGCCACAAGGGGACATAATACCACAATCCATCAGTTGTAGTTTCAAGGCCACTAACAAAGAAGCAGAATATGAGGCATTGATCACAGGCTTAATAGTGTCTCAAGACCATGATGTTAAGCACATCCAGGTGTTCATTGATTCTTTACTCATTGTCAACCACTACAACGGTTCCTATGTGGCAAAGAATGCAAAGATGACAACATACTTGGGGATTGTGAAAATTCTGGCGGCCAAATTCAAAACTTTCACATTGGAGCAGGTGCCACGGGAGGAAAACTCATAGGCAGATGCTCTGGCTAACCTAGGCTCAGCCTTCAAAAGTATTTCGCAGACGAGTATCCTAATTGTCCATGCCGACATCCCAGCATATGACCGTCTCGAGTTATTCAGCATAGATGATGACATCCTTCCCAGCTCAGAGATGACATCTTGGACAGATCCTATTATCAAATATATCCAAGATGACACAATTCCACCTGAAGAGAAGAATGCTCGAGCATTCAGGGTAAGATCATCAAAGTATTTTCTTATTGATAACTTCTTGTTTAGAAAATCTGTTGCAGGTCACTACTTAAGATGTCTGGAAGCAGACTTAGCACAAGAAGTTCTAAGAGAGCTACATGAAGGGCAATGTGGCAATCACACCGGGGGCAGAAGCCTGTATAACAAGGCTATAAATATGGGCTATTTCTGGCCTACCATGCGAAGAGATGCTACGGAGTACGTCAAGAAGTGTGATTCCTGTCAAAGGCATGGTGACATCCTACATCAGCCAACAGAATTGTTACATCCTATCCTGGCTCCATTGCCATTCATGATATGGGGAATAGATATTGTAGGGAAGTTGTCCAGGGCTCCAGGAGGAAAAGTATTTCTACTAGCCATGGCAGACTTTTTTTCTAAGTGGGTAGAAGCCGAGGCATATGTGCAAGTCCGAGATAGAGAAGTAATCTCCTTTATAAAGAGAAACATATTTAGCAGATTCGGGATACCCTCAAAAATAATATGTGACAATGGGTCACAATTTATCAGTCAAAAAATGCAAGATTTCCTGACAAGATGGGGAGTCAAGATGGTGACATCTTCACCAGTTCACCCTCAGGCGAATGGACAAGCAGAATCCAGCAATAAGATTATCATAAACAACCTAAAGAAAAGATTGGACCAAAAGAAAGGGAGATGGGCAGAAGAGTTGCCATTGGTTTTATGGGCTGATAGGATGACATCTAAGAATGCAACTGGTCAAACACCCTATTCTCTGGTATTTGGGACAAAATCAGTCACCCTGCAGAGGTTCTAGTGCCTACGGCTAGGTATGTTTTGTTGACACCTGAGCATAATGGCGACATCTAAGCACATAATTTGGACACTGTGGACGAGCTAAGGGATATGGCCAAAATAAGGATGGCGGCATATCAACAAAGAGTGGCCAGGTCCTACAATAAGAATGTGAGGGTCAGAAGGTTTCAAGTAGGCGACTTAGTCCTACGAAAAGCATTTAAATATACAAAGGAGCTTAATACAGGCAAGCTAGCCCCAAAATGGGAAGTCCCCTATTTGATAATGCAGAGGATAGAAAGGGGGCATATCGATTGTCAACTTTGGATGGCCAGATGATCCCAAGAAGTTGGAATGCCATTCACCTCAAAAGGTACTACATTTAGACAATATCCTTCTCCTAATATCCTCACGAACTAGGTACGAACAGTTATTTTTTGTCTTTTCATTTCTTCTTGCTTTCCTTTATGATTATTTCAAAATAAACTATCACTAACATGACTTGCGGAGAGGCGTCAACATAGTTGACGCCCATCTCTAACATGTCTCTGTCTTGCAAGATGATGACATACCAGAATGGGGACATAATCAAATACTCGAATCAAAGTGTCAACGAATTATCCTCTGATAGAGACTGGCCATCTCTTCTAAAGTAAAGGTACACAATCCCTTCTAAGGTTTAAAGAGACAATTATCTCTTTCTAAGAATGTTAGGTTGCTACACCTTCGCCTGGAGATCACGTTATCTCTTTAATTGAGGTGTGGAATGGGCCTATATGAGTAAAATTGTATAGCTTACCCATTCCCACTCATTTAAATGATTGATCTTAAGTTTTATGCAATTGGTTATGGCATGTTCGTGTCATCCTAAAGTACCTACGGTTTTAACGTTTTCATGTCACCTTACGAAATCGACATTTGATCATGTCAACATCTTTTGAAAATACCTTAGCAATTGGTATCAAAACATGACATGCATTAAAACTACTAGCAAAAGTTTTCTAAAAACTAAAATACTAAGTACCATTAAGCACTACCATAGTGTTCCCAAGTTCAGTTGGCCCACGCCAGCATACCAACATCATAAAACCAAAAGCAAAGTGTTGGACCAACCCAACACTTGAAATAAATTGTCTTCAGCTCTTATAGACCTGTTACATACCAACGAAAATAAAAATTGTTTTTGGGATCCTCCCCATGGTTTCTACTAATTATAAAGAACAGTTTCTTTACTTGGCTACTGCCACAAGTGTTGTTGGACCTGCATCTCCTTTATTTTCTTTTTCCTCCGTTACTGGCTCTTCAGGAACAGATGATATCTCGCCTTCATCAACCACTTCGCCTGTCAACTTCTTCAAAAGGGAGTACTCCTTTGAGATGTCCCAATCCTTTGATTTTCCATCAAGATGGTCTTTCTTTATTTGAATTTTGCTCTGCACCATGGTTTTTGCAGCAGCAACTTTGCAAGACTTCCTGACTTCAATTTCCTTGAGGTGATCCTCTTCACTCTTTGTCATATTATCTAGCAGATCCTTCACCATCTTCTACTGCTCTTCCAAAATCTTCTTCTATTTTTTGAGCCTATTCTCCAATAAAGCATTCTCTTTCTTAGCTAAGGCTGCATCCGCTCTTGCCTTCTTCTTCGTATTCTCATTGTCCTTAACCAATTCTTCCATCTGGGTTTCCAGATATCCCATTAACTGTAAAGAGAGTGACAGTAAATTCCAAAAAAATACTATGATAAAGCTATAATGCAATCAAAGGCAAATAGTGACATCTTACCCCAGACATAAAGCTCATAGATTTTTTCTTTACTTCTGTCACTGTCAAACCATCAAACATGTCCACTACTTCAATCACCTCCTCCTGAGCAGCCTTCCTCTTCTTCACTCTAGATCCAATACCTACACTTTCCTCCTTCACAATACTCTTTCTAGGAATCATGGGAGGCCTTGATTCTGTCTTAGGAGGTGAGCCCCCAAGCAAGGCATTAATGTCATCCAAGTCAAAATCAGAGCCAGAGGCAATAGGTTTGGAAGCTGTGCAAAAAGAAGCAAAGTTTGAAGCAGAAATGTGTATAAGTCAAAGGAATAACAAAGCAAGTGTACCTGTAGACATCTTGAAGGACTGTGACACCTTGTCCTCGCCCAATTCACCAAAAGTGATTTCTGCTAAACCCTTGGGAGACCTCTTATCTGGGGGCAACAGAAAAAATTCTTCGATTTTAATCAAAGTGTCTTCTGCATGTGGGAACAGTCCGCTTCAATCAATATCTGCAACAAAGTAGAGAAAATTACAAATTGAGTTAAAATCAGAGAAAGATGATTCACAAGTCAGAAATCAGAATACCTCCCCTATTCCATCTGGTAGGTATCTCTTCTCCTCCTCCTCCAATGGAATCCCTTCTAATAAAGAAGAACCTCCCTTTCCAACCCCTATCATTTGAAGATGTCGTCAACATCAAGGACTTTCTTCCAGTTATTTTCTTAAGGAGATAGCGTTTTGACCCAAAATGTTGGAAATCATAAGAATATTATATCTTGCTAAGCCCTATATTTAAGCCATTCTCCTGGATTACTTTCACCACAAAAGCAAAAATTCTCCACGCCATTGACATTAACTGGACATATGCGAGTTTTGTCTTTTGAAATAACTCGGTAATCAAAGAGGGAAAGGGGAAGCTAAACCCTAGGAGGAAGGGATACTCTAGATAGCAAAACCCAATAGGGGGAAATAAGGTCAGACTTAATATTAACAAGGAATGGATGAAAGATAGCACCTTCAGGAAAACAGTGTTGTCATTTCAAAGACTCGATTTGGGTGTCGTTGAAAACGCATATCTCTTCGTCAAGTTTAGAAAGAAGATTCTCGGACTCGAAATTGCCAATGTCGACATCTATGGGTTCTTCAGAGACAGATACACCTTTCATCTTCGAGGAGCTCCACCTAGTTTTTCCCATGGGGACAGCTTAAGTGAATTGGAAAATATGGAGAAAGAAAGAGGAAAGAAAAATACCTTCAATAATGCAGCGCCGTTGTGAAGAGAAGAACAGGAAGGGTTTGAGAGCTTTTTAATATGACAAGACGGTTATTAAAACAAAGAAAAAATTTTTTCTAAAAACTTCTTTTTCAAATAAACTCCCCAACCATCCATAACTCCACATCAATGCGGTTGTCAAATCGTGGCAGGCGCCAGCTTTATTTTTTGAAAAACATTTACCTCTTCGTATTCTGTGAAGGGCAAATATTTTTGGGGACAAATTGTTATGGGCATTTTCAGCCTGTTGACATCTTCAGACTTCCCTGCATGTTGACATCTTGAACCACTGTGAGTATTACATAATATTTACTATTCTTTTTACTTAATTATTTTTATTCATATATACAGTGAATAAAAAGAGATAATCTCAGAGGCATTATAGTCAGCACGTAAGACTCTCCTATCAACACTAAGAAGACCAAGTCAAGGGACATTGAAAGGATAAGAGACATGCCGAGATTATAGGAAGATTTGTTATTATCTTTTTAGTCTTTACTATTAATAGGGGACATGGAGACTCACACTCACTTACGATCATAGGCAAGGAGTATGGTACTTGGACAGTGGATGCAGCAGGCACATGACTTACAACAAAGAATGGCTACAACAATATATCCCTAAAAATGGTCCAAATGTAACTTTTGGTGATAATTCTCAAGTCAAAGTCAAAGGATCAGGAAATCTTATTACTAAAGACATCATTTTCTCAAATGTGTCCTATGTAGAAGGTATCAAACACAATTTGATTAGCATCAGTCAAATTTGTGACAAGGGATATTATGTTGTGTGCTCAAAGAATCATTGCACTGTTAATGATATCAACCACAAAGTCATTCTCACTGGAACCAGAAAAGGAAATCTCTACTGTCTAAATTTAGAGATTGTGGAATTCTCAAATGCCCACTGCCTACTGTCCTATAGTCAGTCTGATATGTCATGGTTATGGCACAAAAGATTGGCTCATCTCAACCTCAAAAGCATCTCCAAATTGGCAAACTCAAACCTAGTCAAAGGACTTCCCAAAATTCCCTTCAAGAAAGACAAGCTATGCAAAGCATATCAATGTGGCAAACAAAAGAAAACTTCTTTTTCAGCCAAAACAAGAATGGACACTACAAAACCTCTGCAACTACTACACATGGATCTATTTGGACCCATTAGAACAAGATCACTTGGTGGTAAAAGATACTCACTAGTGGTAGTTGATGACTTCACTAGGCTTATATGGATTATTCTTCTTGAATCCAAAAGTGAAACCTTAGATCACTTGGTCAAGCTGTTCAACAAAATTCAAAAACAAAAATGTCTATCTATTTTGGTCAAATTTAAGCATTTTCAAGTTCTTGAAAGGGAATGGGCACAATGGAATATGGTGATATAGATTCAAGGTGTAAACATGGAGGATTTAATGAGGAAAGCCCTTGAATAACTCGTTCGCCGGCATAAAACCTTGGAAAGGTGGAATATTATTAATATAGTGATGGAAGGCGAGTATTGTCAGTGTATATTGATCATATGTGATCCTAAAACGTTGTGTGTGTTGTTACATGTGTTTGTATATATATAAAAAGTTTCCCCTTCTTTCGGATATCTTTGATGGAGTCTTCAGTTTTTCGGTTACAATTGGCCTTGGTTGTAGCTTAAAATGGCCGGATTTCCCTCCTGCTGAATAGGTCTTGTAACTGCCCTTTAATTCAGTGATAACGGTCAGGTTGTTCTGTCAAGATGATAAGTCAAGATGTCCCGGTAAGTTGGTAATTTTTCCAGCCTCAACAATTGCCCCTAAATTTTTAAAAGGGAAAAAGAAGTTTTTTTGGATTTTGAAAATTCAATCACTGTTGGCATCCACCTCGTCTCTTCAGTTGGACCGGGAAGCGACGCTTGGCGATTTACGTGGCTTTATGCGTTGGGGTCATAATGGGGCCTACGATTTCCGAGGTGACCAGAATCCTCTTAATACCCATGCTGCTACGCTTGGTTAGTCTCATTGCTATGAAGGGAGGATTCCTCAGCAGGTACGATTCTCTCTCTCCTTCTATTCCTCTTTTTCCTTTCTTGCAAAATGGAGGATCTAAATGTTGATCTGACTGAGGGTTTCTCTTCTATGGGTTTGCATGACAAACCCCATGAAGAATATTGTGAACTCACGCTGTCTGACATACAAACTTTGGTGAAAGTTTTTCTGGATCGTACCGTTTTCATGAACCCTAAGCCTAATTTAGCGTCTGACTGTGTTTCTCCTGATTGGGTGTGTTTCCTTGAATATCCCTTTGCATTAGGCCTAAAATTTCCCTTTTCTCCTTTAATCACACGTTTTTTCGAAGTCATAGAGCTTGCTTATGCTCAACTGATTCCGGTAGGTTGGAGGATTTTAGAAATGTTGGATAGGTTGAGTGCCTTAACTGGTTTGCGGGTTGGTATGGAGGAACTGGCTTGTTGCTATGATATAAGGTCTCATGGGTCATCTAGTTATGGATTTAGGGTTAAGTCTAGGGCACAAGGTTTGTTGGCTGAATCTCTAGACAAAGATAGGGGTTGGATGAACAGGTTCTTCTATGTAAAGAAGAGCAGCCTGGAGGGTGGTGTCAAAATGGTGTCTGATTGGAGGAAGGAAGCTAGTCTTGTTTTCTAGGTTACTTGTTAGTTTTGAATATATCATCTTGGTTACTGATCTTCTTTTGTCCTTTTGCAGTTCCTAAGTAGGCGAAGTTATTCCCCGGCCTTTATGATTCTCTGGAGATTGTTTAACAGGTTAGGGCTCTACCCTAAAATCTTCGAAAGTTTGTCCCATCGTCTGCCGTGCTGAGTGTGGAGAAGTTGGCTATAGCAGCCTGAAGAGTGTAGCCAAAAGATGTCTTCTGGTAAGCCATCTCTTCTCAGTTGATCTTTAACTTTCGTAATTCAGATTATACTGACATCCTTACTTTTATTTTTAGTAACCCGTTCATAATCTGGATTTGCCTTGAGCGAGTTGGTGGCCAAGTTTAAGGGTAAGGGAAAGGTGGAAGGAAGCAACCTGCCCCCAGCACCAAAGCTAGAAGTTGGAGACAAAGTGGTGGTTAAGAGGAGGAAAACGCAAGATGTGGTTGATGTGGAGATTAAGGTACAAAGTGAGGAGGAGCTAGAGAAGAGGGTAACATTTGGCCTTGTGAATATTATTTCAGGCCTTTACTTTCTGCCACTGACTATCTTTCTGGGTACAGATTGTTGCTGCTACGGGTTTATTGGTAAGTGAGGTCAAGTTGTGGAAGGATAAGGCTGAATCTTCATTCAAAGCTAAGATGGAGGCAGAAGAAAACCTCAGGGTTGCTCTGGACATGTTGAAGAAGAAAAACAAAGAGATTGAAGCAACGGATGATGAATGGGTAGTTAGGATGGCCGAGTCAGGTAGAAGGCACAGCAAAGAGATGGAATCCCTCTGAAATGAGTTAATGGCAGAGGCTGCAAAGCCTGTTTTTGAAGCCAGGATTGAAATGATCAAGGAATACTAGGTCGGGAAGCATACTGATTGGGATTTAGAGGAGGAGTATGCAGCTTTGAGGAAGATTGCAGGGGAAGAAGTTGGTGAGGTTAATTCCAAGGTGCGGGATGCAGGGAAAGTGGAGCAAGTTGGTGAGACGCAAGAGGAGAAGATGGATGAAGATGAAGGTGAGGAATGATTTTAATTTTCACCCTAAAAAAAACAATGCTTGGTTTTTTGTTTTATAACTTTAGTTGAGGGGGTGTCCTCAAAGACAATTTTATGGTTTATTTAACTTTGATATTTTTCCAAGGGTTTTGTCCTCGCTTTTAGATGGTGGATATTTTAGGTTGTAAGGTTTTGTGCATGTTTCTTTAGAACATGCTTTTGGTATTGCCCAATGTCTTGTGATGACATGGAGGGCAATTTTGGATGTTTTGATGAATAGGATTAAACTTCCTTTAAATATCTTGGGTTGTAAAGTAAGTAGGTTTTTGGTGTAACATGTTGGTGGTACAACCTTAAAATATATAACGAGGGGAAGAATGAATAGAAGCTTTATTCATAAATTTTTTTTCTTTTGTTCATTGTGGTAACATGCTGATGTTACAACCTATTTGCATCATCTTGAGTCCATAACTTTAGCTAAGTGCAAGAAGGTAATCAACATGTACTTGACACATTGGCCCACCTACACCTTAGCTAAAGCATGAAGAGCGTGCATCCCGGGCGAAGTTGTAGATAACCTTAGCAAATAAGAGGGATGCAAAATCCTCAAACCGTAGAAGGGAAAGTACCTTTTTAGAGTGACGGTAAGTGTGATAGTTCAACAAAAATACATTACTGGCACTCAATTAAAATCATTATATTAATATGTTCTAATTTGCAACTTAAATGTCCCTAGGTGAAGTAAATTGGGAATAAGTACTAAAATGGTCAATACTTCCCCTATGTTCAGGTTGACAAGAGTTTTAGAAAAGCATAATTAAAATTTAGAAGAACTTAATGGGAGTGGAACATAGTGAATCATACCTGCCTCTTGGCGATGGAGGGGTGAATCCTTACTTTCATTGTATCATGCTTCCAGTGAGGTTTATGCCCCGCTTTTATCCTATTCAAGTTGCATGCCCTATTCCTAGTTGGTGCTTCCATCAAAAGGGATCAGCATGTTGTCTTTCATACCGATCAAGATGTTTCTTCATATCGTTGTTTGTTGCTACATCTATAATCGAGGATGTTAAGGGCAGTGTGGGCGCTCAGATTTTGATTCGGCTGTCTTATCGAGGATGTGTTGCCTTCAAATTGGTCTGGGGGGTCATCAGGTTGGCACAATTCGGAATTCGCTTTATCCCTTTGGATTAATTGCAACATCCCCTTAAGAGCCTTTGTGGGGACGACTCCTGGTGCAAAGCGCGAGGATGGTGGCGCTGTATGTTGATCCACGAGAGTAACCCTAATTTTGTCGTCATAATTGTCAACCTAATGGCAGTTCTGGTAAATAACTTGAAAATTTCTAATCATCAAAAAACCATTATTACCATAGACAGCGCCAAACTGTTTTGGTCAAATTTAAGCATTTTCAAGTTCTTGAAAGGGAATGGGCACAATGGAATATGATGATATATATTCAAGGTGTAAACATGGAGGATTTAACGAGGAAAGCCCTTGAACAACTCGTTCGCCGGCATAAAACCTCGAAAAGGTGGAATATTATTAATATGGTGATGGAAGGCGAGTATTGTCAGTGTACATTGAGCATATGTGATCCTAAAACGTTGTGTGTGTTGTTACATGTGTTTGTATATATAAAAAAAGTTTCCCCTTCTTTCGGATATCTTTGATGGAGTCTTCAGTTTTTCGGTTACAATTGGCCTTGGTTGTAGCTTAAAACAGCCGGATTTCCCTCCTGCTGAATAGGTCTTGTAACTGCCCTTTAATTCAGTGATAACAGTCAGGTTATTCTGACAAGTTGATAAGTCAAGATGTCCCGGTAAGATGGTGATTTTTCCAGCCTCAACACTATCTATCATTAAAATTAGATCTGACCATGATAAAGAATTTGAGAACACTGGTGTTGAAGAATACTGTGATAAAAAAGGAATTGAGCATAACTTTTCTGCTCCAAGAACTCCACAGCAAAATGGTGTTGCAGAAAGAAAGAAAAAACAGGACTATTTGTGAAGCAGCTAGAACAATGCTGTCAGAAAACAACCTACCTAAGTATTTTTGGGGAGAAGCTGTCACCACTGTTGTCTATGTCCAAAACAAGACCCTCATCAACAAATTTTACACCAAAACTCCATATGAGTTATGGAATGGTAGAACACCAACCATTTCATATTTCCATGGATTTGGAAGTAGATGCTTCATTCATAATAATGGCAAGAACAACCTTGACAAGCTTGATTCTAAGAGTGATGAAGGCATCTTCTTAGGATACTCCAATACAAGCAAAGCCTATAGAGTATACAACAAAAGAAGACTTGTTGTAGAAGAATCCATTCATGTTGACTTTGATGAAAACAATGATCAAAGTTGCACTGAATTGTGTGATTTTGATGAAGCTGTTCGAAATTCAGATAACATTCCAGAAGTATCTCCTGTGCATGACTCCTCAAATATCATTCCTGAAGAAGAGTCACCTACCCTTTCTTATATTGTGCCCAAAGACATCATTACAAATCCTAATATGTCTAACAACAAAGAAATTCTACCCAACAGCAAAGGTGCATCTGACAACTATGATGCCCTTGACAGGTTACCATTATCAAGCAACCAAAATAACATGGACAGTAGACCCATTCAAGCTTGCTGCAACAATATTCATTCTCTTCCTCAACCTGAACCTACCATTCATATCAGTCCTCCTAACATCAACATTTTCATTGACCTTCCCATTCATAAAATGACCATCCCTCCAAATATGCATGTCTATGGCTCATTAATGAGTGCTTTTATCTCTCAAATAGAACCAAAGAAAATAAATGAAGCCCTTCAAGACCCTGACTGGATTGAAGCAATGGAGGAAGAACTTGAGCAATTTGAAAGAAACAAGGTTTGGCAACTTGTTCCTAAACCCAAAAATCAGACTGTTATTGGAAAAAGGTGGGTATTTAGGAACAAAATGAATGAAGAGGGCATTGTTGTAAGAAACAAAGCTAGACTTGTAGCTCAAGGATACAGACAAGAAGAAGGAATTGACTATGATGAAACATTTGCTCTTGTAGCAAGACTAGAAGCCATCAGACTATTCCTTGCCTTTGCCTCATTCAATAAAATGAAAGTATTCCAAATGGATGTCAAAAGTGCCTTTCTGAATGGTGTTCTAAATGAGAAGGTATTTGTATCACAACCCCCTGACTTTGAGCATCCAAAATTTCCAGACCATGTGTACAAACTGGATAAAGCCTTGTATGGACTCAAACAAGCCCCTAGAGCTTGGTATGACACATTATCAAAATATCTCCTTGGCAAAGGATTTACCAAAGGGAATATTGATAACACTCTGTTCATCAAGAAATATGGAGAAGATCTACTACTCATCCAAGTGTATGTGGATGATATCATTTTTGGATCATCAAATGAAGCTCTATGCACAGAATTTGGGGAAATCATGAAGAACAAGTTTGAAATGAGTATGATTGGTGAACTAACTTTCTTCTTGGGCCTGCAAGTCAAACAAATAAAGGAAGGAATCTTCATTAATCAAGTCAAGTACACCAGAGATATGATCAAGAAGCTTGATATGCAAACTGGTTCACCTGCTAGAACTCCTCTATCAATAATAACCAAGCTCCATGCTAATCCTGATGGTCAAAGTGTTACTCAAACACTTTATAGGAGTTACATTGGATCTCTCCTATATGTCACTACATCTCGACCTGACATTATGTTCAGTGTAAGTCTATGTGCAAGGTTTCAAGCTAATCCTAAGGAATCACATCTCTCAGCTGTCAAAAGGATTTTGAGATACCTTAAAGGAACACCTGACTAGGGTCTATGGTATCCCATTTGAATCTCCATTCTCACTAATTGGATTCGCGATTCGGACTATGTATGATGCAATCTGGATAGGAAATCCACTAGTGGAGGATGTCAATTTATTGGATCAAGAATAATTTCTTGGTCAAGCAAAAAGCAAACATCAGGTGCCACTTCAACAGCAGAGGCTGAATACATTGCTGTTGGCCTTTGTTGTTCTCAAATCTTGTATCTCAAAAGTCAACTTCAAGACTTTGGGATGGAGTTATCAAATATACCTATTTTCTGTGACAATTCCAGCACAATTGCCATGACAGAAAATCCTGTTCAGCATTCCAAAACCAAGCATATTGAAGTTAGGCATCACTTCATAAGAGATCATGTGGAATAGGGAAATATCAATTTGTCTAAAGTTTGCACAGAAGACAATGTTGTTGATATTTTAACAAAGGCCATGGATGAGAAAAGATTTGAGCTTCTGAGAGCAATACTTGGGATGATAAACTTGCCAAAATAAAACCATTTATTCATTACTAAAAAGGAAAATACATAGGATTGTTGTCAACAATTTTTCTCTGACAGCTAACCCTCACACCCTTGAAACATTCAAAACCAAAAACAAATATTATCTTACCAGTTTTACCAACACTCCAAAAACAAATCAAACCTGCATTCAAATCACCCAAAGCTTCACATGTTTTTGTCCTTCTCCCTCAAAGCTATCCTTCAAAAGGCTCTGACAGCTAAGATTCCTCATCCCAAACTTTTTCCTGGAAAATCCAATGAACCCTCTGTAGAAGTACCTTGATCATTGTAATCAACACTAGGAACCTCATAAACTCTCTCCCCAATTTATCCATACCTCTCTAACCAGACTGGATGCCTCTCCATAAAGGGATCAATAGATGTCACTGAGAATTGAAGGGAAGGACACACTCTCCTTGGCCACTACTCCTCAACTGCATCATAAGGTGGGAACTCACCCAAGGGAGAGAAGAAACTGAAATTTCCTAAAGTATTGGCACTTTATTGAGCAATGAAGGTCTGGTCAGAATGAGGACCAACATTTTGCTCCTCATCTACTGCAACTGGACTGCAGCACTTCAAAAAATGAGAAAACAGCTTCATATAAGTCTTAGAAGGAGAACTCTGCACCCCTGCAAAGTTATCTACAGACCCCTCCAATACTGCATAACTTAAAGATAGTGAATCCCTCTTTACTGCAATATACTTTCTGACAGCTAAGGAGTCAGATTGACCAATTGGTGGTTCAATCTTAATCCCTCCTTGGCTCTCAATCTTCACCAGCTCTCCTAATCTATAAACTCTCTCAACCTCAGTCCTGATACATTGACTACTCTCTCCCTCCATCTCTTGACCAAACAGCTTGATCTTAGCTGTCTGACCCTCATCATCATCAAATTCTCTCTAAGCCTTTCCCCTTTCATTGGCTATCTCTCTTAACCTTTCCTGCTCTCTTTCTATCATCCCTAATCTCTCATCTTCCCAGTATCATTTTTGTGTCTCTCTTTCTCTCAGCTCAACCTCCTTGTTTGGATCATCATTCAAGACCTGATCCACCTCTTGAACTAAAGCATTATCAGTTTGTATCTTATATGATTAAAAAATCCCTCTCAAACCTCTCCTCTTTTGTTTCTCTAAGCTTAGGACTCTTAAACACTAGCCTCTTAGCTGTTTTGGACATCTTGCTAGGGCTAAACTTAGAAACCAATCTACCCATTTACCCAAAGAAAGAATAAGTTTGATAAATCCTCATCTGATTCATTTCCTTTTATAGGCAAATTGGTTCTCATTCAGTCTAGATGTTATGGTCATTCAAACTAGACTTGGCTACCCAAAATGTCTAACAGCTATGAATATGGATCATGCAATTCGAGAACTTTGGAACTTGACACTCACAAACTTCATTTATTTTGGCTGTCTATTTCACTCTGAAAATTCGTCATGTGTACGGAATTTATTTCTCTATTTTAAGGGCAGTTATGTTAAAAAGGATAGTGGGGGACAAAAATAACTATTAATGAACAGTTATTCTTTTAAATGCATTTTTACACAGGTATCTCCCTAACACAATTCAGCTCTCATAGTTGTGTCCATTCATGGCCCTGGATCACAATGCCTGGTTCTGAGAGAAGGTCTAAGAATTGAGCCTCACACAATTCTTCTCGAAGCGGCCTCTACTTCTTTCTCACATAGGTGATTCTTTTAAGTAAACCATTTTACTTCTCATGAGAATTATTAAAAGCCGTAGGCTTAACCTCATTCATCTCGGGATGTCACTTTAAGGAATGGGTATAGGGTTGACCCCCACAGTGACGCTACAAGTCTATTAACTGTTAGGTTGTCCCTTTGAACCTAGATCTTGGGATCTCCAGTCAACTAGGTTGGGTTTTCCACTGCGTTTAACTTCTCAAGAGGATTTAAACCCATTCCCAATGTCAACCTTGCAACTATCTCTTTGCTTAACCCTTTGGTTAGCGGATCCGTCAAATTATTTTTTGACCTTACATAGTCAATAGATATAGTGCCAGTTGCAAGTAGTTGTTTAATGGTATTATGTCTCCGACGTATATGTCTAGACTTACCATTATACATATGATACTGGGTGGAATAGCCATATGATACTGGTGGAGAGTAAGAAGGGATGGGAATTCCCTTTGCCCGATACTGACACGCAGCCTATGCTGGAGGAGGATTACTGAGTCCCAGAGTAGAGCGGGGAGATTACTCGTAGGTTGACATTAGTGGCTCGGAGGAGCACTATAAGTTGGGCGACCTTTGGGTCGGATAAAGAATTCTTCATCCAGGCAAGGATGATGCTAGGAGGAGATGGGGAGGTAGCCCCTTTAGTACCAATCATTAGAAGCCTTAGATACCTAGATTAGGTAATTCATGTGAGGGAGAGGTTTGAATCCCAATGCCACTACTGAAGAAGTTAGGCCATTGCAGAGGCCTATTCCACTATAGCGGTTAAGGGCTCAACCTGCTTTGATTTTTATGTAATTTTTCTGTCTTTTTATTCATGATTTGTCTTGATAACTATTTTCCTTTGATCTTGCAGTCCTTACCCCCAAGAAAGAAGCCAACATGAACAGGATTATTGACCTTAGAGATGGGAGGAGAAATAAGAAGGCACATGGAGCTGCCAATGCCAGGGCCAGCCGGGAGTAGAAGGTCATGGATAGGAATGCTTTTCTCCCCAAAGCAGGAGTGGGGATGATTCCTGTAGATGGGACTGGGCCGGTGGCCCATCGAGCAAGCCCTCCAAGTATAAGTTATTGGGGAGAGGGGGAGGTCGACATGTTGATCGAGATAGAATTGAGCTCCGAGCCAAGGCAAGAGTCAACTAGGGTAGATCCCCATAATATTGTTGATTTAGAGCTCCATGCTGATGAGCCAGAAGAGGTTGAAGCTGACCTCCCTCTCAGCCGGCTTAGGAAGAGGTCCCGTGTTGACCTGGGTCTTGAGCAAGCTGGCACCTCTAGGGCAGCGGGCTCCACTTCAAGCCACCCTTCTTCTCAAGCTCCCTCTACCCGAAGCGCTGAAGAAGTGCATGCCATGGTGGAAAGGTTGAGCGATGTCCCTCCTCTCACGGTCATCAATAGTTTGAGTCACCATTACCCTGAGCTGGGTTTAAGACACATAATTGTGAGAAGGGGAGCAGATAAGGACCTGTTAGCCCAGTTTGTTAAGGAGGGGCTCAGGCCTAAAGAGTATAATGATAGGTTGGGCCTCCTTGCCTCCGAGGTTGTACTTATTTTTTTTCTTAGTTTTCCCTTTATTTCATTTGCCTCTGGTCGTTGTAGTTTTGATCATCACCTCACTAACTATCTTTACTTGTTGGTTAGTCTCTCGCTTTGACAGAGCAAGCCAAGTACAGCTGGTGGGATGCCATTGAGAAGGAGCAGATTGCTTCGACCAAATACTTCCGGAAAGCTAGCGAGGCAGCCAAGCTCATGTTGACTCTCTATCTCCCATCAAGGCTGCATTGGAGGAGGAGGTGGCACTGGCCCATCAGGAGAAGGCCAAGGCTGAGGGGCAGGTAGAGCAGCTGTCTGGTATGGTCCAAGATCGTACCAGAATGGAACAAATGATCAATGACCACCAGGCAGCTTGGCTCCGATAGGAGGAAGAAGCTCTAGCCCGGGAGAAGGCTGCTGTGGAGCAATTCAAGAACAATGATGAGTTTTACGGTATCATCGTGTCTCGAGCTAGGGATTTCTATGGTATCGAACGCCAACACATGGCCCGCCGTACAATAGTGGATCCTTTAGTCGACCTAAGTGTTGACAAGTTAGCTCTATGGGCTTCTGAAGATCGCTATGACGAGCAGGTGCACAGCGGCTACTCCCTTATGCCTTTTAATGACAATGATCTAGATGTGATTGCCCAGCAGGATACTGAGGATGGGTTAGAACTTTGGGTCTCCCCTCCTGTTGAGCCAAGAAATTTCAATGCCATTCTTAAGGAGTTCGAGGAGGCTGATGATATTGATGAAGTCACTCAAGATCAAGTCTTTGAAAAGGTCGATCATCAAGGACAACATCAGCATGGGCATGGAGAGGAGCAAGAGCAGCAGGAGCAGCCGAGCCACGATCAAGAGGATTGATCTTTTTATTTTAATTTGGTTTTGTAATGAACAAGTCCAAAACAATCTTTCTCTATTGTTTTTAGTCATCAATGCCTTGGCCCAACTTGGGAGGCAGTTTAACTTACAATATTATGTATTTTGGTAAGTCCTGGCCCGCTTTTGGGGGACTTATTTCTTAATGCTAGTTGACTTTTGAATCATTCTGCTTTGATCCATGTTTCTGTCTTTTTTGTCGAACTAGATTAAGTAGGAGATCGACCCAAGTCTTAGTCGGACCAATTTGTCATAACGGAGCTGACCAAGGTTTTAGTCGAACTTGTTTTGAGCAAGGTTCTAAAAAGCGCTAGGCGAATGCTAGGCGGCGGAGCCGGGCCTAGCGCATAGGCGGGGACTAGTTGGGATTAGTCGGAATTAGTCGGGACCTAGGCGGGGCTTAGAACTAGGCGTTGGAGAGGGGCCTAGCGCCTAGGCGGGGCCTAGGCGCCCTTAGGCGGGGTCTTTTAGAACACTGGTTTTGAGAACGAGGTTGACTTAAGGCTTTGATCGAGCCTGTTTAAGGAACGAAACTGACCTAAGTCTTCAGTCGAACCTGTTTAAGAATGAGGTTGACTTAGGACTTTAGTCAAGTCTGTTTTAAGGAACGAAACTGACCTAAATCTTCAGTCGAACCTGTTTAAGAACGAGGTTGACTTAGGACTTTAGTCGAGTTTATTTAAGGAACGAAACTGACATAAGTCTTCAGTCGAACCTGTTTAAGAACGAGGTTAACTTAGGACTTTAGTCGAGTTTGTTTAAAGAACAAAACTGACATAAGTCTTCAGTCGAACCTGCTTAAGAACGAGGTAGACTTAGGACTTTATTTGAGGTTGTTTAATATTTCGAGATCGACTAAGAGTCGGACCTGTATTGAACACGGTGCAAGTATAACACAGTTTTTGAATAGAACTTCTCGGGGGTAACCCCATTCTATTGATGAAGTAGGTCGTTACATAGAGAGCTCAATCAGAAATAATATTTAACTAAGTGTCTAGCATGCCAAGGATGTTTCAGCTCGTCGCCACCCGAATGGCCAATCATGTAGGTCCTTTCCTTGACAATTTTGGTGACGATGTAGGGTCCTTCCCAATTAGTAGATAACTTATTCTATTCAGCTTTCCCTCTAGTTACCTCGATCTTCCGTAGGACGTAGTCCCCAATATTGACACCTCTTCTTGAACTTCTTGTCGTGATAACCCTTAGTTTTCTGCTTGTAATTGACCATTCTAAGCTGAGCAGTCATCCGTTTCTCCTCCAATAGGTCTAATTCGAGCAATTTGTTGGAGTTATTCTAGTTTTGATCAAATAAAGCCACCCTTGGTGTAAGAATTCGTAGCACGGCAGGTGTCATGGCCTCCGACCCAAATGTAAGAGCAAATGGGGTTTCCCCTATAGGCCCCCGGGTGGTTGTGCAGACTGCCCAAAGAGCAAGGGGTAGTTCGTCCAAACATCTGCCAGCTCGACCATTTAGGCCCTTACTTAGCGCTGCTAATACCAACTTATTGACCGCCTCTGCTTGTCCATTGCCTTGTGGATAAGTAACTGACGATTTCCAGTGTTTTACTCCCAATCTTTTCATTTCCATTTCAAAAGCAGTTGAGAATTGTAGCCCATTGTTCGAAACAATTGAATGGGGCACCCCGAAGCGAGACCAAATATAATTGTGGATGAAGTTGATGGCGTTTTCCTCTGTTATTTTTGCCAAAGGTTTTGCCTCGATCCACTTAGTGAAGTAATCAATAGCCACGATCACATACTTACAATTTCCTCGGGCGGGTGGGAAGGGTCCGATCAAATCTACCCCCCACATGTTGAACAACTAAGCTGCGATCACATGTGTTTGCTCAGTTCTTGGAAGCCTTGGTAGGTTAGCATATCTTTAACACTTATCACATTTCTGCACAAACTCACGAGCAACCTCCCTTAAATGAGGCCAGTAGTACCCTAAGGTGAGTATTTTGTCAGCCAAAGTTCTGGCCCCTAGGTGTCCACCACATATTCCACTATGTACTTCGAGCAAGAGTTGAGGAACTTCCATAGGATGAACACACCTTAATAACGGCTTCACGAAGGATATTTTGAACAATACGTCCCCGTATATAGTGAACCTAGGGGATTTCTTCCTTACCATCTTGGCCTTCTGCTTGTCAGGTGGTAGCTCGCCTGTTTCAATGTAGGCCTTCATCTCGTCAATCTCACAACTTGTTGGCTCGATTGCTCATTCCCCTTCGAACTCTTCTTTGGGATAGTCTCTGCATTATCTTCCTTGATGAACGTAAGCTCGACCAAGAAGTCAGCCAAAGGTTGAGCTTGCAAGGCTTTACGAGTCTTGTATTCGATGTCAAACTCTGTCAACTCTATAGACCAGTTTAGTAATCAACCTGAGCTTTCTGGCTTATGCAATATCTTTCTCAATGGAGCGTTGGTCAGTACGACAATGGGGTGAGCGGAGAAGCAAGCTCTTAGCTTTCTGGCTGCTACCACTAAGGCATAGTGAAATTACCCGATCTTTTTTCGCGCGCGGGCGGGGGGCGCGGAAAAGGCGGTTGTCTTTCGCGGAGGGGTTGGTGTCTGAGACCTCGCTTCATGGGAAGGAACAAAATGAGGAGTCGCCACGCGGTTTTTGTATTTTGAGCCCAAACGTTGAGAAACGGCTATTGTGAAAATGTGTCGTTTTTATTGGTAGCAAAAACTTAGGAAAAGGCTTTGAAAAAAAGGGATCATTTTTATTGGCAGCAAAAACGAGTAAAAAGCTTTTTTGTACCAGAGATTGTTAGGTTCGGAGGTCAAGTTACGTTTCGGGTAGAGTATTACGAGATCGCCCGAAATGCCTCGCATGACGAGTCTTTCTACCTTTCTCGAAATCGTGTGTGTGTGTGTGTGTCTTTTGAAATGGGGGCTTGAATGACAAGCTTAATCTTGGTTTGAATGACAAACGTTGATTAGGTGACTTTTGAAAAGACGAGCGTTTGAATGACAAATGTCGGTTTGAGACAGAAATGAGCGTTTGCGTGGCAAACGTCGATTTTGAGTTTGAAATGAGCGTTTGCGTGGCAAATGTCGATTTTGAGTTTGAAATGAGCGTTTGCGTGGCAAACGTCGACTTTGGGTTGAAATGAGCGTTTGCGTGGCAAACGTCGACTTTGAGTTTTGAAATGAGCGTTTGCGTGGTAAACGTCGACTTTGAACCGTGCGAGTCATTGTTAACGATTTTTACGGGAAAAATGCGTATTAAATGATTTTAAGTGTCAAATGGCGGCTTTGAGTTTGAAGATGAGCGTTCGGAGGCCAAACGTCATTTCGCGCATTTTGAAAGAGAGTTCGACGGACGAACTCCGGTTTTGAACCGGGCATTACATTGTTAACGATTTTTACGGGAAAAATGCGTATTAAATGACATGCGATCAACGAATCGGGTTGCGACTCGGACTTTGAAAAGTAAATACTATCACGATCCAAACGGATCGGACTTTGTAAATGACAGTATTTAAAGTGCGGTATCAACGGAATCAAACGATCCGGATTCGTAAATGACGATCGACGAGGCCAAACGGCTCGGAATTGTAAATGACGATCAACGAGGCCAAACGGCTCGGAATTGTAAATGACGATCAACGAGGCCAAACGGCTCGGAATTGTAAATGACGATCAACGGATCGATCGATCCGGAATGGTAAATGACATAAAAAAGTAAACGGAACGGGGTCGGAACGCCGTTTTAACCCGCGATTACTTCTCTTACGGAAAGAGAAGAGGATCGAGGGGCTAAAACGTATCGGACCCCGTTAGACGGAGGCGTCTACATTTTGATAACGACGTTCGAAACGGTTATAGCGACTGGCGCGTAAACCGAGACAGAACGGGAGATTTAGAGAGAGGGAGTTATACCTATGGCTAGGGTCGACTCCTTTGGCTCGGGAGGTGTGTACGGGACACGGAAAGTGATTCGAAAGGTTGTTTCGAAGTTGTAAGGGGCGTATTTGATCGAAATACGAAGATTTCACGCGAATCGAGACAGAACGGGAGCTCGGGAGGGGTGAAAACAGCTTAGGCCGTGGGGGTGGTGAGTTTTTGGTGTAAAAATTCCCCCTTTTTGGCTTTGACAGCCATTTCTATTTATAGGTGAAATTTGCGAGGAGTCCTGACGGACTTGGCCCGAATCCAGGGGGTTTTGTGGTATTTTGAGAATTTGAAGGACTTGTCGGCAATTTCGTAAAATGTGCACAAAGTGAGTCCCACGACTTGGTTTGCAAACCAGGGGTATTTTGGTCTTTTCCCTTTGAATTTGATTGAAGGGTGACTAGAGGGAGGTGGCATGGCTGCCACGTGCCCCTCTGAGTCACCAGCCATGTGGGAATTTGTTCCCCGGTCCCGGTTTTGTCCGTTTTTTAAAATAACAGTCCGGGAAATGTCCGAAACGCCCCCGAAAAGTGCCGGAAAATGCATTTTTCAGGGAAAGCCGTGCTTTTACGTGTGATGACACGTGTTAAGTACGGTTCGACGTCGGGATGCACGGGGCAGTCCCGGGACGTCTCGTTGGCACAAAGAACGGGGAGTTTAACGAGTTCCGTTAACTGGGAGCGGGCCGCTTAACGGATTTCGGTTAACTTTCCGACGGATTTGGACGATCCGGATTTGGGGTACTTACAGCTAGCCCTCGCCGACGTCTCCTCCGAAGGAGGTGGGGTCGTTGAAAAGATAAGGATCCAAATCGGGATGCCTTACTTTGAAGGAGACCCGGGCGGTCACCGGGCCGGACCCTTAGCGAAAAGGATTCCTACGTATCCCGAGCGGGAATCAAGCCGATCGTAGTTCGAAAAGGGGCAAGGGCCGCGCACGGGGACCTTGACCCGAGCGAGACTGTTAGGAGGCGTCTAAACCTCGGATGAGACCATTCGCGAGGTACGTACTCCGAATGGAGACCGGCTGGGAGGCGTCTCGAACCTCGGGACTTCGAAACCTTCGAGGGCGTGTGGCGCCTCAAACCGGAGTTGCGATGCCGACGAGGGCGTTCGTGCCTCGGGTGCCGGGCTTATTGCCGCCGCTTTATCCCGCTGGGATGAGCGATCGGGCTTACGACTGGCGGCCGGGGAGATGAATGTTCACTTGCTGAAGTGAAAAGGTGTTCGGGCTTACGAGGATGGCCGAAGAGGGATTGTTGCAAGGCGTTCGTGCCTTGGGGTTCGGGCTTATTGCTGCCGTGAGGCGAAGAAACGACAGGTCATCGAAGGCGAAGGCCTGGGGTCGGATGGACCGTGAAAGGTCGTTGAGATCGGACCGTGAAAGGTCGAGATTGAGGATTGAATCTGACCGTGAAAGGTCGCGATTGAGATTGGAAATCGGACCGTGAAAGGTCGCGATTGAGATTGAAATCGGACCGTGAAAGGTCGCGATTGAGAATTGGAATCGGACCGTGAAAGGTCGCGATTGAGATTGAATCGACCGTGAAAGGTCGCGATTGAGATTGAATCGGACCGTGAAAGGTCGCGATTGAGGATTGAATCGGACCGTGAAAGGTCGCGATTGAGACTTGGAATCGGACCGTGAAAGGTCGCGGTTGAGACTTTGGAATCGGACCGTGAAAGGTCGCGATTGAGAATTGGAATCGGACCGTGAAAGGTCGCGATTGAGGATTGGAATCGGACCGTGAAAGGTCGCGATTGAGGATTGAAATCGGACCGTGAAAGGTCGCGATTGAGGATTGGAATCGGACCGTGAAAGGTCGCGATTGAGACTTGAAATCGGACCGTGAAAGGTCGCGATTGAGAATTGGAATCGGACCGTGAAAGGTCGCGATTGAGGATTGAAATCGGACCGTGAAAGGTCGCGATTGAGGATTGAAATCGGACCGTGAAAGGTCGCGATTGAGACTTGAAATCGGACCGTGAAAGGTCGCGATTGAGGACTTGAAATCGGACCGTGAAAGGTCGCGATTGAGACTTGGAATCGGACCGTGAAAGGTCGCGATTGAGACTTGAAATCGGACCGTGAAAGGTCGCGATTGAGAATTGGAATCGGACCGTGAAAGGTCGCGATTGAGGATTGAAATCGGACCGTGAAAGGTCGCGATTGAGAATTGGAATCGGACCGTGAAAGGTCGCGATTGAGGATTTAATGGTGAAGACCATTATTAAATTTTAACGTCGGGAGACGGAATAGTAACTTGGAATGTCCGGAGACATGGTTGAACGTTGGAATGTCAAATGTCAACTGGACTGAATTTAACGTCAGGAGACGAGCGTTAGTGAGAACTAACTTTGATTTATCCTCGGGGGATAGGGTGTTAGAAATGTCTAACTGGGGGAAATTTTACACTTTTGGGGGCCAAAAGTGGTAAAATTGGAATTGCCAAAAGTTGAGGGGCAAAAGGGGCAAAATTTTTCCGGTGCAAGAAGAGTCCGGTCGGACTTTACCGAATTTCCAGAATCCTTTTTAATGCCGAGGCTGGGGAAGGAAGAGGCCATTTTCTTCCATTGTTGCCGGCGAGAGAGGAGAGAAAGGAGAGAAAAATCCAACCCAAATTGCAAGGTTTGCTCGAATTTGTGAGGGAAATTTGCTATGGAGGGTGAAGGAGGACCAATGGCTCGCCACGGAAGGACCGATGACGAAAGAACTCGATTGGTTCGGACCATTCGAACCACCACTCTTCCATTGAATCCGGCGGAGTTTTATCCGGCGAGGGACCGCCACAACTCCAAGGGAGGGATCGAAAGACAAGTAAGCTTCCTACAAATTCCATTAATTTTAAGAATGTGCATTCTTTAAATGTTAGAAATTTGTTAGGAATGAACTTAGGGATTTTGGTGCCCGAATTGGGGCTTTTGACTTTGCTATGAATCGTTGTCGAAATTGACTAGGATGTAGTTCAATTGACATCATGGGTAGATGACATAAAAATTTTGGTTGCAAAATTCCATGTCTAGATGCATTTTCCAAAATTAAAGTAGCTTTAATTCGGGACGGAGCGAAATTTTCGAAAAATTCGAAAGAATTTGAAAGTTCCGGATTCGACGGAGTTTTCGAAATGTTTTGAAAGTTCCGGATTCGACGGAGTTTTCGAAAGATTTTGAAAGTTCCGGATTCGACGGAGTTTTCGAAATGTTTTGAAAGTTCCGGATTCGACGGAGTTTTCGAAATGTTTTGAAAGTTCCGGATTCGACGGAGTTTTCGAAAGATTTTGAAAGTTCCGGATTCGACGGAGTTTTCGAAATGATTTGAATATACGTAGGAAATGAATGAGAACCGTATATGCATTGCATCCTTTTGACATGCGTTGGTGCATTTCTGTTGATGTTGCTTCTGTCTTGTTTGTCTCATAGGGACAGTGGACGGTTAGTACTCATAACCGTAAGAGTCGGGGTGCCTTTGAGGCGGTGCGTGCATTGTGGGGCATTATCCCTGACGTGGCTCGAGAGGGAGAGAGGAGTCCGCGGCACCGGTGCTTGACTCCGGGTTGGCCGGGTTTATCAGCCGTAGCCGCGACACCGATACGCCGAGGGGCGTGTCCACGTATGTCGCGCCGAGCGAGTACCGGTGGGATACGACCCACACTTTCCATTTCAGTATGGGGAGGCGACGGTGACTCCCACGGATTTTGCCGCTATCACCGGGTTGCCGACTTATGGCAACACGCCGGTGTGGGTTGATGGTTACACCCCTGAGCAGCTTGTCCGGGCTGCTGGGTTTTGATATTACCGATGCCAGGGGCTTAGGCATTCGGCAGCCGATGGAGAATCATTTGAGGGAAGGTGTCGCCGATTATCCGGGCCGGGTCCTCGAGGATGACCGCGGAGCGTCCGGCTCGAGGGTTCCTTTGGTTTGCGCCGTCGCCGACTTTGTTCCCGACTTCGACACGTCTTGTCACTTCCCCGCTCGGGCCGCCGGTAGACTTGGATGCCGTGAGGGGGTTCGCGTGGGGAGGCCGGATCGGCCGAGCTCTACCACTCCCCGGACAGTTCTCGCGGGAGAGGAGCACTCATTTAGCCGCTTCACGCCCGTCTTGGATGTAAGTTTACGTGCTTTTTCTCTTCCTTGCCTCTTTTATGTACTCGTATGTATCTCGCTTTGTAGCCGACATAACTTTCCATTCTCTCGTGTGTCCGGTGCTACGAGGTGTTCACCCGCAGTGCTTGGGACATCAAGGAGCCGTACCGTCCCCGTTCCCCGCCATGCCGGTTCGCGTAAGAAGGCGAAGAGGGCGGTCTCTTCGAGAGTTGGCACTCGAGTGTCATACGAGGAGATATCTCCGGCGCCGAACCCGGAGTTCTCTCGAGAGGATCCACCGACTCCGGTGGAGTAGGTTCGATCATGTCGCGGTGCGATTGCCGCCGAGACTACACGGCGGCGGAAGCTCCCGGTGGGACTTCACCGTGACGCCATGTATTTGGGGGAGAGGGTGACCCGTCGCATAGGCAGGGGTCTCTTCCTCGTGCCGGTGGATCCTCCTTTGTACATGCAAAGCATCCCCGGGAGATGCCGATTGATGAGCCGGAGGGGTACCTACAGTGGCGTACTACACCGAGTACATCATAGCGGGGCCGCCTATGATGTTTTCTTGAGGATGAGGCCGAGGAGCCCGCAGTACAAAGATAGAGAGGGCGAGGTCCCTGGAGGTCCGCGAGATTTTCCGGTCCTGCGAGCTAGGCTAGCGTACGAGGGGCTGGACGGTTCGCGTAGGCGACTTGTGATCCCGCTCCCAGCTGAGCCGAGACCACGATACAGGGCGGACCCCAATGCTTCGGTGAGCACCTTTTTTGATTTTCTGCATTTGATAGTAGCATTCTCGCAAATGATGCATCCGTACTTTCGCTTGCTTTCGATGACTTTCCCGGTTCGCAGTATCTCGGCCGTACGTACAATGAAGCCACGAGGCCGGTGGACGGTGGTCCGCCTACGCTAGGAGGCTCGTGGAGTTCATGCGGTGCAGCCTCCTGAGGAGCGTGGACGTCCGTGATCGGGGCCGTCTAGGCCGAGAGATTCGCCCGCTCCCACAAACGGTGGGGAGGACTTTACACAGGGGTTCGCGCTCGCGGCGGAACGGGCCGGATTTGGAGCTCCTTCTTCCGCGCACTCGGGCGCGAGAGAGGGGAGGCCTCGAGTTCGCGTACTCCGAGGAGGCTCTTCGCCTATTCCCTACGGGAGGAGTTCGGCGAGTTCCGTTTGCGACGGATCCGGCAAATGGCTGAGCAAGACGTCGAGTGTACGGATGACGAGCAGACTCGCAGTAGTCCCCTTTATCGCTTTCTTTCTTTACCGCTTTGTTTAGACAAAATGCATGTATTTGTCAGAACAAATTTTGATTTGAACCGTATTTGCAAAAAGGCGCCCGTGGGGCGGAACTCCGATTTCGCATATTTATTCTATGATCACCTTCGTTATTTTCGGCAAATAAGCAAATAGGTTAATCAAAAATAAATAAAAAAGAGAAATGCATTAAAAATTGAACGGGTCAAAAATTAAGCATGTATGCACTAATTTTTAATTATTTGCACCGTTGCACGAGCCCTGGGGCGAAGGGATATTGACATTGGTTGAATGAAATCGTATGTGCACGCAGATTTCATAGGAGTGAACAGGCATGGTTTGGAAATGTTTCCAATTTTAAGGGCAATGGCCGCAGAGTTGACCAAGTCAATCGCAGAGGAGTCCTACGACTAGAACCGAATTTCCGCATTCTTTAAATTGCAGTCACTTTGCAATTGGTGAGAAAACCGCGCATTGCTTTGTTCATCCGGCCGAATTCCTTTCCCTTTCTTAAGGTTTTCTTCACCTTCCGACATGGCTCCTTTCCCAAGTTATCGTCTCGGATGCAAGAGCGATATTTGGACAACTTTCGCCGTGGGTACGGAACCACACGAGGCGTAACAAAAGGTTTTTCGAAGGTCGTTACGGGATTAAATCTGTTTGGGCTTTGAAGGAGCTCATGCCGATTGGGATCTTTTGAGAGCCGCGTCTCTGCCTCGGGACGTACGGAGGAATGTGTACAGCCTTTTCGTACAACGAAATCACTCCTACGTTTGAAGATTTCCGGCCATTCGGGAGGACCCGAGACGGAACAGCCTAGTTCTTCCGTATGCCGGTGGCATGGCCACCGTTGAGAAGCTAGTGTCTTTGTTGGGTATCTCTACTGGAGAAGCATACGGGATGCCGATACAGATACCGATTACGTTGACATTTCGGGACCGCCCGAAAGATTTGCCTGAGCCGAGGGGAGCGTCTTTCGTGGGACGCGTTTGCTCAGGCGCGATTGCTACTTTGTTCACATTCACGTCTCGGGTGTGTGCCATCACAAGGTACCGGACCTCGGTGAGGCAAAGGCCGGGAGTGGGGAGACATCGTGCCATTGGTCTTGGGCGAGACGTTCCCGGGCATAGGCCGGATGGCGACCGGTAGCCGATACATGTGGGGAGGGAGTCCCGCTATGCCGACCATGTGGTTGAGGGAGAGGCCGCAGATGATGCCCGAGGTGCCAATGTCCCGTGACGCTTGGGTCTTTCTCGCGACGTCCCTTCCGGTGATAGGGGCAATCAGCCGAGCCGGAGCTCGGATGGCCGACTTTGCACGCATCACTTGCGATGGTGGGTTCCCCATTGGAAGTTACAGACTTGTAGGACCGCTCAGAGGGTCTGTTGATTGTCGAGTGCCGGGCCGTCTCGCACGTCTTTCTATATTCCATCATTGGTTCTGCGGCAAGACGGGCCGGAGCAGATGCCACCGACCGATCTCGAGTTATGCCGCTACCTTTGAGGTGGGATCTCTCGCGGATGGAAGATCCTTCGACGCTATTGCCGATCACCCGTGGTGGCAATACACGTCCTTTCCCGCCAGTGGTTCTCTTTCACCGGAGAGAGGGCACCGTTCGTCGACGCAAGATTCCGAACCGGTACGAAGAGTGTATGGGGAGACACAGATGGCTATCTTGTGGAGACGGAGTGAGCCGCTGGGTGCCGATCACCCGGATGCCTCGACCTTGAGGAGGACAGGCGAGGGCTAACCCCGGGAATCGTATCGGCGATGCCATGGCCGATTATGTGGCAAGTGCCGATCGGGAGGCCAATCAAAGCACTATGATGATGGCTCGAAGCGAGGCGGCTCGAGACAGAGCTAGAGAAAGGATCGCTGGGATGTACCAGCTTGACGGAGGCGTCGGGAAGAGTCCCCGAGCTGTAGAAGGCCTACCGAATATTTCCCGCGAAGGTGAAGAACACTCGCCGGGGAAAAGGGAAGGGGAAGAAGGATGAAGGACCTAGTACGGAAACTAGGTTGACCTTGCCGCCCGTAGTATCCACCCATTGTCATTGCGTACACATTAATTGATTAATGTTTTATTGTAGTTTTGCTAGCGTGTAGCGAGTCAAGAGTTGACCGTGCTTGAACTCATCAAAGAATGATTTAACCGTTATGAATTTGTAGGTTAAATGAAAAGAGTTTTTCGAAACACAAGCAATTGATGCTTATTGTATTTTTTGTTTTTTAGACCGAACCAAAGATGGCCGCCTACGTTCCCCTTTTACAATTGGACTAAGGGGCCTGTGTCACCGTAGTTCGACACTTTAGGTGAATTTGAGAAAACAAAGACAAAAGAAGTGCGAATTTTTTACCCGGATCATTAGCGGGAATGTATCCAAATGGGTATTACTCTTTTAGCACTTTAATTTACCGAGGGGGACGATGTATGGGGAAGGAGAGTTGACTCGTGCTCTTCCTCAAACGAAGTATTCATGGAGCTTGCTTCCGTTCACTGGGTTAACGAAAGGGTTTCCGTCCAAGTCTCGCTAGCTTCATGGCTCCTCCGGAGAAGATTCTTTGTACCACGAACGGTCCTATCCAGTAGGCTCCCACTTTCCGAGGGGATTGGTCCGCGTAGGAGGCTTTTCCTTTAGCACCAAGTCGCCTTCTCTCGATGTCTCGGATCTTGACTTTCTTGTCGAATGCTCGTGCCATTCTCGCTCCGGTAGGCTCGAGTGTGTTCCATGGCTTTCAATCCGCGCTCGTCGAGTAGAGCAAGTTCGTCGTGACGGCTCAGAGCCATTCGACTTCATTGATCCCGTTTTCCAAGAGGATCTGAGGGATGGAATTTCCAATTCCACGGGTAACATCGCTTCCATTCCGTAGGTAAGTGCGAACGGAGTCTCCCCCGTGGCGGTTCTCGACCGATGTTCGGTATCCCTGCAGGGCTAGATGTAGCTTTTCGCGCCTCCCGACCTCTCGGTGGTCATCTTTCCGATTATCATGGCGAGAGTCTTGTTGGCCGCCTCTACCGCACCATTGGTTTGTGGTCTCGTAAGGAGAAGACCCGTGACGTGTGACTCGAATTCGGCCGCAGTTGGTCACAATCTCCTTCAAGTGAGTCCCATTGTCGGAGATGATCTCGCTGGGCACTCCGTATCGGCACATGATGTTCTCTCGGATGAACTCGGCCACCTTCTTAGAATTCGCACCTTGTACGATCCGGCTTCTACCCATTTGGTGAAGTAGTCGATCGCGACTAGAATGAACTCGTGACCATTGCTCCCCGGAGGAGTGATCTTGCCGATGACGTCGATTCCCCATGTGGCGAAAGGCCATGGCGTAGTCATGCAGTAGAGCTCGTGAGGAGGGATGTGATTGAGGTTGGAGAACCGTTGACATTTGTCGCAGCCTTCTGACGAACCGGATGCGCCTGCTTTCCATTGATATCCAATAGTATCCCATACGGAGAATGATCTCGTGTCAATGCTCGGGCGTTCATGTGCGGACCGCAGTTCCGTTGTGAACTTCGTTCATTAGCTCGCCGGCTTTTTCTTTGTTTACACACCGAAGGAGTGGCCCTTGGTGGCGCTTCTTGTACAACATACCCCCGTAATGACGAAATGGGATGCCAGCGTTTTAATGCCATCATGTTTTTGGCTTTGATCCCTTCTTTGTATTTTCCATCTTCACTTGTGAAGGAAGCTTCTCCGCTTTGGAGGTACCGGTAAATTTGATTGTACTGTGGTTCGTCGATCGTTTCTTTTTCTTTTTCGATCTCACAAAGAATAGGCGGGTGTTTCCCGTCCGCCTATTCTCGAGGGGTTTTACCGCTTTCCCTTCGGGAATTTCGACAAGAGAGGCGAGGGTTGCCAGGCCTCGCGAAGCGGTTCCTCGTCTCTTGGCAAATAGTGAAAAGAGATGTCCTTGAACCGAGCAATGAGTTCCTCCATGTACGCGTGGTACTTCGAAGGCCGAATCTACCGTCTTCCATTTGTTGGATACTTGATTGATGATCAATGCCGAGTCTCCATATACATCCAGCTCTAAGATGTTGCGCTCGAGGGCGGCTTCCAAACTCGCCGCACAGCTTCATATTCTCGCCGCATTGTTGGTTGCTTCAAAATTCACTTGACGGCTATGGGAGTATGCTCGCCCTGGGATCGACAAGGAGCATTCCAATGCCATTCCCCTTCTTGTTGGCTGCCCCATCGAAGAAGAGTTGCGCCGGTTTGCGCCGTCAAGTGAAAAGATTCCGTCGTCCGGAAATTGCGGATCGTGACCCTTAGGTTCACTGCTCGGGAAGTCGGCAAGCCGATCCGCCATTACTCGCCCTTTCTTGATTTTCTGACCATGTACTTGATGTCGAACTCAGCCAAAAGAATGACCACTTGGCTAGCCGCATTGACAGGGATGGCTTGTCAAAGAGATATCGGACAGGGTCCACTTTAGAGACCAGGAGCACTGAATGCGACTGCATGTAGTGTTTCAGTTTCCCGACTACCCATACCAAGGCGGTACAAGTTTTTTCTGATGCTGAGTAGCTGAGTTCACTTCCTTGAAGCTTTCGGCTTACGAAGTAGATTGCATGCTCAACCTTGGAATCTTTCTGTTCTTGTGCCAGCATTGCTCCGATTGACGTGTCTCATCGTCAGATACAGGAGTAGTGGCTTGTCTTCATGTGGCGGGCACAGAATTGGGGGATTAACCAAGTAGGTCTTGATCTTCTCGAAAGCTGTTTGGCACTCGGAGTCCCATTTGATGTCGGCATTCTTTTTCATCAGTTTGAACATGGGCTCGCAGAGAGATGTCAACTGGTTGATAAAGCGACTGATGTACTGAAGTCTTCCCATGAAGCTCTTTACTTCTGTCAGGGTTTGAGGCGGCTTCATGTCGATGATGGCCTTGATTTTCCTGGGATCGGCTTCGATACCTCTTTCTCGTAACCATGTACCCCAGCACCTTGCCGCGCTTGACGCCGAAGGTGCACTTTGCCGGGTTCAACCTCATGGAGTGTTTTCGAGTCTCGTTGAAGAACTTCCTCAGATCCGTCATGTGCCGCATGTCCGATCCCTTGAGTGGATGATCATGTCGTCGACATATACTTCGATTTCTTTGTGAATCATGTCATGGAAGAGGGTTGCAGCCCGCCGGTAAGTAGCCCCGCCGTTCTTCGACCGAACGGCATGACCGTGTAACGCATGTCCCCCATGGAGTGGTGAAGGCGCCTTGGCCCGATCCTCCTGACATCTTGATCTGTCAGATCCAAATAACCCGTCCACGAAGGACTTTACTTCGAAATTTGCCGTGGTATCGACCAAAGATGTCGATGTTAGGCAGTGGGAAATCATCTTTAGGGTCGGCCTTGTTGAGATCCCGAAATCCACGCAAAGATCTCGACCTTTCCGTTGGCCTCGTGACCGTCACGATGTTGGAGAGCCAAGTCGGGTACTCAATCACTCGATGAAACCAACTCTGAGCATTTTCTCAATTTCTTCTTTAACTTGCAAGGACCACTCGGCTTGATCTTGCGCAGCCTTCGTTTGGATGTGCTTGGATTCGGGATCCAGGGGAATTCTGTGCTCCACGATTGAGGGATCGAGTCCCGGCATGTCCCGATATGACCACTGTGCGAACACGTCAACATACTCCCTGAGGAGGCTTATCGTGGCTTCTTTTCTCGCATCGGCGAAGAAACCGCCCACTTCGTGTCTCTTTAGGCTCTTGCACCGACCCTGTGTTCACTTTGGTCATAACCTCTTCGGCACTTGGGCCCGGTTGTCCTCTTGGTCAACTACACGCTCGAGAACTTCTTTAATGTATTGTTCGTTTAATGTGTCTCGCTTCTTTATCAATTGAATTATTAACGTCTTTTAAGTTGTTTGTTAACTTATCGCTGTTAAAGTGGCAATGAGAGGATACTCCGAAAGGTCGACTTTTCATTAAACAAGAACGGGAATACATGATTGGCTACAACATTATAGTCCTCCGGCGTAAGGCCGCTTGGATGACTCAGAGGACCGGACTCGACAAGGACTCGACTGCAGGGTTTGAGACCGGGTTTAGGAGATGTGGGTGCGGGCCCGCCTT
The DNA here is from genome assembly GCA_022495995.1 of Adenophora triphylla var. japonica. Lineage (NCBI taxonomy): Eukaryota > Viridiplantae > Streptophyta > Magnoliopsida > Asterales > Campanulaceae > Adenophora > Adenophora triphylla. Next base: position 457,989 of record JAFEMH010000967.1, on the reverse strand, counting down.
GTCTTCCACTCGCCCGGCTTGCCCTCGTCCGGTGAAAGTTACCCAATTCTTCAAAGCCGGGCATTGCCGGATGCTTGATGAGGGTGCGGGATCGAGAGGCTTGGCTTCGCCGTCCCTATCATGGCGATCATGCCGTTGCCTGAGCCCCGCCGATCAAGTTGGGCAACTCCATGACTTCTTCAAACAGACTCGTAGAGCCGGTCCACCGAGAGCGTCTTCTATGAATTCCCGGTTCCTTCGCTTTGGACTTACCGTCTCGAATGTGGCCTCTGCGGCCGATCCGAACAACTTGTTTCCCATGGAGAGTACCTTGAGTTGCTCCTCCAAGTCTCGGGATTCCCTTGAATGTGTACTCATGCCGGACTGTGGTGGCAGCTGGTCCAGTAGAGCCGTGATGTCGAGGAACGCTCCCCTTATCGGATTAGCTTTGAGTCCTCTCAAACGCTGAGGTCCCGTGCTAGCCGTTCCATTCTTCCCGTAGTCTTGGTGCCGACTATCCCCGCTTCTTTCTCATCTTCATCGCTTCCACCGTCGGTCCCCGCCCGCTGCCGGTTTGCCCCGCCGGTCTCCGCCCGTCGGTCCCCGCCGCCTGGGCTGCTTTTGCCCTGTTGGTCCCCTCGCCCTGCCGGTTCCCTCGTGAAGTAATGAGCGAGGTCAAAGCCGTAAGGTCGGAGATTGGGTGTGCCGTCTGAGGTTCCCTTGCGGGCCGCCGCCTTGGTGCGGGCGAGCCTTTTGTCTTCCTTGATGTCGCCCGGTGTTGGCACGTAGCCAAGCCCCCGGACCGTGGTGTGGTCCTCGACTTCAATAACTTGGTGTCGGCCTTGCAGCCTTTTGCCGAGCCCCGCCCCGGGATGAAGTTCATGAGTTTCATCATCCTCATGGCGGGAGGAATCTGATCGTGAGACAAAGGGAAGGTCCACGTTGCATATTTGGATCTTGGAGGTCTCCGTGAGTGAATCCAGCTAATGGCATGTCGTCATTATGCTTGATTTCCAATACCGGAATGTCGTTGGTGCCGGTCCCCTGGGTGGTGACACCGTCGCCGTAGATCGTGGTTAGCCTGCTGCCTTGCATGAACTTGAGGCACCGGTGAAGGGTGGATGCCACGCCATTGATTTGATGCAGCCAGTGGACGCCCCAGATGGCCGTGAAAGTGATTGGAATGTCCAACACTTGGAATTCAGCTGGGATCACCCGCTTGCCGAACCGTATGTTGAGAGTAGCAACCCCGAGAACCGTACGGGAAGTAGAGTCATAGGCCTCGACAAAGGTGGATCGAAGGCTTAAGATCTCGGGCTTGATGTCAAGGTGTCCATCATCTTGGCGGCAAGACATTCATTCCGAACCTCCGTCTACCAACACGCGGGAAGGCGACGCCGTCCACTGGATCGTGATGTAGAGCGGCTCATTGTGATCGCCCCCAAATTTTGGAAGGTCCAAATCCGTGAAGGTGATAATGTTGCCATAGTGGATGTTGCCGATCATTTGAATGACTTCATCCGGGGTCATGGCCCACGGGGACCATGGTACGGGCCAGCTTTCCTCTAGCTTGAGCTTGTGAGGATAAGAGGAGGTGAGCAGAGACCAAAGGGAAATGTTCGCCCGAGTCCGCTTGAGCCGAGTGAGGATCGGGTCCTCTTTCAAGGAATTTGCGTCTTCGGGCCGGCCGGATTGCACTCGCTCCGTCGGCTTTTTGGTGGCCTTAGGTGGTAATGCATGGATTTGACCCGATCGGGTTAGAACGCCGACATCGTTTGGTCCCTTCGAATGTGCCGCTCCGAGTTGAGCCATAGTTAGAGGAGGATTCCTCGTAGCATAGGGCCATATGTCTTCCCTCAACTCATTGATCGTGGATGAATTCCTGAGCTTCGGCACTTGACGGATTCTCGTCCTGTGATACCGGCTTCGATGCCTCTCGCGGGGAGGTAGCCTACGCTTTGACGCAGCTTGTTCGAATGTTAGTGCACAACAAAGGTTGCCTCGAACCGAACCGTGCCGCTGACCCTCCGGGGAGGTTGGAGAGTTCTCGGCTTAAGCGAACGGTCTCCTTGATCTCTTCACGGTATATCGCGTTCCTTTCCTTCTTGCCGAGCATACTGTGGCATTCTGGAGTTGGGTCCGGCGATACTCGTGATTTGCTAGTTTTCCTCCACTCGGGCCTGCATCAACCTTCTTGCAATGAGCCTCGCGCCGAGAGTGAGTGCCTGCGTTTCTTCCCATGTGAGAATAGCTGCTTCTTTGAACCGCGTGCGGCGCCTAGGTAAACCTCCATCGGGAGAGTTTTCTCCTCTCGCTTTATCTCGAGTGGCGGGTATGTCGGAAGGTGAGTACACGGCTTCCCGAACATCGGCCCATGTGACCGGTTGTCGTCCCAGCTTGATCGTTTCGTAAACGAAGGCCGTAGACTCGTGGAATTTCCCCGAGTAGTTGCTCGAGACGAATTTCCATCCTCCTCCCGTTTTTAAATAGACCTTCCTCCCCGAGTTGGCCTTTCAATTTGAGTGCGGCAATGATCCGTTCCCATCCTCCCAGACCCTCGGGAGTCCGGTTTTGTTGACTTCATGCCCGGCTTGGAAGAGAATGGTTTCATCGTCTTCATCGTCGCTTTCACAGAGAACTTGCTTTCCTCGGGAAGGTAAGCGCCGGGATTCGTTCTCGCCGTGTCGTTCCATCTCCTAGGTCATTGGGACCGTTGACCACCCTTGCCCGGGCAGAGGGGTTGGATGAGAACAGACGGTAGTCGTGGAAGTTGCCATGAGCAAAACTCTTGAGGTCGAACCGGTCTAGAGTGGCCTCTAGCTTTCGTCCGAAGCCGCCCGTGACACTTTAAGGGCTTGGTCCCCGTAGGTCTTTCGAGCTTGGTCTTCGTCCCAAAGACGACTTTCTTGAGCGGCTAGTTCCATGAGAGCTTTCCTTGCGAGACCTAGGCGCCTCCGTAGGTGCGCATCGTCCGGCTAGTGTCCGTAACCGTGATTACATTCAAATCGCCGAATGGCGGGAACACTTGGATTACATTGACGAAGGAAGCCTGATCGGGACATTCCATGCGGCCTTCCTTGATCTCGATCACCAAGAAGTTTGCCCATATCTCGTTGATTGACCCCACGGGGTATTGAATTCGCAATGTTGACGGTCTCGTGATCTCGCTCGATCGCCAAGTCTATCAAAGCTAGCGCCGATCGCGTGATGTCTCAATCCGGGGCCGTGACGGCCGGGAGTAGAATCGAACCGGAGCATGTTGATGCCGAGGTGGTCATTTCCAGTGTCGGAAGCCGACTCGCCTTGCGGGGAAGACTTTCACGTATGTTTTCGGGTGGCCGCCTAAGCGTTCCCGAGGTTGATCTCGACTTGTAGCAGGTGAGGAGCTTGGTCTCCTTCGCCGTTGCCCTTGGCCTCGCGGCGCTGAGGGTATAAGCTTGACCGACGGCACGGGCCGGTTGCCACCGGGCCGGTACTGGAAGTAGGGATGAGCTCGAGCTCGCTGGCCAATGGCCTCGTTTACTATGAGCAGCGCCATCGAGGGTGACCTTGGTGTTGCGTAATCCGATAACAAGGACCGGATCCTCGGCTTCATCAGATATCTCGAATAGATGATATTGACGAAGTCGTCGCCCTTCACTTGATCGAGGGATTCCTCGTTGCGTGAATCACGTGCTTCCAATTATCGGATAGCCGCCCGTACCGGACGTTGAGCTTGACAATTTCCATGGTATTGGAACCTTGGTCGTAGGTGACCCGATCGGAAGGAGTTCCGTCCTCAAAACCGAGCATGTGAATGCAGAGGTCCGCTTGCGGGTCCGCCGCATCTTCGACTCCGGAGAGTCCAGATTCATCGTCATCCGATCGCTCAATCTGTGTAGGGACGTATTGCGTCCGGCTGCGTTGCTGGAGCAGCTAGGAAAATCATGCACCCATGCTTGAGAGGAAAGGCTTAGAGGGGAATCCTCGTGAGGACCTTCCATACGACTTCCATACATTCGAGATGAGTATGACGATACTTGTCGACCTTTATTACAAAGATCTCTTCACTGGGCAGGCTGTAGAATGAGTTTGAAGAATGCCGATGAATCTCCGAGCGGAGATCGGGGTTTATGTGCCCGCATCATGGCGATGTTCGCCGTTTCCTTCCACCGCCTCCAAATGTTGGAAACGACAGCTGAACTTGATGTATCGGACCGCTTCTGTGGTCTCGCCCGCTCGAGTACGTTTACATAGTTGGCATCTCCGACTCGAGGGATTCTCGATGAGATTTGCCCCGGTAGTCCCTTGGTTGATTCGAAGGAGGTAACCCCGGTGCCTCGAGTGCGGACACGCTTGGCTACTGTCTCGGCTTCGTTTCCTATGAGGAAACTATCCCCTGATGACTTCAAGATCTCCCCGCCGGTTAATGAACTTGACGCACCGATGGAGAGTGGAAGCTATGGCTTTCATGTGGTGTAGCCAAGGGCGTCCCAAAAGAGCCGTGAACTCGGATGGAATGTCCATCACGTGGAATTTTGCCGGCACCATTTGGGTTTCGAACCGTAGTTCCAGAGTCACCGTCCCTGTGATGGGACGAGACGAGTTGTCGTAGGCCTTGATAGTCCGAGCCGACGGAATCAGTGGCTTTCATGGATGCGGAGAGCTCGCATCATGCCGAGAGGGAGGACATTAACGGCTGACCCGTTATCTACCAATACTCCGGGAGTGATATGGTGTTGAGTTTGAGAGTGATGTACAGAGCTTCGTTGTGCCCCGAGGCGTCTCTCGGTAAGTCTTCGTCGCGTAACGTGATCATGCCGCCATACAAACGGGAGTCGTAGATCTCGTCTCTATCCGTAGAAGGAGAGTCATCCACCCATCCGTTTCCTCGTCTTCCTCTTGCGAGGTAAAGCCTTTGGCCGGAACCTCGGAGTGTGCTGAGGCCGCCCATGGCGGTTGCCGCCCTTGGTTAGCACATTGATCGAGTGCGATTGCCAAGCCGACCTTGATCTTCCTTTACCGGTCCGAGCTCTAAGCCGGACAAATTGAATCTTGGCCGATCCCGCGGAGGATTGGGCTTCGACCGGCAAGAAGATTACCAAGATCCGAGGTATTCCAAAGGTCCTGTGGCCTCGACTCCGGTTTCAGCGGGACTTTTCGGCTTTCCCACCCCCGTCTCGCTCTAAAGCCGCATGGCCCGGAGGCAAAGAGGACTGGCCGGAGTACAAGACGTAGTAGTCGAACCTCCCTGAGGGTTCTCCAAGTGTACCTACACCGGTATCTCCAGCTTCGTATCTTTCTCTCGCTTGCCGTTGAGAGGATTTCTTCTTTTGTTTTCTGAGGATTGCTCCTGACAGCTTCGAGACTCGTACTGTGCAAAGTGAGTGGCCGCAAACATCGTAGCCGATGTGGACATTAGAGGAGGATCCAGAAAGAGGCGGAGAAACCGGTTCTCGTGGCACTCTTCTTGGGCACCCACTCAATGGAATTCACGCCGTTATTGTTCGGAAAGGGATTCCCGATCGTATTGGGCCCACGGGGCGCTCTAACTTGCCTTCTTCTATCAAGTTCGATTTCGTATCGTAACCCCAAACAATTGTCGTGGTATGGCCGTGATACCGATGGAAGGCGCAGATTTGCTCTTGTCCGCATTGGCTACGGGAACTTTGGGTTTGTAATTGGCAACGGGCTTAAGGAGACCCTCCGATTAACCCTTCCAAAGATCTTGCTCGGGCATGTCCAACTTGTCGAAGTGTACGACAGCCGCTTCGAGTAGAACCGTTGCTTTGTGGGACCGGGTTTCGTTACCCGACCGTTGTCCCCGATGGACGTAGTTGACGGACGTATCTTTCCCTTTGCCGGGGCCGGTGCGGGATTGAATGCAACCGCTGAGCGGTATTCGTATGGCCGTGCAAGAGCCAACTTTTCCTTGAGATCCTTCTCGAACCGTGAGCCGGCATTGACCATGGCCCGAGATCCGGGAAGAAATTGTGACCGATGAGAGTTCTGATGGACGGTCTTAAGCAGACTTGAAGATCCGCATCTGCTTCGTCTTTGGAGAGTGGCTCCATGATCTCTGAGAGTTTCCAGCTCCATCTCTTGTAGAATTCCCCAACACTTTCATCCGCTTCGCTCGTGGTGATTAAGTCCTCGCGACTTGTTTCCCACTCTAAGTTGGATCCGTAACGCCCAGAAGATGTTACCGATCTGCTCCTGTGTGTGGCGATCCGCAGTGCTTGACCTCGAAACCATCGTAACGCCGAACTTTGAGCGTATGCCGGAAGTGGTCGGCCATTTGCCGGAGGGTTGCTCCTTTTGCTCTCATGCCGAGAACGTAGGTGTCGACGTGCGTTTGAGGACATTCGGTTCCATCGAATCGGTCCATCTCCGCATTCTCGAACTTGGCAGGGAGAGGCGTGACCATTCCCTGGATCTCGTGGATTTGAGCGTTTCCCGCTTTGAGCCGCTCATGGTGGCTTTCGTGTCTTTCTATCCGCTCGACCATCCAGTGCTAAGGTTGGGTCCAAGTGGTGGACTGTGAGGCTCGGCGCCGGTGCTACCACGTGAGCGGTAGTGATTGGAGGTGGAAGGCTTGGTATATGAGAATATACGGGAGCCTTTTCTCGAATCGTATCGGGGTTTGTCCTCGGTGTTTAGTGGATTCGTGTATAGGCAACGGGACGAACCCGGAGGGTATTGAGGGATATTGGCATCCTGAGATGGTCCGGGCCGGTGCGCCGGTGATATTGAGTGATGGGCGTAGCACCGGGCCGACCAAAATTGACTGTGGTTGCCCCCGAGAGGTGGCAACATGGAGCCTAGCCTGGCCGTTTCCTTGGTTGGAAGGCATCCCGTAAGTTGGCGGGGGAGGAACCCGATTGAAGGTTTGGTGAACTGGTTTCGGGAATCGTCATCCTCGACTGTGACAAAAGTACCGTCTCGACCGGGGATAGCCGCTATACCACGCTCATTCGTAAGCCGTACCACGAAATTCCCGCCGATCTTCTTTCGCCTCTTGTGAACCTCACAAGCCCGGATGGCTTCTTCCAATGTCATATCTCGCACGGTGGCGGGGTCCTTCCCCGTCACGATTTCTCGGTGAGCTAGACATGTCGGAAATTCTGGCCGAGGGAACCGAGGGAACCGAAGAACTGCTCGACGCCGCCGTTATCGTGATCCCGGCAAGGCGCCGACCCGGAAATCAACCACTTTCTCGCTCGCCGCAGTGGAACGAAAGGAAGGGTTTAGGCTTCGGAAAAGGGATTTGGCTCAAGGTTTTCGGGCTTGTGCAATGTGCAGCTACCGATTAATGTTTACTTAAAGCGTGTTTTCTCGTAGTCCTAATTGGTTGGAAAAGAGCGTGTCTTCTTTTTCGCAACTAATCCTAGAGCTCTAATCAAATGGATCTCGTCACTACGCTTATAAGCCCCTCGTTTCCATTGTAGATCATCTTTCTCAGACGGACTATCCCGAGCGAGGTCTCGATAAGGCAAGCGAGTTCCACCGACAAAGGAAAAAGTGAACTTAAGGCTAGCCGATCACGCAAACTTTCAACGTGTGTGACGTACGGCCACGCCGAAGTCAACGTCCTTAAGTTAAGGCGGGATCGTGCCAAAATTTGGGCATGACCTCTCCCGACTCGCTTGTGCGAGAGACCTTAGCTTTTAGCGTTGGCCAAGTTGTGGCCGGTACGATACATACGGCGAGGTTTGGTGACACGGCGTCACATTGAACCTTGGGGTATATTTTTCGGCAGAGCTCCGCGTCAAAGTCAAGGCCGAAAAGCTCAAGACTTCGGGTCGGGAACGACCTTCGGTCTCAAACTCTCGAGCTTGACTCTGAGCGGCCCGGCGTGAAAAACATACACTTAGGCTTTATGACACGAGCTAAGCCAAAAACCAACCGGGTCTTGGACAAAGTGTGACACAAAGAGTGCATGGCTTACACGGGCTAGGATGGGATGTTTGGGACGACCCCGTGCGCCCGAAAGGCATCCGGCGGTGCCAATCGGAGTGCAACCGATAAGGCCATCCCGGGTTAGGGTTGTAGTGTGCAGTGTACCGAGGCGCAAGTGCACGTGAAGTGCGGTGTTCCGAGGCAAAGAAGTGCGCGTAGTGTGCGGTCACTAAAATTCTTTTTCCGAGTAAAACAGAGATTTTTCGTAATGTGTCTTAAAGAATTTATGATGCACAGCTCAAAAGACAAAGATGAAAATCGAACATGAATGGGGATGCACAAACATGGTAAGATTTTGAAAAGTTGACAATGTAATGCCTTTGAAACAAAAACCGTTCGAGGTTTAAAGTAACTCACACACACGAAAATGAGGAAGGGTAAACGAAAGTTTGACCCACGGAAGGCTTTTTAGAAAACATCGGTAGCTTTTGAAAAAGTATCTTTTCCCCAATGGAGTCGCCAACTGAAATTACCCGATCTTTTCGCGCGGGCGGGGGCGCGGAAAAGGCGGTTGTCTTTCGCGGAGGGGTTGGTGTCTGAGACCTCGCTTCATGGGAAGGAACAAAATGAGGAGTCGCCACGCGGTTTTTGTATTTTGAGCCCAAACGTTGAGAAACGGCTATTGTGAAAATGTGTCGTTTTTATTGGTAGCAAAAACTTAGGAAAAGGCTTTGAAAAAAGGGATCATTTTTATTGGCAGCAAAAACGAGTAAAAAGCTTTTTTGTACCAGAGATTGTTAGGTTCGGAGGTCAAGTTACGTTTCGGGTAGAGTATTACGAGATCGCCCGAAACGCCTCGCATGACGAGTCTTTCTACCTTTCTCGAAATCGTGTGTGTGTGTGTGTGTCTTTTGAAATGGGGGCTTGAATGACAAGCTTAATCTTGGTTTGAATGACAAACGTTTGATTAGGTGACTTTTGAAAAGACGAGCGTTTGAATGACAAACGTCGGTTTGAGACAGAAATGAGCGTTTGCGTGGCAAACGTCGATTTTGAGTTTGAAATGAGCGTTTGCGTGGCAAACGTCGATTTTGAGTTTGAAATGAGCGTTTGCGTGGCAAACGTCGACTTTGAGTTGAAAATGAGCGTTTGCGTGGCAAACGTCGATTTTGAGTTTTGAAATGAGCGTTTGCGTGGCAAACGTCGACTTTGAACCGTGCGAGTCATTGTTAACGATTTTTACGGGAAAAATGCGTATTAAATGATTTTAAGTGTCAAATGGCGGCTTTGAGTTTGAAGATGAGCGTTCGGAGGCCGAACGTCATTTCGCGCGTTTTGAAAGAGAGTTCGACGGACGAACTCCGGTTTTGAACCGGGCATTACATTGTTAACGATTTTTACGGGAAAAATGCGTATTAAATGATATGCGATCAACGAATCGGGTTGCGACTCGGACTTTGAAAAGTAAATACTATCACGATCCAAACGGATCGGACTTTGTAAATGACAGTATTTAAAGTGCGGTATCAACGGAATCAAACGATCCGGATTCGTAAATGACGATCGACGAGGCCAAACGGCTCAGAATTGTAAATGACGATCAACGAGGCCAAACGGCTCAGAATTGTAAATGACGATCAACGGATCGATCGATCCGGAATGGTAAATGACATAAAAAAGTAAACGGAACGGGGTCGGAACGCCGTTTTAACCCGCGATTACTTCTCTTACGGAAAGAGAAGAGGATCGAGGGGCTAAAACGTATCGGACCCCGTTAGACGGAGGCGTCTACATTTTGATAACGACGTTCGAAACGGTTATAGCGACTGGCGCGTAAACCGAGACGGAACGGGAGATTTAGAGAGAGGGAGTTATACCTATGGCTAGGGTCGACTCCTTTGGCTCGGGGGGTGTGTACGGGACACGGAAAGTGATTCGAAAGGTTGTTTCGAAGTTGCAAGGGGCGTATTTGATCGAAATACGAAGATTTCACGTGAATCGAGATAGAACGGGAGCTCGGGAGGGGTGAAAACAGCTTAGGCCGTGGGGGTGGTGAGTTTTTGGTGTAAAAATTCCCCCTTTTTGGCTTTGACAGCCATTTCTATTTATAGGTGAAATTTGCAGTAGGAGTCCGGACGGACTTGGCCTGAATCCAGGGGGTTTTATGGTATTTTGAGAATTTGAAGGACTTGCTGGCAATTTCAGAAAATGTGCAGAGTGAGTCCGGCCGGACTTGGCTTGCAAACCAGGGGCATTTTGGTCTTTTCCCTTTGAATTTGATTGAAGGGTGACTAGAGGGAGGTGGCATGGCTGCCACGTGCCCCTCTGAGTCACCAGCTTCATGGGAATTTGTTCCCGGTCCGGTTTGTCCGTTTTTAAAATAACGTCAGGAAATGTCCGAAACGCCCGGAAAGTGCCGGAAAATGCGTTTTCGGTGGAAAGCCGCGCTTTTACGTGTGATGACACGTGTTAAGTACGGTTCGACGTCGGGATGCACGGCGATTCGGACGTCTCGTTAGCGCAGCGAACGGGGAGTTTAACGAGTTCCGGTTAACCTGGAGCGGGCCAGTTAACGGATTTCGGTTAACTTTCTGACGGATTTGGACGATCCGGATTTGGGTACTTACACATAGGCTACCTTTTCAGCATTGAAGTACCTTCCCTCTACGTCGCACAGAGCATTGCTCACTTAATAAACTGGCTTCTAAAGGCCATTTTCCTCCCTGGCCAGAACCACTGCTCGATCTCCAGCTGATAGGTAGACGTGCAAACTTTCTCCTTGAACCAGGCTACTCAGCAATGGTAGAGAAGCGAGGTATTCCTTGAGCTGTTGGAATAACGAGGAACAGTTGGTCGTCCACTCAAAGTTTTTTGTCTCCCTCAAAGTTTTGAAAAAGGGGAGAGATCTCTCAGCTGACTAAGCTATAAAGCGACCCAAAGCAGCGACCCTACCATTTAGTCTTTGGACTTCTTTGATGCACGTAGTTTCTTGCATTTCTACCAAGGCCTTGATCTTCTCTGGGTTGGCTTCAATTCCCCTTTTTGATATCATAAAACCCAGAAACTTGCCTGCGGCCACCCCAAATACACAGTTGCTCGGGTTCAGCTTCATGTCGTTTGCTCATAGATTAGCGAATGTTTCCCTTATTAGGTCGACCACAATATGACTAGTCTTAGTTTTGATGGCCATGTCATTAATGTATGCCTCCATATTTCAGCCAATCTGACTAGCAAAGGCTTGTTAACCATTCTCTGATAAGTAGCCCCGACGTTCTTCAATCCAAACGGCATCTTGGTGTAGCAATATACCCCTCTAGCTGCTTGGAAGGAGGTCTTCTCAATATCATCCTCGTGCATTCTGATTTGATGGTAGCCCGAGTATGCATCAAGAAAGCTGAAAGTGTCATGTCCAGCGATTGAGTCAACCAATATGTCTATTTGAGGAAGTGGGTAGCTGTCCTGTGGGCATGTCTACACTAAAAAGTTTGTTTACCTCCTGCTTGATGGCTACTTCTTTGTCGCGAGCAAAAATCTTTAGATTTTGGATTCTGAATTTCATGGTGGGGTTGACCTCAAGGCGATGCATTGCAACCTCTTCTTTGACTCCCCTCATGTCCTCTATCCTCCAAGCAAAAACATCTGTACTTTCTTTCAACAGGTCGACTATCTCTACCTTTTCTTCTGGTGAAAACTGTCTCCCTATTTTGATTTTCTACTCGGGGTAAAATGGGTTGGCCTCTATATCCTCCAGCTCATCTACTGGTTCCAGCTCTGGGCCGTCTCTAAACTGAAGAGTCTCAATGATGATCTCTCTAACCTTATTTCTTTCCTCAGTCCCCAAGTGTGGAGCTTCTACCTCGATCATATCATCTAGCTCAGTAGCTATTTCCCCTTTGGAGACCCCTGAGTTTTGTTTGACTTGGAGGTATAGATGGCACCATTCCTAGTGTGACCTGTCCAGGTATACCCAATATAACATGTAATCACTTATGACATCAATGACTATAAATGTTACCTTAGCTGTCGTTCTCAAGGGATGCTGTCCAATGTCCACCTCGAGCTCTATCTTACCTTTTGCTTCGAACCTATGGTTGGTGAAGCCCTCTAGTCGACCTGAGTAAGGCGACAATCGAACATCTATCAAACCTATGACTAGGAAGGTTTTATAATGCTGAATGTCCCTACATGCCCCCGTATCGACCAAAATCCTGCTAGAGGTACAGTCATCAATGAGCCCTGTAATCACCAATATATGTTCTCTTGCAGCCATGCTGGTCGCTAGCTCGTATGGATAGAAACTGATCACCTTGTCTTGTACACAGCTTCTGGGAGGTACATATGGGACTTTACTCAGCTGGAAAATCTTGTGCTTGAGCGCTGTGTTGCTTGTTTCTTTAGCAATTACCCCCAAAGTCAGTCTTGGCTGCCTTGGTTCTGGCATACCCCTTGTAGGTCGATCTCCTCCTTCAGGTCGACCTCCTTTCACAAACCTATCCAACCTTCCTTCGTTTACCCACTTCTGGATGATTCTTTTCAAGCTCATACATTCCTCCATGTTGTGCCCGGTGTCCTTGTGGTACTCACAGTACCTTCATTATCCTTTCTGAACTTCTTTTGAGTATTCATTGGGGCAGGAGGAACCAAGTCGACTGTATTCATGATTTCTTTCCGACTAACTGTAAGGCAAGTGAAGTTTTCAGGGACCCTTTCAGTCGCCCTAGTTCTATTTTTTCCCTTGTTGTTGTCATTCTTGTTCTGCCCTCCTTTTGTTGACTCACCAACTTCGGAATGCTTGGAGCCTTTCTCCTTCTTTCTTTCTTTACGTTCCTCACCCACGGCCACATCATATGCCCTTTCAAACAAGTCCTTCCTCGTGGTCGCCCTTCTAACATGAAGCTCATAATCCAAGTCGGGAGAGGACACCCCATTCCAGAAACAGTTGATGACCACCCTATCTGTCAGGTCTTCCTCAATTTGGTCGACCAACTCTTTGAACTTGGTGAAGTAACTCATGGTACTTTCTGCCTTGCCCCGAGTCATGTTTTTTAGGTTGATCACTGTCTTCTTACGAGCCCCTACTCTAGAGAACTTTTCTAGAAACTTCCTCCTCATGTAACTCCACGAGGTGATGCAGCTAGTGGATAAGCCACAGAACCAAGTCATTGCTGGACCAGTGAAGGTTCTGGTTAATGCCTTACATAGCACATCATCCTCAGAAGAGACCAAACACATAGTGGCCTCAAAGTGCTGCATATGATTCAAGGCATTGGTCGTGCCTGAATACTTTTCTAACACCGGCAACTTGAAACCGGCAGGTGGGCCTTTGTCGAGCATGACCTTGGCCAAAGGTCGAAGAGTGCAATCATTTCGTTCAACCTTCCCATTAGTTTCCTTACGATCTGCCTCCATATCATTCAATCTTCTTTTTAAATTGAGAAGCTCCCTAACATAAAGGTCGTCCCTTTGGTGGGAGACAGAATTAGACTTTTACCTCTCCTCACGGTAGTGTTCCCTCCTAGAGAGAGTCTTCTGCCTCTCATCCCTTGGGGGTGTCCTTTCTCTCATTTCTCGTCGGGGAATCGACCTCTCTCCCATTTGTGGTGACCTACACTGAGCCCTGTCAACTTCAAGCTGCCTTCTTTGAGCTGAGTCAGTCTCTTGCTCTCTCCGCTAGTTGAGCCTATCCCTTAGGTTGCCAGTCCGATCTATGGAGATGTGGGTAGGAGGAGGCATTTCATTCCTTTTCTCTTCTCCTGGCGGTCTAGGTGCCCCAATAGCACGCCTATGAGAGGTGAGAGAAGGGCTACCCTTTGTGATCTTCTGTCGTCCTTAGGAGACTCAGGTAGCTCGAGCAACTCATTCTGTACCTCGAGTAAACTCTGTAGCAGTCTAGCCCGCTCTAGTAAGATCTCCTTACTACCAAGGTGAGAAGCTGAGGGACCTGCAATGTCGCGTGCAGCTACTGGTCGACCTGTTTAGATCCTTTTAGCTTGTTGGCTCACCGGTTGATTAGGCAGGGGCTTCTTCTCTCTCCTCCTATCTTGCAGCCCCATTCCATTAGCCACGCTGTTGGAGTGAGTGGCCATCCTAGTGGGGTGCCCCTATGGAGGAGGAGGTAAGTTAGCAGTACGATTCCCCGTACCCACATCAATGTTTCCCCCAACATTCTCACGTAGTGGTTCCCTGAAGGCAGTAGCACTATGTCCGTCTTGTAGGTGTTAGTGCCCTAGGCCTATAGAGATAGACCTTTATGTAATGTCATTGTTCATTTATATATGAGATTGCTTCTTTGATTATTATATGTGTTTGCATGTTTAGTTATAATAATCGTGTCCCTAGTACTTATGAAGCACTAGTATGAAGTCTAATGGATAATCATATGATGATTATATGCATGGAGATGCACATTAGATTCATGGGTACTTGTTAGAGAACAAGGTACTGGACTTGACCCATTATGAGATTTATGTCATGGTCATATGTCATAATTAAATCTCATATAGTCATATCATTGATATCCTTTGACCTGAGATTACCATCGTCTTCCGCTTGATGAATATCATGTTTGATATAGTTTAACGTTATCTTTAACCGGATGACAATAAGGGCTATCATTGGCATGGTATGATTCTTGTTGGGAAGAATGATAAGTCAAGATGGAAATTGTCCCTCGTAAAGAGAGATGTTTGCTAGGCCACTCGTAAGTAAGATTGATGTAGTGCATGGCCATGCCCGAATGAATTAATGTGATTAATATCATTCGATTAATCAATTTACTTGGTAACGAAAGCATTGAACAATATGAGTTGACGTGGACCATGACTCATGTTCAATATAACATCGTGTGACAATGGGAGTGTGATATGTTCTATGTAGGAAAATCGAACTTGATAATCATACTATTTGGGTAGGCATGATGGCTTGCTAGAGTCCGCTCATGTCTTATGAGGTTCGATGTGATCGGACTCATTGCCAACATAGTATGGTCCTATGGGGTCACACGCATCGAACGAATTGTCAAAAATGAGGAATATGGATTTTCTGGCTCAGGGGACGACTCGTCCCCTCAACTGAACTAAGTCGTGCCTTATGAAGGGACGCCAGGTTCAGTGGGAGTGTCCTGAGGGACGACTCGTGCTCTGGGGCACGAGTCGTGCCCAAAGGGACGACTCGTCCCGTGAGCTAAGCCAAGTCGTGCCTCTTGCGGACGCGAGAATCGAAGGGAGGCTGCGAGAGGGACGACTCGTGCCACAGGGGACGAGTCGTCCCGTCGGGCTGGCCGATACGTAAATGGCCTAATTTTAGGGTTTTCGCAAAGGGCTTTTATTTGTAACGTATAAATAGTTGCCCCTGGTTGCCCTAGCCGTCATTAGAACGTTTTGGCTTGAGAGAAACACTAAGAGTGGGAGATTTCAATTGAGAATTGAGAATCAAACACCACCAAATCCATTGTTCTTCATTGATTGAAAGGTGTTTCAATCAATTGGATCTAGCAATCCTCCTAGAAGAGTTCTAGGGTTCGTTCATCGCGTGGATAAACATAGAGGATCTTCGTTCATCAAGATCTTTGGTTCGTGATTCCCGTTCGTTCATCAAGGATTAACAAGATCATTCAATCTGGAGTTGGGTCAAGTTTATCAAAGGCAAAAGCATTCAAGGTTGGTAATTCTATTTCATCTCTCTTAATTATTCATCTAGAACGGATTCTAGGGCTTGGGGTTTTTCGAGTTATTGCTTATTCCGCTGCGCATGGACCCTCGAAACCCTACAGTGGTATCAGAGCCTGGTTCATGATGCTTAGTTAGATAATCATGATAATTATGTAATATGATTATATGAATTTTCATGATGTGCATGATCTAGAATATGAAATTGTATGAGTTTTACTTGAGAAGTAATAGTATATATGGATATACCATGATTATGAAATTGTAATATATATGATTAATATGATTAATCTAGATTATGGGATGTCAATTTCATCGATATGATTAATGTGATTAATCTTGGATATTTGTGATGTATTACTAAGTATATAGGCTGGAAGCCAAGACCTTCCCAGGCACTTCGGGAAGTGTGGGATAACTTTGGATACGATGCCACGTACTAGTAATTACTGATCAAATGTAATATGTGTTGCATCATTCCATGTTCATAATTATGTTCATATAGTTTTCATGAATCAACCTTGGGATGTAATTGATAAGCATGAAAAATTGAACCTTCTTTGTAATTTGAGTTTGTTTTATGCCACCCATGTTTAAAACACTTGTGAGTACACGGTAGTTTTATGTGGGCTCGCCATAGCGAGGTGCATTAATTCTATCTTTGTATGATCAAGATGAGCAAATAGTGGTTGCTATACGTTTAACATGGTTGAACTCAATTAGGCTATCAAAACGGTTTTGGGCCTAAGGCATAAGATGAGATTGAAACATGTGACATAAGATGTCTATAATCTCATAATGATCTAAGAGTCATATATAGATATGATTGATAAATGTTATCTACCTTTTTAGTTTAATTTTGAGCAGTCGTGCCATAGCCGAAGCTTGAAATTAAATTAAAGTTGGGTCTTAGCCTATTAAATTATATTATACATATTTGTATAAGAAGGTTATATAATTTAGTGGGAGTATTTGTGAAATACGTTAATTAATCTCTTAAATGAATTGGTACTTATATGTGTTCATATCTTGTTGCATATCTTTGTAGATCAATGGCTGTAAACAATAATCAAAACATGTCAGCTGCGATCAGTCCTTGAGAAGGACAAGTTAGAGGAGAATGGCAATAACTATGTGGATTGGATCCGCAGTTTGGGAATTGTTCTCAAACAGGAAAGGAAGTTGTACATTCTCGATGGACCCGTTCCACCCGAGCCGGCTGCTAATGCAACTAAAGCGGAAAGGGACCAACATAAGAAGCATATGGATGATTCTATTGATGTTGGTTGCCTGATGCTTGCGACCATGTGTAAGGCTCTTCAGAAGGACCTTGTACACATGGAAGCCTATGATTTGGGAAATCATTTGAAGGAAATGTTCCAGTTGCAAGCACGTACGGAAAGGTTTGACACTATGAAGGCTCTTCATTCATGCAAGATGATTGAAGGACAACACATTGGGCCTCATGTGTTGAAGATGAAGGGTCACCTCGAACATCTTGAGAGGCTTGGGTATCCTATCCGATTAGAGGCGCTACGGATATGATATTGCATTCACTCCTGAGAGTTATAATCAGTTTGTTCTGAATTATAACATGAATGGGATGAATAAATCTCTGTCTGAATTGCATGGGATGCTAAAGAATGCGGAGAACAATATTACCAAGAAAACCAATCAAGTGTTGATGGTGAATAAAGGAAAGGGGTTCAAAAACAAGGGTAAAGCAAAAGTTGCTAAACCAGAGGCAAAGGTTGCCGTTGCTGAGAAGCCTAAACCCAAATCCCAAAAGGATGCGGTGTGCTACCATTGCAAGGAAACTGGGCATTGGAGGCGTAACTGCAAACTTTATCGGGAAGGGCGAAGAAGAAGGGCAATGAGATTGCCATGACTTCTGTGTATCTATATGATAGATGTTTTACTTTCTACCTCTAGTTCTTGGGTATTAGATACCGGATGTGGATCTCACATTTGCCTAAATGTGCAGGGACTAAAGAATAGAAGGTTGCTCAAAGAGGGTGAAGTAGATCTACGGGTTGGAAATGGAGCAAGAGTTGCTGCATTGGCCGTAGGGACTTACGAAGTCACTTTACCAAGCGAATTAATTTTAGTTTTAAATAAGCTTATTATGTTCCGGATTTGAGCAGAAACATTATTTCTATTTCATGTTTAGACAATGAGGGTTACAATTTTCTTATTGCGAATAAGAAATTTTCGATTTATTTGAATGACATGCTTTATTGTGTTGCTCATTCTTTTAATGGCCTTTATGTCTTGGATGTTGAGAATAATGTTGACAATGTCTATCATGTTAGTAAGAAATCCAAACCAAATAATGTGAATGACACATATAAATGGCATTGCCGTCTTGGGCACATAAACGAGAAACGCATCTCTAAACTCCATAAAGATGGATATTTAGACTCATGTGATTATGAATCATATGATGTTTGCGAGTCTTGTTTATTGGGCAAGATGACTAAAGCACCTTTTAATAAGAGTAGTGAAAGGGCTGGTGATTTGTTGGCTCTTGTACATACCGATGTATGTGGACCAATGAATAGCATTGCTAGGGGAGGATTTCGGTACTTTCATAACGTTCACCGATGACTTATCAAGATATGGCTACGTCTATCGATGAAGTACAAAAGTGAAGCTTTTGAGATATTTAGAATATTTCAAAGTGAAGTACAAAATCAACTTGGCAAAACTATTAAAACACTTCGATCCGATCGAGGTGGTGAATATTTGAGCCAAGAATTTGACGATCATCCGAAAAGTTGTGGAATTGTTTGAACTTACTCCACCAGGAACACCACAATGGAATGGTGTGTCCGAGAGGAGAAATCGAACTCTATTAGATATGGTTCGATCAATGATGAGTCAAGTGAACCTTCCTATTTCCTTTTGGGGACACGCGCGGAAACGGCCGCTTTCACACTTAACAAGGTCCCTACTAAATCGGCTCCTAAAACCCCACATGAGATGTGGTATGGAAGAAAGCCTAGCTTATCTTTCATGAAGATTTGGGGTTGTGAGGTTTATGTAAAGAAATTGGTTTACGAACATAAACTTGCACCTAGATACCGATAAATGTATTTTCGTCGGTTATCCCAAGGAAACGAAAGGATATCTATTTTACAACCAATCCGAGAACAAAGTGTTTGTTGCTCGAAATGGTGTCTTTCTAGAGAAAGAGTTTCTCTCTAAAGAAACTAGTGGGAGTAAAATTGATCTTGAAGAAATTCAAGAACCCGAAAATGACAAGGAACCAATAGTAGAGACGGAACCAAGTTCACAAGCTGTTGTGGAACCGGTTCAAGATACACAAGTTCTTCGCGGATCGGATAGGATACGATCCGAACCTAAGAGATATGGATTTCTCATGACGGAAAGTAATGAAGTAGAAATCATTGAGAATGATGAACCTACTTCCTATCAAGAGGCGATGTCCACTCTGATTCGGACAAGTGGCTAGGAGCCATGGAATCCGAAATCAAATCCATGTACGATAATCAAGTTTGGAACTTGATTGATCCACCCGAAGGTGTAAAAACCATAGGGTGCAAGTGGGTTTTCAAAAAGAAAATCGACATGGATGGGAAGGTACATACTTATAAGGCTAGGCTAGTTGCTAAGGGGTATAGGCAGATTCATGGCGTTGACTATGATGAAACCTTTTCGCCCGTAGCAATGCTTAAGTATATTAGAATCCTAATTGCCATAGCCGCATATTATGACTATGAGATATGGCAAATGGACGTCAAACAAATGCTTTCTTAACGGAAACCTACTTGAGGATGTATACATGATACGGCTGAAGGGTTTGTCGATCCAAAGGATTCTAACAAAGTGTGTAAGTTGCGAGAGATCCATTTATGGATTGAAGCAAGCTTCCCGAGTTGGAATCTACGTTTTGATGAATCGATCAAAGAGTTTGGCTTCATCAAAAACGAAGATGAACCTTGTGTATACAAGAAGATAAGTGGGAGCATAGTGCTATTTACGGTGTTATATGTCGATGACATCTTACTCATTGGAAACAATGTTCCCGCACTTGAGGCTGTAAAGTCCTGGTTAGGAAAATGTTTCTCAATGAAAGATATGGAGTGAGGCGGCTTATATCCTTGGTATCAAGATCTATAGAGATAGATCAAGAAGGATGATTGGTTTGAGTCGAGTACATATATTGACAAGGTCCTTAGAAGATTCAAGATGGAAAATTCTAAGAGAGGATACTTGCCAATGGGACATGGCATTACTCTTAGCAAGACTCATTGTCCTAAGACAAATGATGAGCGAAAGAGGATGAGTGATATACCATATGCTTCGGCAATTGGGTCTATCATGTATGCCATGTTATGTACTAGACCCGATGTCTCGTACGCTCTAAGCGCAACGAGTAGATACCGATCGATCTGGTGAGAACCACTGGATAGCTGTCAAGAATATCCTTAAGTACTTAAGAAGGACTAAGGATGTATTCTTGGTATTTGGAGGAATGGAAGATGATACTGGTTGTAAAGGGTTACACAGATGCAAGCTTCCAAACCGACAAAGATGACTATAGATCGCGATGCTGGTTTTGTGTTTATGCTAAATGGAGGTCTGTTTGTTGGAAGAGTTCCAAGCAAAGCACCTGCCGATTCTACAAGCAGAAACCGAGTACATAGCGGCATCGGATGCGGCTAAGGAGGCGGTTTGGATCAAGAAGTTCGTTAGTGACTTAGAAGTCGTTCCGAGTATCACTAACCCGATAGAGCTGTTCTGTGACAACAATGGTGCTATTGCCCAAGCAAAAGAACCAAGGTCACATCAGCGATTCAAACACATTTTGAGACGCTTCCATCTCATTCGAGAAATCTGTGAAAGGGAGGACATCAAGATATGCAAAGTACCAACGGATGACAACATTTCGGACCCTCTCACCAAGCCTTTACCACAAGCTAAACATGATGGTCATGTTAGGTCCATGGGTATAAGATACATGAATGATTGGGCCTAGTGCAAGTGGGAGTCTGTAGGTGTTAGTGCCCTAGGCCTATAGAGATAGACCTTTATGTAATGTCATTGTTCATTTATATATGAGATTGCTTCTTTGATTATTATATGTGTTTGCATGTTTAGTTATAATAATCGTGTCCCTAGTACTTATGAAGCACTAGTATGAAGTCTAATGGATAATCATATGATGATTATATGCATGGAGATGCACATTAGATTCATGGGTACTTGTTAGAGAACAAGGTCTTGGACTTGACCCATTATGAGATTTATGTCATGGTCATATGTCATAATTAAATCTCATATAGTCATATCATTGATATCCTTTGACACTGAGATTATCATCGTCTTCCGCTTGATGAATATCATGTTTGATATAGTTTAACGTTATCTTTAACCGGATGACAATAAGGGCTATCATTGGCATGGTATGATTCTTGTTGGGAAGAATGATAAGTCAAGATGGAAATTGTCCCTCGTAAAGAGAGATGTTTGCTAGGCCACTCGTAAGTAAGATTGATGTAGTGCATGGCCATGCCCGAATGAATTAATGTGATTAATATCATTCGATTAATCAATTTACTTGGTAACGAGAAAGCATTGAACAATATGAGTTGACGTGGACCATGACTCATGTTCAATATAACATCGTGTGACAATGGGAGTGTGATATGTTCTATGTAGGAAAATCGAACTTGATAATCATACTATTTGGGTAGGCATGATGGCTTGCTAGAGTCCGCTCATGTCTTATGAGGTTCGAAACATAGTATGGTCCTATGGGGTCACACGCATCGAACGAATTGTCAAAAATGAGGAATATGGATTTTCTGGCTCAGGGGACGACTCGTCCCCTCAACTGAACTAAGTCGTGCCTTATGAAGGGACGCCAGGTTCAGTGGGAGTGTCTGAGGGACGACTCGTGCTCAGGGCACGAGTCGTGCCCAAAGGGACGACTCGTCCCCGTGAGCTAAGCCAAGTCGTGCCTCTTGCGGGGACGCCGGGAATCGAAGGGAGGCTGCGAGAGGGACGACTCGTGCCACAGGGGACGAGTCGTCCCGTCGGGCCTGGACTGATACGTAAATGGCCTAATTTTAGGGTTTTCGCAAAGGGCTTTTATTTGTAACGTATAAATAGTTGCCCCTGGTTGCCCTAGCCGTCATTAGAACGTTTTGGCTTGAGAGAAACACTAAGAGTGGGAGATTTCAATTGAGAATTGAGAATCAAACACCACCAAATCCATTGTTCTTCATTGATTGAAAGGTGTTTCAATCAATTGGATCTAGCAATCCTCCTAGAAGAGTTCTAGGGTTCGTTCCGCGTGTGGATAAACATAGAGGATCTTCGTTCATCAAGATCTTTGGTTCGTGATTCCCGTTCGTTCATCAAGGATTAACAAGATCATTCAATCTGGAGTTGGGTCAAGTTTATCAAAGGCAAAAGCATTCAAGGTTGGTAATTCTATTTCATCTCTCTTAATTATTCATCTAGAACGGATTCTAGGGCTTGGGGTTTTTCGAGTTATTGCTTATTCCGCTGCGCATGGACCCTCGAAACCCTACACGTCTAACACCATGTTTGTGATTAGGCGAAGTTTCAAGGTCTAGTGTGATCGTTTCCTGGCAATGGAACCAAACTGATTACGCAGGAAACGATCCAGATCAGCCTTAGTCTAGCAATATGTTGATCTCCAGCATCTAATAACTGAAACCACGAACAAACGACTAGCCGGGGTGGTCTCAGGCTAATACCCTCCGGCGTGATGATGAGACGCGAGTTATATGAGGATATAAACTGTATGGAAATGACGTAATCTCAAAATAGCCAAGAAGACATTACTTTTTTACGTTAAATGTAGTCTAGTATATATAGGAGCTCCATATGATAATAAAGAATCCCTTAAATTGTGGAGATAATGTAGGCGTAACGATCCCAGTAATTGTAGAAGACGGTTATTGATTGAGTCGTAAATAAATGCACGTTTCCCTAGGTCGAGGTCGCTTGAGTATTCGAGGTCGACTTGACTTCGTGCTTTGGTTAGGTAGAGATTGTCCAAGTAGATGATCGTATGTCGGACAAAGCTAGGTTGATATCAAGGATGGTCGAAAAATGAGATATGTCGACTGATCCATAATATTGGCCGCTGTGGCCGTAGTAATTGGATTGATCCATTTAGTAACTGTGTCTTTGTAATACCTGCAGTGTTGAGCTTCATACGTTTGATGTGACCCATCACTTTTATTACGTTCAATTAGTATTTTATTTTTCAATTCAAAATTTAAATTATGATTTAAGATTCAAATAGTTTTTTAATTTAAATAAAATTTATAAAAGAGGGAAAGTGAAATTAAATTTTAAGAAAGTAGAAGTGCGACTTATAAAAAACTAGGGAGGGCTATCAAATTTAACCCTAAAATCGAGGGATGTTATAGATACAAGCCTGGCCGTATGTATCTATATAACTGTTTCAGCGCCCCGTCAACATAAAATACTCATTTCTTTATTCTTCTTCTTTTACCTTGTCGGCCTTCTTCCTACAAATACCAGAGTAAACATGTCCTCCGGCGGTGTCGACGTCGCTGGCCCTGTCCCACAGCTCTACTTCTGCCACCAGTGTAATCGGAACGTTTCGATTACTCTCCTTCCAAACGACGAACTCAATTGCCCTACTTGCAACTCTGGATTTCTTGAAGAAGTTGAAGGAAACCCCAACCCTAGTCCGAACCCTAACGCCGATTTTTTCCCACATCCACTCTTTCCCCTCTTCTCAGACGGCCTCGGCGGCGGCGGCGCTGGTGACGGTGGTCAGCGATCCTTCACCGGTTCCTCCGTCGATCATTTTCATGATTTTTTTGGGGGACCCACCATTTTCAATTTGCGGCGAGGCGTTGGCATTGCGCCGGCGCCACAGGAGCCCGACGCTTTCAGCCCGTTTGCGTTCTTGGAGGAGTACATGAGTAATGCCAGTGCTGGCGGAGCCGAGTTCCGTATCGTCATAAATGGTCAGGACTCCGGTGATACTGGCTTACATATGCCGGCTAGCTTTGGGGACTACTTTGTTGGTCCAGGGTTTGAACAACTTATCCAACAGTTGGCTGAAAATGATCCCAACCGTTACGGCACTCCCCCGGCGTCAAGATCTGCCGTGGAGGCTCTCCCAACCATTCAGGTTGATGAAAGTTTGTTGAAATCTGAATTGGCTCAGTGTGCGGTATGTAAGGATGATTTTGAGCATGGTATGGAGGTCAAGCAGATGCCCTGCAAACATGTTTATCATTCCGACTGTATACTCCCGTGGTTGGAATTGCATAACTCTTGCCCTGTTTGTCGGTATGAGTTGCCTACTGACGACCCTGATTCTCAAAGTGCCCCAGGGAACCAGGGTGCTGCTGGGGGTTCTAGTGCTTCGGGATCAAGTGGCGGTGGTGGTGGAGCTCAGGCTGGGCAGAGGAGGTATAATACCATATCTCTGAACTGGCCTTTTGGCCGAAGAGGTGGGGATGGTGGCAACAATGATGGGGATTCTAACTCTGGCGGCCGGGGTTCAATGTTCCGTTAGGTACATTTTCTTGGTTTTAGTCCTTGAAAATTAATGTGTTGCCATTTTGATTATGTGTGTTGTCTCATCCTTCTTCTGCAATAGTGCAATTGAAGTATTTATAAAATATCATTTATACTCCTGATTATGTGGAAGTAGCGGTTACGACATCAGTTGTGCTTTATTTATTGTAATTTCGAAGTTTTTTTTATGGGATAAAGGATAAAGATAGATTCTCACCTTAATGGGCCGAAGTCCGAGTATATGATAATGCGGACGACCTTAACTTTCTCGTATTAATTTCTTTTTGCTCTATTAAAGTAATGGCTTGTGCATTTGAATGGGTGATGGATTTAGGGATAGTGATAGCGCCATCGAGACATGAATGGTTTCTAATGGAACTCTTTCAAAAGAAATCTTTGCCATCAATCTGAGTAGTACTTGTGACAATTGTGTCTGTCTATGCGACTGGCCTTCTGGGGTTTGTCTCTCTAGGAGACTGGCACTCAGTGATCAGAGAGTAGATGTTCATACTTCTAAGATTATTTTCTTTGACTGAAAGCCTCTTTATTTTTCGAAGGACAACAGGTTCCTGACTTGATATGGTGATGCTAATTTACTATGGTTAGACGGAAATCTGTTCATGCTTTGACTGGGACTTT
This sequence comes from Adenophora triphylla var. japonica, assembly GCA_022495995.1. NCBI lineage: Eukaryota > Viridiplantae > Streptophyta > Magnoliopsida > Asterales > Campanulaceae > Adenophora > Adenophora triphylla. Next base: position 433,264 of record JAFEMH010000967.1, on the reverse strand, counting down.
CCCTACTGGAATAATGGTGGTTTGCTGATTTAATGGAGGGTGAGTGGCTTAGCTGACCTGAGCCAAATTTCGCAAGTATGAAGTAAATGCGCGAGTGTCGATTACTAGAACAGTTCATTCATTCATAGCAGTGAAAAGAAATAGGGCCATGAAGATGTGGTTGGTGCCCATTGGAATCCTAGGCGAAAATTGTGAGGCTGGATGTTTTTCTCCGTGTCGGATCATTATTGCCAAATCGTGAGTCGAAGGTCTCTAAAAGCCTATTATGTTTCAAGATAGGAACCTTGGGGGAAGATAGGGAGAGAGAGGGGAGGTGGAGAAAGAGAGAGATGAGAAGCTGACCATAGTGGCTTAACCAAAATTGTATGAAGTTTCAAGACAAAAACCTAGGCCAAAACCACTAGGGAGAAACCCTAGGTCAAAACCACGAGGCAGAAACCCTAGGCCAAAATCCCTTGGAAGTCTCAATAGGTTAGAGAGAGAGAGAGAGAGATTCACTTTATGAACCCCAGGTGATTTATTCTATCCGTCCTGTCAGTGGAAAAGGGTTTCTCTTTTAAGCTCTTTTGAATTTGGGTCTGCTTACCTAATCAAGACATGGTGACTTCAGTTTGACGATTCGTATGAGTTGTGTGATATGCTGTTTTTATCGCAAGATACCAACGATTCATGGATGTATCATTCATTCTATAGATACATATCATTGGAGTGTAATACTCGAATTGTATTGTGAGATTTATGTTGTTTATCTTATGATTTTGACAGTTATACAGGTGAGTGAAAATATTACGTGTTTCACCGCTATTGTTTATCGTTTGAGATTTTCTCCAACTTGCCAAGAGTGTAATAAGGCCATTGAATTTTCATATGCATTCAATTTCTTAAAACTACAAGTATGGAGGATTTTGGAGAACAAAAATCTTGAGGCAATCTGATCTTGTTATACCATACCTTGTACGTACTGATGCTATTTTGATAAATATCTTAGATATTTATGGATTCATTTAAGTCTTACTTCAGTTCCATTTGAATTTTTCAAAGTTCGTCACAAGTAGGTGTACCCATTCTATCAGTTATTTTGCTTCACTCCTTTAAAAAATTCCAAGTTCATCTCAAGAAGTTATACTATTTTTGTCAGTGTTATTTTTCATATGCATACAGAAGTTAAGGCAATTTATAGCATATATTATAAAGTTACCTAAATGTGAATAGGTTTGGGACGCATAGTTGTATACACCTTCAAAAGTAATACCCTTTTTGGTATGGAGATGGTGGTTACTTATTGAGAGATCATGCAATGGGCAAATAATATCTAACTCTCGAGGTAGTGGAAGCCTATATCTGCATTAAGCTTCTCTCAGGCAGTTGGGTGGTCGTGTAGGTATTACAAGTTGTGATTTTCTTGTAGTCGTAGACGTTGGTGTGAACTATTTGATATCCCGAGTTTCAGACTACCTTCTTTTGATATTTAAAGGTTCCTATATGTTTATTGTTAATTCTTTCATCGGTTTTTGTTTTGTTGGGGTGATGGTAGTTGGGGGGAGGGGTCACAAATGACTTTGCGATGATATTAGTTGGCACTTGTGGACAGTGATTTTCCTCTGGTTTTTAGGCTTAAAACTATGTCCTTTGATCTTTTACTGTACGAATCCATCTTCGGTGCTGTTAAGAGTACTTCCTATTTTGTAGTGGAACAGAAATCAGACAGCTGTGCTCACTTGACCATTGTCTCGTTGTTTGAATTTCCTTTTCTCCGTATTGTGTATTTTTGGATAGAATTTAATTTTCTTTGTTTTTTATTCTTCTCCTTTTGTTCGGTCTTTTCTTTACTTTCTGGACATCTTGTCCTCTTGATTGCATCTTCTTAGCCTTCTGATATACTGTAAGTCTTGTTGTGTTGTCAAAAAAGGATAGTACAGTTTACCTTTGATACTTATTACGGTTTAGCTGTATTGTCTTTGGTTTGGAGGTTCATTATGGAAAATGACTTGATTCCTCTTAAGAAAGATTTGTCTTAAAAATGTTAACTGTAATTGCGCACTGTTTTTTTTGTATTTATAAAAAATTATGTTGCGTTAAATATCGTAGCTTCAACTTTAGAGGTGTTATGAATCATAGCTACATACTCCTGAAGTGACTCATCAGCTATGGAGATTGAAAAGTCACATGTGTTGGTCTATGTGATCTTTGGATAGTGCAATGGATTACAAAAGGTAAATGACAGAACATTTAGAAAAGTACTCTGTCCCTGAATGAAAGTCCAATTTTCACTTTCATGGACATTTGAGAAGAGTTGAGATTTAAGAATTTTTAGTAGTATAATATAAACCCTTGATGACCTCACCATATTACATCATGGGTCTAAGTGTGAATTATAACTTCTTGTTTCATGAGGGAGGGTTTAGTAACTTCTCCAAAATTTAGACATTCATTTTGGGACATTTTTTATTTGAAAAATGCGTATTCATTTAGGGAAGGAGGGAGTGTGAGGTTTCGACATGACCTTGATATTACTATTTTACTATAATACTTCGTACATTTTAATGAGTATTATAGAGGAATAAATTGATCGGTTTATCTTAATACAATTTAATGTCATTTTATTTTCTGTTACTCTAATCTGAACTAATATTAGAATCCATTATGCATTCTAGGTTATAAGAGAGAGGAGCCTTATGGTTCTCTCCAACTGCCTTGGACTTGGTGGCGAAGCTAAGAATTTTTGAAAGGGAACCAAATTTAGCATTACGGGGGGGGGTCAAAATAATAATTTAGTGCAATCTTTTGACATGTTCAGTACGTGGCTTCGCCACTACTTGGACTCCACTCATGGGCCATTCTTTCTTACTTTGTTTCGCGTGAAAAGTGAATACTTCTGTGGGTCATGTGTTATTTATGATTTTGATGTTGCATTTTCTTGTGTGATATATGTCGGCTTATATTCTTCATTATGGATGTGCCACTTACATGTCTAACTAATTCTGGTTTGACTTTGAAATTAGGTTTTGTAACTTATACAAGAAGTTTTGGGGGAATGGAATGGAATCCCAGCTATCATTGGTGGTTTTTTTTGAGGCGAAGGTTGTCAATTTCATGGTGAGAAATTGTGGCATACAATGGTTTGTTGTTTAATTATGAGACTTTGAAAGGTTTTTGTATTGAGCAGTTTTTGCTAGATACCTCAGATCTCTCCCTTTTTTTTTTTTTCTTTTTGTAACAAAGTGGTAACCATCTTTTAAACTTTTTAAAGTGGAGTGGGGGTTATAGTATATCATTTTATGGTCCGAATTGATGTGTGTGTGTGTGTGTTTTTTTTAGAGTCTCAAGGCAAAGCTTTGAGCTTTATTGTCCGGTTTGTTGGACATTTGGGGTTTGTGAAGCTATTGGTAGTGGCATTGCTCGACTCTGCATGATGTACATTTTTTGTGTCTGTTAGTCAAACCAAATTTAAAAGGGGGCAAAGAGGGCAAGTTTCAATAAATTTCCAACATTTTTGAAAACTTTACACAAGTAAAATTTTTCTAATGGGGGCAATGGACAGGTCAAATATAACTTACTTTCTTGTGCCTTGTTTTATTTTATTTTTTATTTTTTTTGGGGGAGGGGGAGGAGGAAGGGGTTGTGAAAATGGGTAGGTATGAGTACTGGGGAAATTCATTCATAAAATATGCCATTGTATTTTTGAGTTTAGCAGCGTACTACTTATTATTGTACTTTGTTTTCGTCAGTTTGTGACTATATTATACTCCCTCCATCCCACCAACATTGATACCAAATTTCTGGCACGGGAATTAAGGAAAAGTAAGTGAGAGAAAAAGTGAAAGAAAATGTTGTGAGTATGAAGAATTAAATAGGAGAGAATGAGTGGGAGGAATAGTTAGGAGAGAGAATGTTGTGAGTGTAAAAGTGAAATAGGAGAGAGAATGAGTGGGGTAAATAGTGAAGATTCCTTTGCCATTTTGAGCAGTATCAGTTTTGGTGGGACGGATCAAAAAGGAAATAAGCATCAATTTTGGTGGGGCGGTGGGAGTATAGTTTTTCGCTTGATTTTCTTTCTACAGCCTACAAACTTTGCCTAAACATTATGTTTAAAAGTATAACACAATCATTAAAATTAACAAAAAATTTAATCGTGCTCATTATAATCCTAACTTAGGCCTATAATTTAAACAATTAAATAAAGACTAATATTTAAATTTAAAATAATTTTAATATATATGTATATATTTTTTATTAACTAAAAATAAATAAATAAATTATACTCTTTGTAAATATTTAGTTATTCATGATTTGTAAAATATTAATACTTTTGATTAATTAATTAAAAATGTATGTGATCTAATTCTAAAGAAATATATTTTATAATAATCTAAATACTGTTATCCTGAAAAAATATTATCAAAACTAACTACTATTAAACTATTGAAAATAAATATTTATGGAACAAGTTTTTGCAAACATGTATTAAATTGTTTTAAAAAGTATATGTTTTTTAAAAATGTATTTCAATAGAAATGTTTAAATATACATATTTTTGGAAACAATAATCTTATTTAGTGAACGGAATAAAAGTGATGGGCTAGGCCCAACGAACAAAGCCCAATTAATCAGACATTATTGTCACCACATTCTCGGTGGGTCAGCCCAATTATTACAAGGCCCAGGGCCCATCAGCTAAGATCAGTCGACCTAGCTTATTGTACGACCTCCTTGGTCCCGACCTAGCTTTGTCTGACATACGATCCTTACAAATCAGGATTTATTTACGTACGTGACCTCTTACTCGATCTGATCCGTGATTCTAGGGATTTCATGCAATCCTACTACAATTATAACTCATATCAAGGCCTATAAATACTTCACAACATTAACGGTTTTGAGGTAATTGCTATTTTGTTATTCTCATCTTGTTCATTATAATTTATCAGCTTATATACCATACTTACTCTCACGCCCGAGGGTCTAAGCCGGAGACCATTTCGGCTAGTCGTGGGTTCTTTGTTTCAGGTCAAAAGCTAGGAGATCAGTCCTGATTGCTGGACGTAGGTTGATTCAACACGTTTCTTGCGGCAACAGTTTGGTTCCATTGCCGGAAAGCGAAGCTTTTTTTACCACGAAATTCAATCAAACCGTAATCATGGTTTTTGACGTACACACCGCTATACCCTCTACTGAGAGCGAACAAAGGAATGCCGGTGGAAACATGAACACCGGTGCTGGAAATCGTATTGCCAATTTGCCCCCTTCTCCACCACCACTCCGTGCCAGGAGGGCGACACGCTCCAATAGCGTTGCTGACGGAACTGGATTGCCGGATAATAGGAGGCACCAAAAGAGGCCTATGGACGAGCCAGAAGCGCAGCCGCAGCCAAAACGACTACTGGTAGGTTGAACGGTTGCAGGCGACAATCCAGGTCCCTCAACTGATCACCTGAGTAGTAAAGAAATTTTGTTAAAGCGGGCTATGTTGCTCTAAGGTTTGTTGGATGTTAATGACGAGTTACTTGAGATGCCTGAATCTCCTAGGGCTGATAGGACATCTCAGCGACCTGCCCCGTCCGTTACCTCCCATAAGCGAGCTCGTGGAAGTGCTAGACAGAATGGAGGTCCCAGGCCGTTTGCTGAACAGCCAAGAATTGAGATGCCTCCTCCATCCTTTATCAATGTAGATCCCAGTGGCGACCTACGAGATGGGCTCAACCAACGAAGGGAGCAAGAGGTCGAGTCGGCACTGAGGAGACAGCATGAGGCCGAAAGGAATAGGCGAAGGTCACCGATAAGGTCAGTTAGGTCGCCGGTAATATCAATTAGGTCGCCTGCGAGATCAGCTAGGTCGCACTCCCACAGAGACAGAAGGGGTAGAGAAGCTACTCCACCTAGGAGTGAAAGGCAGAGGGCCCACTCTAGAAGGGAACCTCACCGGGAGGAGAGACAGAGGTCCAATGATGTCTCCTATCAGAGGAACAATGAAGATGCTAGAGAGCTGTTGAACCTGAAAAGAAGGTTGGAAAAAATGGAGGCCGACAGAAAGGAGGATGATGGAAAGGGCGAACGAAACTACAATACTCTTCGACCCTTGTCCAGAGAATTGCTCGAGCTACGACCTCCCGTGGGTTTCAAGCTGCTATCCTTAGATAAGTATTCAGGTGCGACCAACGCCCTGAACCATATGCAACACTTTGAGGCCACTATGTGTTTGGTCTCCTCCGAGGATGATGTGCTGTGCAAGGCACTAACTAGCACCTTCACATGTACAACACTGAGTTGGTTCAGTGGATTGGCACCAGGCTGCATTTCCTCTTGGGATTACATGAGGAAGAAATTTCTTGATCAATTTTCTACAGCTAGGGCTAGAAAGAAGACGGTCACCGACTTGAACAATTTGACTCAGGGCAAAACTGAATGTTCAATGAGTTACTATACAAGGTTTAAGGAGATGGTCGACCAAATAGAAGAGGACCTAACAGACAGGGAAGTCATCAATTGCTTCAGGAATAGGGTATAGTCTCCTGACTTAGATTACGAGCTACAGGTTAGGAGAGTGAATACCAGGCAGGAACTGTTTGAGAGGGCCTACGATGTGGCCATAGATGAGAAAAGAAAGGAAAAGAAGAAAGAGAAGGGTTCCAAGCAATCTGAAGCTGGAGATTCGAACAAAGGGAACCATGCTAAGAATAGTGACAACAACAACAAGGGAAAAATAGAACAAGGGCGACTGAGAGAGTGCCTGAGACTTTCACCCTGTTGACTGTAAGTCGTACTGAGATCATGAATTCTTTCGAGCTGTGCCCGCCTGCTCCGATGAACCCAACAAATAAATTCAGAAGGGACAACAACAAGTATTGTGAGTTCCACAAAGATACGGGTCATACTACAGAGGATTGCATGAGCCTGAAACGTATCATTCATAAATGGGTCGATAGTGGAAGGCTGGACAGGTTTGTGAAAGGAGCTCAACCTAGCGAAGGTGAGAGAGCTGCAGAGGGTATACCTGAACCAAGGCAGCCTCAATTGAATTTGGGGGTAATCCCCGAGCAAATGAGCAATACCGCTCTGAAGCTTTCCAGCTCACCAAATCTCCGTACGTGCCACCTAGGAGCTACATCAAAAAGGAAGTCATCAGTTTCTATCCTGACGAGCTAGCAACCAATTTGGCCGCTTGAGAGCAAGTTCTGGTAATCCCGGGGTTGATAGATGGGTGTACAACGATCATGATACTGGTAGACACAAGGGCTTGCAAGGACATCCTCTACTACAGAACTTTTCAAGAGATGGGACTGACTAAGGAAATATTGTCGCCCTACGATGGTCTGCTCGAAGGCTTCACCAATCATAGGGTTGAAGCCAAGGGGCAAGTCGAGCTGGAGGTCGACATCAGGCAGCACCCTTTCAGGGTCGTGGCTAAGGTAACTTTCATTGTTATAGATGTAATAAGTGATTATGCTGCTATTTTCTTGGGTATTTCGGGCCAGGTCGTACTAGGAATGGTGGCCTCTATCCCCCATCAGCGGGTAAAGTTTCCTACATTAGCTGGAGTAGGCTGCGTTCTGAGTACAACCCGAGCTTATCTTGATCACGTCCTTCGAACAAGGAAGAAGAGAGAGCTAGAAATTGAAACTCCTGAGGCAAGCTGGAAACTTTCTAAATCTGTCACCACAACATCGCGGTTATCTACAATCACCTGTGTTGACGAGGCGACCTATCCCTCCCATGACCATGTCATGGTCGAGCCGACACGTCCCTCTCTAAACACTTCGGTCGAAATAGATACAGTTATGGTCGACCAAGTCATCATAGGCGAGCTAAGCTTACAGATCGACCAAAACTCGAGGGCCACCACTGGGGAGATTGCAGCTGAATTGGATGATATGATCGTTGAAGAGGCTCCACACTTGGGGGCCGAGGAAAGACAAAGAGTTCGTGAAATTATCATCGAGACACTACAGTTCAGAGATGGTCCGGAGCTAGAGCCAGTGGACGAGCTAGAGGAAGTAATAGCCAATCCTTCTTACCCTGATCAAAAAATCCAAATAGGATGACAACTGTCATATGAAGAGAGAGCAGAAATAGTCGAGCTACTGAAAGAAAGCCCGAATGTATTTTCTTGGCGAGTAGAAGATATGAGAGGGATTAAGGAGGAGGTCGTTGTCCATAGGCTGGAAGTTAATCCGACTGTCAAACCCAAGGAGTAGAGGCTAAGAAGTTTTGCTCGTGATAAAGAGGAGGCGATAAAACTGGAGTTAAACAAACTTTTGAGTGCAGGTATCATATGATAATGACACATATTTTTTCAATGTTCAACATTTCGCAATTTCAAATAAATGATGGGTTGAGATTGGTGACCCCCAGATTGTCACACTTTTTCCTTTCCACTTGAAATATTAACATGTATTTGCATAGTGCATATTTCCACAATATTAAGCAATAAGCAACTAAATAGGGAGCATAGAACCTTATAATTCATCTTACTAGTGTGACCCCCGTGCGATGCACGGACAGTTACTAACGAATAGCTGATCGAAATCGGAAAAAACACAAAAGGAAATAGAGATATTTGTATACATCGTAAAACAATTCTTTAAAAATTATATTGTCATTACAAATATCAGATTAAAGATCACCAAAATAAATATAGTGTTACATCAGTGCGATGCATGAGGAGTTATTGATGCTTAAAATGACGAAAATTAAATAAAATGACTAAATGAGAGAAATATTTTTATAGGAAAGACACAGCTTCAAATTATTTTACGAAATTAATAATTGAAATTATTATTTCTTAACAAATTGATTAGTATCATTGTGTATTAGTTATGTAAAATAAATCTAACTTTTTAAATAAACATTTTAAAAATATAAAATATTATTTATATATATAATATTATATATATATATATATGAACGGAGCGAACGAAGCGAAAATAGTTATGGCAAGTTAAGCAACCATTTAGTATTCCATTGTAATTGTATGACTATTATCAATAGGAGTACATATCTCAATTTAGCATTATTTCCAAGCCCAACATCAAATATAAAAGAAAACAATACTATATAAGTACATATATTGAAAGAAAGAAAAATAAGAAGAAAAAATTATAGAAATTAGAAAACAATATGTCATATTTATTTACATTAACTCATCATGAACATAATAATGATATTTATTTTCAATTTAACTTATTTAATTTTGAGAAGAAAAATCAAAATCCTATACCCCACCACTTTTATTTAGAAAAATCTAACTAAATAAAGTGTTTGATGTATCGAACTAAAATAATTTTCAAGCCCGATATTCGTCTTTATAAATATACAATTTTTTGAGACGAATAGAAAAATCGATAAATTTATTAATACTGTATTTGCTATGCTTCAAAGAATTTTTTGAAAAAAATAAATAAATAAATTGTTTGATGTATCGATAGAATTATAAAAATCAGAAAACAATATGTCATATTTATTTACATTAACTCATCATGAACATAATAATGATATTTATTTTCAATTTAACTTATTTAATTTTGAGAAGAAAAATCAAAATCATATAAACCACCACTTTTATTTAGAAAAATCGAACTAAATAAATTGTTTGATATATCGAACTAAAATAATTTCCAAGCCCGATATTCGTCTTTATAAATACACAATTTTTTGAGACGGATAGAAAAATAGACAAATTTATTAATACTTTATTTACTATGCTTCGAAGATTTTTTTTTATAAAAATAAAATAAATTGTTCGATGTATCGAACTAAAATAAACCCAATAATCATATTACCACATTCCAATAACCACATTCAACACCCTTCCAACTCATCATCCTATACACTATCACTTTTAATTTATTTTATATCTTCATTTTTATGATTAGTAAAATTATTATTATCATTTTTAATTAAAAAAAATTTCACACTTAAATCATTTTCACTAAAAAGATATTGAAAAATTAAAAAGGAAAATTAACAAAGTATAATTAAGATAAGAAATTTATATTTAAAAAAGAGGGGTTTTTTTTCTGTGAAAAAATCAAATAAAAATACTCTATATTTATAGATAAAAATGTTTTATGATTTTTGGTGTAAAAGTCCTTCATTATACATTTCCAAATACATTGTTATATTGGCCAAAAAAATTAATTCAATTAAAAAATGAGCAAATATTTTTAAAAATAATACTACTTCATTCGCCTCTGCAATTAATGTTTGTAATGTTAGTGTCTTCGTCTCAAAATAGTACATTAATTTTTTAGACGAATAAAGTAGTATTATTTTTTAAAATGTTCATTGAGACGAAAGAAGCAATGTTCGTTTTTTTTGGACATATAAAAAAATTCTACTTTTTTACAAAAAAAAATTCCTTCAATTCAAAAATGAATATTACTTTCATCCCATAATTAATACTACTTTCTATATCCAAAAAAAAAATTGCTTCCTTTGCCTCAATGAATAATTACTTGTCTCAAAAATTAATATTTATTTGCTGACACGAAGACACGAACATTATAAACATTAATTTTTACAAAAGAATACTACTTCGGGTCTTCGTCTCAAAATATTACATTAATTTTTTAGACGAATAAAATAGTATTATTTTTTAAAATGTTCATTGAGACGAAAGAAGCAATGTTAAATTTTTTTTGATATATAAAAAAATTCTACTTTGTAAGAAAAATTTCATTTCATGTAATTTCTTCAAACTAACAAATTACATGAAATGAAAATTTTCAAATATCATCAATTTCTTTTTTTGAGAAGTTATTTTGTTCTTGAACCGTATTCAACTTCTACATCCCCGTATGATTTTTACATATTTCTTTAATGTTATTGTTATATAATCACGTTTTTTTATATCGCAAGTAATTAAATTTAACATTAGGGAAAATTATTTCACTATCAAATAAATAAATGCTCCATTCGTCCCATTTTAAACTTCCTTTTTTTTTAATAAAAGGTGTCCCATTTTAAGTTTTAAAAAAGTAAAATGAAATTTTTTTAATATTTTTATATTCAATGGTCTTATAAGTCATACTCACAACAACTATTCACTAATTACTTTGTACCCAACTTTTTATACTTTATAATGAAACCATTCATCTCTTTAATTTCCTGACCAATTTTTTAACGTTTAAAATAGGTCAAAAGTTGAAGAAAAAAATATTACTATTTCTATTATAAAATGCAATTTTTTCCCTTTATTTTCTTATAAATGTAGAGATTAATAATATGACATAGAAATATAAGAAAACAATGTTAAATTTTTTTTGATATATAAAAAAATTCTACTTTGTAAGAAAAAAAAATTCCTTCAATTCAAAAATGAATATTACTTTCATCTCATAATTAATACTACTTTCTATATAAAAAAAAATGCTTCCTTTGCCTCAATGAATTTACTTGTCTCAAAAATTAATATTTATTTTCTGACACGAAGACACGAACAATATAAACATTAATTTTTACAAAATAATACTACTTCGGGTCTTCGTCTCAAAATATTACATTAATTTTTTAGACGAATAAAATAGTATTATTTTTTAAAATGTTCATTGAGACGAAAGAAGCAATGTTAAATTTTTTTTGATATATAAAAAAATTCTACTTTGTAAGAAAAAAAAATTCCTTCAATTCAAAAATGAATATTACTTTCATCTCATAATTAATACTACTTTCTTTATAAAAAAAAAATGCTTCCTTTGCCTCAATGAATTTACTTGTCTCAAAAATTAATATTTATTTTCTGACACGAAGAAACGAACATTATAAACATTAATTTTTACAAAAGAATACTACTTCGGGTAAAAAAAGAAATTATTATATTCGTCCCAAGGGTTATTTTATACAATATTACTTAATATGTTTAAAAAAATAATGTCAAAATTTGAAACGAAGGAAGTAACATTACAAACAATAATTTATATTTAAAAAGTAAAATTATGATTATTACTCCCTCCGTCCCAAAATGTTTGTCCCATTTGACTTTTTTGTTGAACTTTGACCACAAATATATGACAATTTAATTATGTTCATGAAATTCTAAAAATTCCTATTGATTCACCATTAATAATATTATCAACAACAACTTTTAGAATTTCATGAACATGATTAATCTCTCATAAATTTGTGGACAAAGTTAAAAAAAAAAGTCAAATGGAATAAATATTTTGGGACGGAGGGAGTATTATCATCATTTATAATAAAAAAATATACTTCACACTTAATTAATTTTTACAAAAAAGTAAAAAGAAAAATTAACAAAGGATAAGTAAGAAATTTATATTTAAAAAAGAGTATTTTTTTTTTTGTCCAAATTAAATGAAAAAAGTCTCTAATTAAAGAGGAAAAAAAATTATGAATTTTGGTGTAAAATTTTTTTTTAAAATTTTTTTTTATAAAATAATTGAGGTTGAAAAAACGGGATGAAAAAAAAAAATTCCGGAAATAAAATGGCCAATCAGAGTGCTCCACGTGGCGTGGTTTTTTTTTTTAAAAAAAAAAAAAATCCATGACGCGTACACGCGCCTTTGTCGGCGCGTGTACGCCACGCGCCCAATTTCATCGTCACACGTGTCCTCTCCGCCCTGATAATTGCCAAATTGCCACCATGTGAAATTACTAAACTATCCTTGGTTTTGGGGGGAAAACCACCATCCTGTTATTATATATAGATAGATTGAATACCAACTTATTTTTGGCATAATTTCTTTTTATCTATTAAGATGTTGACATGCAATTTGTTACTTTTGCAATTTCCGAATCAAACAAGTAAATCAAGATACAGTTAAAGGTGAAGCATTGATACAGAGTGATTTAACAATTAAAACACGTTTCGATTTGTTGAGATTTTAGCATCAAATACTTTCATGCCGCTTTGAATATGTAAATGAGCACAATCAACTACCGTATAGCTATATTAGTAAGCATGAAATCACCATATATTTTCGAGAACTTCCTTCTAATTAGCAGTATATCCCTCGTATACTATTTGTAGGATACATTTCAATTCTTTTAGGAGGCACCCTTTCATTTATCATTTATGGCAAGTAGCAAGCAAGCTCTCTAGTTAACTTCTGCTCACTTTATCAAATAGTTATATGAGTAAGGAAGTAAGGGGAGCATTTAACAGTACCAATTAAATGAATCTATTAAGCATGATCTTAATAATATGCTCCGATTCACCGATAATTATTTTCATGTTACATTTAAATATTTTAAGGTGCGCAGTCAACGTATTACATGTATCATATAAATAGCCATTAATTTTATTATCTATCCACATATTTTCGTTCATATATTGAGAAGTCACGTTTCCATTTTTAATCGTTTATTTCTATTACTTTTGAGCATGCTCCGAATCATTTTTCCAAGAGATAATAAACATTCGTGATTTAATCATACCAAATTTATACTTTAACAGTAATATTCAAAGAAACATAATAAATGCATTTGTAATGATTCGTGATTTAATCATACCAAATTTATACTTTAACAGTAATATTCAAAGAAACATAATAAATACATTTGTAATGATGACTCTATTATATCGATATAAGTAAATGAATCGCAAATGCATTATATCAAACAGTTTCATATTATACGTTTAGACATCAGTTAGCATATATTCATATCGTATTTGATGTGCATCTGATCGGCATGTTAAAGCATCGTATAAATCATAAAGGTAAGCATAAATTTCCAACTTAGTATGTTTGTGAGACAATAGGGTTATGCCGCTACATGATATACTTTGATTATTTAGCATATTCCCTTTCACTGTTCAAGTAAGTGACAATTATTTAAGCTTTGATTTTAGATGACCATTTCCCCTTTGTGAGTGAGCAAGAAGTGTACACTAGTGTGAATGTGTGCCCAAATTTTTGTTGGATTCACGCGATTTTGAAAACATCCGGTTTAATTTGAAAAAACGGAGTCGCCACGCCATTTTGATTTCCTCAAAACTTTGAAAAAAAGGATTTATGGGTTCGGAGGTTAAGTTACCCCTTGGGAAGAACGGATCGTCGTTCACCCAAGGTGTCTTGCCGTAGCAAGTCTCCCTAGATTCCGTTTATCTTGCTTGCTTGCGTGCTTTCTTGTGTGCATGTGTTTGAATAAAAGGAGAGGGAATGTCCCAAGTTGTCTTCCGGACGTACAAACCATTTATTGGTTGTCGCTCGGGATTTCTTGGATTTTATGTATTCGGGATTTTGATCCCGTCCTCATCTTGGACTTGTGATCATCGCATTTTTACCTCGGGACTTGCGTGATCGAGAGAAGGACTCTCTTTTATAGCCCAAAAATGAGGTTCTTTAGGAAGGAGTGACCTTAGCCCATCAATCCTACACCTTAAAACGATTGAGCTTATATGGATGCTTCATGTTCGTCTTAAGTGATAATCGGAGATATCGGGTTCAAGGTTATCCCTTTTTAAAGAGATTGTGACACCTTTCAATGGAAGAAACGATGTAAAGATAGGATCTTTACACCGGTCCGTTCCGAAGGTTGCTAATGGGGACATGGGGAAATGCATGTAAAAATGACATTTTTAGTGAAAAGATGACATTTTGGGTTGCAAAGGATGCTTTTGATTTGCAAATGATGCTTTTTATGTAAAGAAACGATTTTTATGTAAAGGATGCATTTTTATGAGGAAAATTAGTATTTCATATGCAAAGGATGCATAAAGATGACATTTTTGAAAGCAAAGGATGCTACTTTATGTGGAAAAATAGTATTTTAGGTACAAATAATGCATGAAAATGTCAAGGAATGATTTTTTAATGCAAAGGATGCCTTTTTATGTATGAAAATGAGTTTTTGGGTGAAAAGGAGGCATCTTTAATGTAAAAAGAGATTTTAAGAGCGAAAGATGCTATTTTAATGCAAAAGATGCCTTTTTGATGAAGAAGATGTTCTTTTGATGCAAATGATACTACTTTATATGCAAAAATCTTAGTTTAAATGCAGATTGATATGAGATTATAACTTGGAAAAGGTAAAAATCAGATTACAGCTTGAAAAGATGAAGTCTCTGCATAATGGCCAAAGTTGTCGCGTGACATAGGCTGCCTATGTCGCGTGACATACTCAGCCACTTTGCAGAGACCTTAACAACTGGGATTTACAGAGGCAACAAGGCATTAATATAGCCAAGTTACTTCACTGATAGACCCCAAAGACATGTATATGATCATTTCAAGGGAGTATGGAAAGGTAAAAAACCAGATTACAAATAAAAGGTAAAGTTTCTGCAAACTGGCCAATGTTGTCGCGTGACATAGGCTGCCTATGTCGCGTGACATACTCAGCCACTTTGCAGAGACCTTACAGCTGGGATCTACAGAGGTAACAAGGCCTTAATATAGCCAAGTTACTTCACCAATAGGTCTCAGAAAGCAAGTATTTCAATAGTGAACACTTCAAGAAGGTGTGGATATGAGGGATCCACACTCATCTTGAGTGTTCATGCAAGAAACAATGCCAAGCCGGGGCTTTTACATGAAATGATGTGCAAATGGATATGGATCTAAGCAATATAACACTAAAGCATGCAACTTTAATCAGAATACAACATTATCAACGCATTTAGCATAGAGATTTCACATTCAAAGGAAATAGAGAGAGGAAAAAGGGTAGAAAATCGTTACCCTTGAAGACCACGACTTCCTATATCAAGTTAGATATAGGAGCCTTCAAAACAGCAACCTCCGGGGCTGAGATTGAGCCTTGGTTCCGTGAGAACCTTTGGTTCTTTGTGTGTGGAAAGTGTGTGTGAGATTGGTTATATGGTGGGTGATTTGGGAGGATTAGTGTGTGTTTTGGGGGATATGTGAGGAGGGAGTAGGCTTCTGGGCGTATTCTCTGTAGAGGGGTACTGAGGAGTGAAGGAGGGGTGTCCAAAATGAGAGGTGAAGGCCTCTATTTATAGGCTGCATGCATGGGCTTAGTATGTCGCACGACATAACAAGCCATAACCGTTTTCCTTCTAGAAACATGCAAGGTGGCAAGCTTCTAGAAGTCTTCATGGCCTAGTATGTCGCACGACATAAGTAGCCACATCCAGTTCCTTCTAGAAACATGCAAGGTGGCAGTCTTCTAGAAGGGAATTCCTCATAAAAGAAAAACGTGTTTCTTTAGCTCCAAGCAGTCCCTTCACCCCTTAGGTGGTTTGGAACATTTCCGGAATTGCTCCGGAACTCTAGGAAAGTCTGGGGAATTGCCTGGAAACTTGCCGGAATTGCCGGGAAACTTGCCGGAATTACCGGGGAACTTAACCGGAAGGCATGAGCCAGATTTGGGTACTTACAGAAGCCCCTCGGCAATGTCACTTGCAGGGCGAGTGGGGTTATCGATAGAAAAGGATCCGATCTGGCGAATGCCGAGACGGATGGGGTGACCAAGTTGGTCGAGTGGCTGGACCTTTTATGAAAGGCTACCTACGTATCCCGAGTGGGAATCAAGCTATAATCGTAGTTCGGAATCCACTGGGGAAAGGGGGCGCCATATGTGACGAATTGGCTGGACCTAAAGTAGGCTACCTACGTATCCCGGAGGAATCAAGCCAGGCCGTAGTTCAGAACTTTGACTGAGTCGAAATGTTATTCCTTCATTTGGGAATAACAGAGATCGAAAGAGAGAGCGAAATGTTATTCCTTCATCTTGGAATAACGGAGATCGCGAGAGAGGTCGAAATGTTATTCCTTCAACTTGGAATAACGGAGATCGCGAGAGAGGTCGAAATGTTATTCCTTCAACTTGGAATAACGGAGATCGAAAGAGAGAGCGAAATGTTATTCCTTCATCTTGGAATAACGGAGATCGAAAGAGAGAGCGAAATGTTATTCCTTCATCTTGGAATAACGGAGATCGCGAGAGAGGTCGAAATGTTATTCCTTCAACTTGGAATAACGGAGATCGAAAGAGAGAGCGAAATGTTATTCCTTCATCTTGGAATAACGGAGATAGCGAGAGAGAGCGAAATGTTATTCCTTCATCTTGGAATAACGGAGATCGAAAGAGAGAGCGAAATGTTATTCCTTCATCTTGGAATAACGGAGATCGCGAGAGAGGTCGAAATGTTATTCCTTCAACTTGGAATAACGGAGATCGAAAGAGAGAGTGAAATGTTATTCCTTCATCTTGAAATAACGGAGATCGAAAGAGAGAGCGAAATGTTATTCCTTCATCTTGGAATAACGGAGATCGCGAGAGAGGTCGAAATGTTATTCCTTCAACTTGGAATAACGGTGATCGAAATAGAGCGAAATGTTATTCCTTAATCTTGGAATAACGGAGATCGCGAGAAAGGTCGAAATGTTATTCCTTCATCTTGGAATAACGGAGATCGAAATAGAGCGAAATGTTATTCCTTCATCTTGGAATAACGGAGATCGCGAGAGAGGTCGAAATGTTATTCCTTCAACTTGGAATAACGGAGATCGCGAGAGAGGTCGAAATGTTATTCCTTCAACTTGGAATAACGGAGATCGAAATAGAGCGAAATGTTATTCCTTCATCTTGGAATAACGGAGATCGAAAGAGAGATCGAAATGTTATTCCTTCAACTTGGAATAACAGAGATCGAAATAGAGCGAAATGTTATTCCTTCATCTTGGAATAACGGAGATCGCGAGAAAGGTCGAAATGTTATTCCTTCATCTTGGAATAACGGAGATCGAAATAGAGCGAAATGTTATTCCTTCATCCTGGAATAACGGAGATCGCGAGAGGGATTTTGTAAAGAAGTAGGAAGGACTCGATAATTTTTGTAAAGAAAGTGGGACGTACCCTGATAATTTTTGTAAAGAAAAGTGGGACATACCCGATAATTTTTGTAAAGAAAAGTGGGACGTACCCTAATAATTTTTGTAAAGAAAAGTGGGACGTACCCTAATAATTTTTGTAAAGAAAAGTGGGACGTACCCTGATAATTTTTGTAAAGAAAAGTGGGACGTACCCTGATAATTTTTGTAAAGCAACGGGACGTACCCGATCAATAGAATTGAAAATGCCAAGGGCAAATAAAATGATCCACAGGGGTAAATTTGAAAAAATAGGCCACGGGGGCACTGGAGGGGAAAAATTGGATTGGAAATGATTGGAAATATCAGGGGCACAAAGAGCAAAACAGGCCTATGGGGGACAAAATTGTAAAATGGAGCCTTCAGGGGCAAAATTGTAAAAATCAGCCACAGGGGCTTAGTATGTCGCACGACATAAGAGGCCATGTGGACAGATTCTTCAAAAATACGCACAGTCGTCATTTGAAATTCAATTAGACTTGAAATTGAGAGGGAGATGACAGCGAGAAGAGAGAGAGAGAGCAAACATCAGAGGGAGATTTGAAAGAAATTGAGAGAAATCAAACACCTCTAGTTCGATTCAATTGGAAAATGCCTCCTAGGTTCTATCCGACCAAAAGGGCTCCTCAACACGCCGAGTTAGCTACTCGGCGGAAGGGGGTGCAAAGGAACCAAAGGCCATTTCTTCTGGAAGCTCAAAGAGGAGATTTCTATCCACAACTTGATGAACATACCTCAGATGTCGGGAAGAAATATGTGGTAAGTGACCAAGGTTTTTTGAAAAATTTTTGATTTGGGTGAAATTGATTCGAACTGAATTTTCCAGACTGTGCTATGAATTGTCAAAAATTTGCATGAAATCATGGATTGAACTAGGAAGTGTGATGTTAAAATGCATGCTTTTTATTGATAGGTTTTGACCCATTTTCATTTGAGATGATTTCAAGGAATAGCACGAAATATTCATACTTGTGCCATGTTTTCTTGCAGGGGTTGCGCACCCGTGGTTCCCCGGAGGTGATTGGTAGGTTATGGCAGAGCTTGCCAGGTAGCCAGGAGCAGATACACTCGCCTAAGGGCATGATTTACGCCGTTGGGCTAGGGCGATTCTTTGAGATGGCGAAGGCCATTGGAGACACTCAGAGGAGTGTGGATCTGGTAAGGGCATTTAGAGAGTTTTGGTGGGAGACCACTCATTCATTCCACTTCTCTTGGGGTGAGACGACAGTCACACCTTATGATTTCGCGGTCATCACGGGATTGCCTTTTACAGCTGAGCCACTTTACATAGATGAGCCCGCACAGGAAGTTGAGCCCCAGCCTATTGCTGATGCTGATTTTATGAGTTTGCTTGGTTTCGTTCCCCATATCAAGAAGGGGAATGTATATGAGTTGGGTGAGCTACACGGCTTGATTGGAGCGCACAGTAGGGACTACATTGTGGTTGATGATCCTGTTGAGAGCCGGCTGAGAGCCGAGAGATTGGCGAGAGCCTTTGTATGGGTAGGATTTTCTGACATGCTGTTTATTAACAGCGCATCTACTGCCCTGATTTCACTGCTGGAGCTTCTGAGAGTTTGGGATGCTGTGGGGGATTTGTCCTGGGGTGAGGCCGGTTTAGCTGAGATGTACTTGGCTCTAGATGACGTCAGTAGAGGGAAGGCAAAGTATTTCACCTGTTGTCACTTGGCTTTTGAGGTATTCTCTCGCCTTGACTTCTTTTCTTTAGCACATTTCACTCTATCGTTTTTTCCTGTTTTTGACTTCTTCTTCTTCTTTTCAGGCTTGGGCCTTCGAGTATTTTGGATGTTATGCCTGGCAGATCCGAGATGAGTTTCCTGCCACCACTTTTCCTGCTCTCAGACGGTGGACGAAGAATGCCAGGAGACAGACCAGGACACCGGAGGGGTCGAGGTGCAGGATTACGGCGTCGTATCATGATACGCTGTTGTGCTTGAGAGGGACTCCACAGAGGATGAGTTTATTCCCTTGGACTGGCCGTTATGGCGATTTGGACTTGGATCATGCTGCGCACTTGACAGAGTGTCGCAAGCTGCTGGTGGGTTTGTCCGGAGATGCCCTATATTTAGGAGAGAGAGTGTACAGACAGCATGGGCCCAATAGGTACGCTCGGATCCCTGATGATCCTCCATCTAGGATGTGGATGCCTCGCCAGTTGGCTAATGTAGATGCTTTGATCGTAGGCATGGCGGCACATCTCTTTACACGGGATGGGGATTACACATTGTATGTGGCTAGGCATCTTCAGTCCCCACAGACCAGAGTTGGCTATGGTGCTCAGAGTGCGGGACCTTCGACTGGCCATGTGGTTAGACCTCCTTTGCCCCCGACTTTCATTGATTACCAGGGTGGCGGTCGTAAGCGACGAGCTCACATTGATATGTCAGCGTACTCATCCTCATCCGGTGCTCCCACGAGGTTCTAGATCCGTAAGTACCGCTCCTTGCGTCCTTTTGGATTGCTTGCATCTCTTTCGTTATCAATAACCGCATTTTGACACTTATTATGTCTCGCTTGTAATGTATCGGCCTGTGCTTACAGGCATCCGACTGTGGCTTATACCGGCGCTGTGGGCATGATTGGCAAGCTCCGTAAAGGTATGAGCTTTTGGAAGAATCGTGCCGGCCACAGTGGTTCGATCGATATCTCTCCACCTCGGCCAACCGAGAAAGAAGAAGAGCCGCTTTGATGACGTGGGCACCAAATGAGGCATTAGTGGACCGAGGCCTCTGACAAAGAATCCAAATGTGCCTCTTCACGGACCAGTTGAGATTGATGATGATGATGATGATGAGGATGGTGGGGCCGAGATGCCACGCACTATGAGCTTGATTCTACTGTCATCACTGAGCTTGATGACTATTACCGCACGGGGACCATAGCCTACGAGGCACCTTCGGACGATCCTGATGATGAGCCTGAGGAGGCTGAGGATGACGGCGAGGATGAAGATGATGGAGAGGATGATGAAGAAGATGATGGAGAGGATGATGGAGATGACTCAGAGTAGCCCCCCTTCCCCCCTAGATTATTATGATTTTTTTGTTATTGTACCCTTTTACGGAAAACATCATGTTATTTTTGCTATGCACATCTTTTGGACTTGGTCTCTTTTAGTTTGTATGTACATTGTTAGCCTTTTTTATTGCACACATTTATGAAATGATGGTGGTATGGTAAATGGCTAGAATGGATGGCTTGAATGGATTTCCAGACGAATGCATGGGTGTACATGGGGTAAATGAACCCTCTCTCATGCATTTGAGAAGTGAATGACTGATGTTTGCAGCTAATGACAAGTAGGGGAGTGCCCTGGGGAATGCAGTAAATTGCAAACTGCTGATGTCTGATGTTGGCTTGTTATGTCACGCGACTTAGTAAGCCAAGTGGCTAGTTTTGTCGCGTGACATAAGTAGCTCCGAATCGCACTTCTCACACCCTTTGGCATTGGACTGGAATTGCCGACACAGGTTGGAATTGGGTGACCAAAGGGGTCACCTACCTGGTCTCTTTGGGGCAATGGCAAAGATATATTGGTCCCTTCCTATAAGGATGGGAACGGGGTGACCTAGGAGGTCAAACAACCAATCCTACTAGGAATGTGCCAAATCAAAAAGGGGTGACCAATATGGTCAGATAGTTATACCTTTGTGAAGAGCTTACGCAACAATGAAGAATGGAGAAAGGAAAAGGTGACCAAAGTGGTCGGATGGCTGGACCTTTTATGAAAGGCTACCTACGTATCCCAGAGGAATCAAGCCTTGATCGTAGTTCAAGCCTCATCTAGACAGTTAGGAACGATGTCTAGGATCCTTGAGGTTTTGACAATTAATGGAGGTTGTCACATGAGGAGGCTAAAGCTTACGTCACTATCGAGTAGATAGAGGCAGCTATAGCTGGAAAACTCGAGCATACTTCTCAATCTGTGATAGAGGTAGTTAGATTTTTGATAATTAGGAAATTGTCGCCTGGCGTTATCTCGTTATAACGAAAGTAACGGAGGCGCTTTTTGGGAGAAAATGTTATCATTAGCAATTGGCACGTTACTTGAGCCTAGGGGTGATTTTTTTTCCTTGGAAACATGGTAGGGATTGGGTCTGGATGTACATATGGAATGTGTTTGGAAATTGTTTAAGACGGGTTTCAAGCAGGTGGGGTCGTATCCCTTGGGTGCGGACTGAACTGTTGTTGTTGCTGAGATGTTGTCAACGTGGACTAGAATTCCCTCTTGGGTTGAGACTGGGTTTAAACCTCGGGTCTCGATGAATGTTCCTTTCTCACACTCTGGCATTTGAAGCTGATGCTGACAGGCTTTTACAACCAAAGACTAAAGCAGATGTCGAAGTGACCAAACCTCTCTTCTAGAGATGGATGCGACTTATCGAAGCCCTGGTCTGAGGAACAATTTCTGCAAAGCCCCATGTCTTACTAAAGCAAGGAAAGATCCTTTCATTGGCAAAGCCCCGGTTGGATGAACTGAGTAGGCAAAGTTTAGGTTACGAACAAGTGACTTGGTGAAGCCCTAATCTGATGACCTAACAAAAATCCCAATATGATTGGTACTGCGGAAGTGATCCTGAGGTTGATCTGAACAAAACTGAATCCATCTAGGGACCTAGTGAAGAACCCGATGCGAACCCCAAAAATGACTAAAGAAGCCCCAGTCTAAAGAAATGGCTTGGCAAAGCCCCAGACTTGAAGAGTTTCAAGGCATCCTTAATGCGAATTATAGCAGAAGAGGGAAGACCTATCCTTTTGTACTTACTTTCTTATTTCCTTTAGTCAATCACCAACCTTAAGAAGATGTGAAAGAAAAGAAGAATTTATACATGCAGGGGCATATTTTTCGAAAGGTGGGAATAGATCCCGATTTTGTGTTATTTTGATAGCCTTATTCGATGTAGGCACAAAAACTCGCTTTGGGTTTGACTCTTTTGAGAGAGTATAAGCGTAGAAAGGTTTGTAAATGTGTATGGAAGCCCCTGCTGACAGAAAATTAGTGTTTAGCTCTATCTTTCCTAAGATGTAGAAAAGGAAGACTTGTCAAGACATCTGAAAACTTGTTTTATTTACAATGATCACAAGATTGCTTAAAACCCTTTATTAATGTTCGGGTTACTCAACCACTAATCTCGATATGAAGAAAAACATTCTTATTAATCATGAGGAGAAAGTCAATCAATGTCGCGGATCAAGGTTGGCTGGTGTGAAAGAAAGGTTTGTGTATAGGGAGGTCATTAATGAAACTGGGTTTTCTGGGATTTGACTGTGTCTATGGGAGAGGTCATTTGATGAGACCAAATTTTCTGGGATTTGACTGTGTCTATGAGAGAGGTCATTTGATGAGACCAAATTTTCTGGGATTTGACTGTGTCTATGAGAGAGGTCATTTGATGAGACCGAATTCTCTGGGATTTGAATATGCTTATGACCGGACCATTTCTGGTTGCCTAAGTTTCCCTCATTGTGAGGAGCTCAGGTCACCGTAGTTCGGCCTTGGCCGGATTGCTTTGGGAAATGGGATTTGTGGTTCCTTTAGTGGAAAGGTTTGGATGAGAAGACTGGATGATGAGGCGTGAGCCTCGGGATGATTCCTTGACCAAGTCATCTTTAATTGGTTGCTTTTGATTTTCGTATTTCAATTGGGGGAGAAAGGATTTGCACGTGCCTACAGGCTTATGAAATGCTTCTGGCTTTGCTTCGACCGCCCCATTGTTATCGACAACTTTCATTCTCTGAGCTTTGATTTTGCCTGTTCGTCAAGCTTTTGATTGGCGGTGCTGGGTCCTTGGCCCTATTTTCTTTTATTTTCTATGTGCAACCCTGTTTTTTACCTAGACTGCCCTTTTTTTTGGGATTTTCAGCCTAGCTGGGCATTACTCTTTTTGCACTGAGATTTTTTCTTCTTTTTTTTTTTATGTGCAACCCTGTTTTTTGCCTAGACTGCCCTTTTTTGGGATTTTCAGCCTAGCTGGGCATTACTCTTTTTGCACTACATTTTTATTTTATTTTATGAAGCACCTGAGGGCCAAGGCGAGCCCCTGCTTGAATTTTTCTTGACATCCTTGAGGTCGAAGGCAGGCTCCTAGGTCGTTGTCGACACGGGGTCAATCTTTCAAAGTTGAGTGGCCTTTTGTTGTCCTTTGAAAATGCCGCCGTCGTTGACTTGGTCAAGGTGATGGTGAGGACATGGTTTGGGAAGTGTATGGCTTGATGAAGGCATTTTGTGAGGTAAGGAAAGTGTATGGGGAAGGCCTTAGTTGACTTTCTCACACTGATTAATCAGAATGTAAATTATTTCGAGAGATTAATTGTTGAGTAATGCAAGTGATCATATAAAATAAAACCATTTCATTAAATGTAATGTAGGTGTGCAAATAATGTCTTAAGTCTAGCAAGAAAAGAAGAAGACTCTTTTATAGAAAATTAAAGATTAATTACAATGTCCGTGGAGGAATTGATTGAAAAAGAAAAGTACTAGAACCTACGAAGGTTGACTGAGAGACTATATTCTTTTAATCTTGCTTAAGGATAGGTAATCCCTAGACTAGCTACTCTTCGCTGGTTGGACTGCCAGGGAACTTGAGCTTTCCTTCGTAGATCAGCCACTGAATTTCTTTCTTCAGATCCAAACACTTGTCTGTCACGTGACCATAATGCTTGTGGTACTCACAGAACTTGGTCCTGTCAACTCTCGGCTTATAATTCTCGAGAGGTGTGAGAAGGCCTCGTTTCACCAAATCGCCAAAAATTTTGCTCATGGGCATCCCAAAATCATGCTGACGTTTCTGACCTTGCACCCCCTGAATCGACCTCTTACCATAACTTTCTATTTTTGGCCTATGGAGGTTCTCGAGCTTCCCATCTTCTATCAACTTCTGGATCTCATGCCTCAAATAGCAGCAATCATCAGTGTCGTGTCCAGGGTATTGATGGAAAAGACAATGCTTGGACTCATCCACCCGAACGTTGGGGTTCTTGGGCTTCCAATTCTCCAAAGGGCTTTATCGCCTTTTCCTTCATTAGTTCTTCCAGAATCTTGCTTAAAGGCATCTCTGCATTGTCAAAATGAAGGGAGCGGAGTTTTTGGGAGACATTGTTGTTCTCAAGACTCGGATTTCCATTGTCCAATTGGTTTATTTGTTGGATTTGGCTGAAGGAGGCTACGACACTCTTTCCTTTGTGAGGAACTGGTGCTGAGCTGGGTACGGTTGTTTGGTCCGGTGGCATTGGGTTAAGCTTGGTGGAATCATTTCCTTGTCTGGTTCTACATCTTGGATCAAGGGAGTATTGATGAGGTCAAGCTTCTCTTGCATCTGTTTTACTTGTTCCATCAATATTGCTACATGGGGGTCAACGGGAACTCTCGCGGAGGTAACCACAGTAGCAAACTGGTGAGACTGACGGCTGGATTCATTAAGTCCGGTAGATGACAGCTGAAAACTTGAATCATCCTTTGGCAACTCATGATTGCATTCAGGTGGGTATAGTGGCTTCAGAACATAGCCACATAGCTCGAACTGATTATGTGAAGCTGGAGTATAGACTGGCAGGTATTGCTGAAACTGGGGAACAGGTGTGATGAAATTCAATCCATTCTGAGGAGCTGAGGGCGATGGAGCCCTGATGAGCTGGGATGTTGGAAAGGACTGAGGAGGAGGAGTGGTCCTTGGAAAGGGATCGTATGTGGATGGGGGAAGGTATTGGCTGTAGGATGGAAGGTCTTGGTATAGGATGAAGGGACTGAGATCACTGTTTCTGAAGTCTCATCTTCGACCACTACTAGAGAACCGTTCGTCTCAACTGTTACCTGAACTCCATGACGACGGAGTGCGTCGATAAGCATGGCTTGCTGCTCCTCATGAACCTTATGGGCATTTTCCAAGGCCAGGACTAACTCTTCCTTCCTAACCATCTGATTTCCTGCACCCTCACTGTTTTCTGTCAAATCTGCCATTCTGACTCTCTGAGCTGACAAAACTGACGATTCTGCCGAACTGTCTGAACCTAAGGTTTTCTGCACTGAAAAGTCGCTGACCCGGTATTCTCGCCTACTTCTTTCTCGCTGCGGGAAAGGGATAGGCAAGGTTTAGACTCGGGGATAGGTAAGGTTTAGACTTGAAGGTAAGTGTTTGGGCTGAAGGCTCAAGTAACATGCACTTATTGCTTGAGTTTTGCTTAAAACACATTTTCTCCTAATCCTAATTGATCGGAAAAGATGAGACCTTGAAAGGTCAAGATTGGAAATTGGAGATCGGACCGAGGAGGTCGCGATTAAGGATTTGACCGCGAAAAGTCGAGATAGGAAAATCGGAAATCGGACCGAGGAGGTCTCGATTAAGGATTTGATCATGAAAGGTCGGGAGATGGAAGATCGGAAATCGGACCGAGGAGGTCTCGATTAGGGATATGACCATGAAAGGTCGGGAGATGGAAGATCGGAAATTGGATCGAGGAGGTCTCAATTAGGGGTTTGATCATGAAAGGTTGAGACAGGAAAAATTGGAAATCGGACCGAGGAGGTCTCGATTAGGGATTTGACCATGAAAAGTCGAGATAGGAAAAATCGGAAATCGGACCGAAGAGGTCTCGATTAGGGATTTGACCATGAAAGGTCGAGACATGGAAATCGGAAATCGGACCGAGGAGGTCTCGATTAGGGATATCAGAGATAGGAAAAATTGGAAATCGGACCGAAGAGGTCTCGATTAGGGATTTGACCATGAAAGGTCGAGACAGGGAAATCGGAAATCGGACCGAGGAGGTCTCGATTAGGGATATCAGAGATAGGATCATGCAATTATGATTACATTAATTGTTCAAGTTTACTTAAAATCATGTCTTTTATTAATTTCTATTTGGTTGGAAAAGGGGGGTTTGCCCTTCTTTTTCGCAACTACTCTAGATCCTGGATCAGTGGGTTCCGTCACTACGTCTATAAGCCCCTCGTATTCCACCTGTATTTCGACCTCCCAGAGTGGACAGCCTCGGGCGAGGGTCCTATAGGGCACGCGGATCCCACCGACCGAGAGAGAAGAACTCTCCTAACGGGTCTAGCGGGTCATAGGAACTTTTAACGCACGAGCGATGCGAATTATAGTCAAGGCAATACCGGGAAAGTCTCGTCTTTCAGCCTTGATAGAATTTCGGCAGAATTTCGCTTGCGCGATTGACGTTTTGACTTTTCGGTAATGTCCGAGAAGATAATAGGCATGGGTTGGGCGGTAAAAGCCGGATGACACAGTGTCACATTGAACTTCGTTGCATACGCCGTGCGTGAGTTCAAATCGAAGTCAATGCCGGGTCAAGATCTTGCCAATTTTTCCTTGTCGGAATTTTGGCAGAGCTTCGCTTGAGCGAAAGATCTTTGGACTTTTCTTGGCAAAGACTCGGTCTCGACTCTTACGCATTCCGTGCAGGTCAAGGTCAAAGTCAATGTCGGAGTCAAGGTTCTACCAATTTTTCCTTGTCGGAATTTTGACAGAGTTTCGCTTGACCGAAGGACCTTGACTCCCATTACGGACTAAGGCTTGACCTTTACGGGGATATGCAACTGGGCTATATGACACGGACTAGACCAAAAACCAACCAAAAGTCACGGTTTTTTGAAACGTGTGACACGGACTATGCATTGGTCGACACTGGCTGCCATGGGGAGTTTGGGGTGATTCCGTGCGCGCCCGGGAGCATCGTAAGGCTGTCCGTGACTGCAACTGAACAACCACCCCGGGTTTAAAGGGACGTGCGTGCAAAGTGTACCGGATATATAAGGTGCGCGTAGTGTGCGGTCTCCTAAAAATGTTCCTTTTTGAGTTAAAACAGAGATTTTCATAAATGTGTTTTAAAGGAATGAATTTTGGGACGGGGGAAATGCAACAGTTACGCACGTAAATTTTTCTCGGGAGCCCCGCCGCCTTGGAACTGAATAGCCCCAAGCTGCTAGGACTGCCAGATTAACTTCAATTTTTCCTGGTGGAATCGCCACTGAGGCCGTCCGGTCAGAATCCAAGGAGGATTGAGCCGTACGACTGCATGGATCAATTTTCCAGGTTCACTCCTTTGCTATTTTTCGGGTTGTTTCCCGTTCAAAGTATGCACAAATCCCAAGATGCAAATGATGCAATGCAAGGCAAAGAAAGCAAGCAAAATAAATGGAATCCGCGATGGGAGCCTAACCCGCTCAAAGGGAAAAGCTTTCTTTTATTTTTTTTTTCGAAAAGTGATACCGGTACGTGGGATTATTAAACCACCGTTTATCCCAAGACCCGGGTTAGGGAGCGATACAAGAAGGTTAGTGGTTTCCACCTATATACCAGGTATCGTTTATTTTAAAAATGGAAGCTTTTCTCTTTTGGGATATCCCCAGCGGAGTCGCCAAACTGTGAATGTGTGCCCAAATTTGTGTTGGATTCACGCGAGTTTGAAGACATCCGGTTTAATTTGAAAAAACGGAGTCGCCACGCCATTTTGATTTCCTCAAAACTTTGAAAAAAAGGATTTATGGGTTCGGAGGTTAAGTTACCCCTTGGGAAGAACAGATCGTCGTTCACCCAAGGTGCCTTGCCGTAGCAAGTCTCCCTAGATTCCGTTTATCTTGCTTGCTTGCGTGCTTTCTTGTGTGCATGTGTTTGAATAAAAGGGGAGGGAATGTCCCAAGTTGTCTTCCGGACGTACAAACCATTTATTGGTTGTCGCTCAGGATTTCTTGGATTTTATGTATTCGGGATTTTGATCCCGTCCTCATCTTGGACTTGTGATCATCGCATTTTTACCTTGGGACTTGCGTGATCGAGAGAAGGACTCTCTTTTATAGCCCAAAAATGAGGTTCTTTAGGAAGGAGTGACCTTAGCCCATCAATCCTACACCTTAAAACGATTGAGCTTATATGGATGCTTCATGTTCGTCTTAAGTGATAATCGGAGATATCGGGTTCAAGGTTATCCCTTTTTAAAGAGATTGTGGCACCTTTCAATGGAAGAAACGATGTAAAGATAGGATCTTTACACCGGTCCGTTCCGAAGGTTGCTAATGGGGACATGGGGAAATGCATGTAAAAATGACATTTTTAATGAAAAGATGACATTTTGGGTTGCAAAGGATGCTTTTGATTTGCAAATGATGCTTTTTATGTAAAGAAACGATTTTTATGTAAAGGATGCATTTTTATGAGGAAAATTAGTATTTCATATGCAAAGGATGCATAAAGATGACATTTTTGAAAGCAAAGGATGCTACTTTATGTGGAAAAATAGTATTTTAGGTACAAATAATGCATGAAAATGTCAAGGAATGATTTTTTAATGCAAAGGATGCCTTTTTATGTATGAAAATGAGTTTTTGGGTGAAAAGGAGGCATCTTTAATGTAAAAAGAGATTTTAAGAGCGAAAGATGCTATTTTAATGCAAAAGATGCCTTTTTGATGAAGAAGATGTTCTTTTGATGCAAATGATACCACTTTATATGCAAAAATCTTAGTTTAAATGCAGATTGATATGAGATTATAACTTGGAAAAGGTAAAAATCAGATTACAGCTTGAAAAGATGAAGTCTCTGCATAATGGCCAAAGTTGTCGCGTGACATAGCCGCCATGTCGCGTGACATACTCAGCCACTTTGCAGAGACCTTAACAACTGGGATTTACAGAGGCAACAAGGCATTAATATAGCCAAGTTACTTAACCGATAGACCCCAAAGACATGTATATGATCATTTCAAGGGAGTATGGAAAGGTAAAAAACCAGATTACAAATAAAAGGTAAAGTTTCTGCAAACTGGCCAATGTTTTCGCGTGACATAGGCTGCCTATGTCGCGTGACATACTCAGCCACTTTGCAGAGACCTTCCCATGTACTGGGATCTACAGAGGTAACAAGGCTTTAATATAGCCAAGTTACTTCACCAATAGGTCTCAGAAAGCAAGTATTTCAATAGTGAACACTTCAAGAAGGTGTGGATATGAGGGATCCACACTCATCTTGAGTGTTCATGCAAGAAACAATGCCAAGCCGGGGCTTTTACATGAAATGATGTGCAAATGGATATGGATCTAAGCAATATAACACTAAAGCATGCAACTTTAATCAGAATACAACATTATCAACGCATTTAGCATAGAGATTTCACATTCAAAGGAAATAGAGAGAGGAAAAAGGGTAGAAAATCGTTACCCTTGAAGACCACGACTTCCTATATCAAGTTAGATATAGGATCCTTCAAAACAAAGAACCTCCGGGCCGAGATTGAGCCTTGTTCCGTGAGAACCTTTGGTTCTTTGTGTGTGGAAAGTGTGTGTGAGATTGGTTATATGGTGGGTGATTTGGGAGGATTAGTGT
This sequence comes from Adenophora triphylla var. japonica, assembly GCA_022495995.1. Classification (NCBI taxonomy): domain Eukaryota; kingdom Viridiplantae; phylum Streptophyta; class Magnoliopsida; order Asterales; family Campanulaceae; genus Adenophora; species Adenophora triphylla. The sequence goes on along the minus strand of JAFEMH010000967.1, from coordinate 403,116 downwards.
ATGTTTTGAGGGATATGTGAGGAGGGAGTAGGCTTCTGGGCGTATTCTCTGTAGAGGGGTACTGAGGAGTGAAGGAGGGGTGTCCAAAATGAGAGGTGAAGGCCTCTATTTATAGGCTGCATGCATGGGCTTAGTATGTCGCACGACATAACAAGCCATAACCGTTTTCCTTCTAGAAACATGCAAGGTGGCAAGCTTCTAGAAGTCTTCATGGCCTAGTATGTCGCACGACATAAGTAGCCACATCTAGTTCCTTCTAGAAACATGCAAGGTGGCAGTCTTCTAGAAGGGAATTCCTCATAAAAGAAAAACATGTTTCTTTAGCTTCAAGCAGTCCCTTCACCCCTTAGGTGGTTTGGAACATTTCCGGAATTTCTCCGGAACTCTAGGAAAGTCTGGGGAATTGCCTGGAAACTTGCCGGAATTGCCGGGAAACTTGCCGGAATTGCCGGGGAACTTAACCGGAAGGCATGAGCCAGATTTGGGTACTTACAACTAGCATGGAAATATACTACTAACTTTTCTAAGCATAATCTTTCTATCGACATTCAAGGCCCCTTGATGAGCATATAAAGTCCGTTTCATTTTTTGACAACAAATATTTCCATAGCATATCACTTTTTGATGAGCATAATATGCAAGATGTAAAATGGGCACAAATATCCATGCTGAATTTAACATTTCGAATAGCATATTCAATGTAGCACATGTATCATATAAGTAGTATCACGTATGTAGGCATGTATTTTCGTTGTATATTTCCTTTTTGAGAGAGAAAGCATATACCAGGGGTATGATCGCATCAAAATTATTTTAATGAGTGTTCGCAAAAATTATAGTCATTTGTGCTCATCGTATCTGTTTTCTTTCTAATGACATAAACAAGCAAGTCGTAGATGCACCATATATTGAATAATTCCATCGTATATTGCACATTTAGACATCGTTTAGAATATATTTATATTTGCGGAATAGTAGGGACGCATAAAAGAGACTTAACAAACGTTAAGAAAAGGAAAGAGACAACCTGAATTATTGCGGTGAGGCGATCTGAACCGGAAATGAGCTGCTTTCAACCTTGAAATGGACCAATTTTTGAATAAGGCAGATAAATTGTTGGTGTTATGCCCTAGGCCTATGATTGATAGACTTATGTGTTGACATTATTTATTATTATATGAGATGTTTATTATTCGATTATTATATGTTTTGTATATTTTGTTTATAATAATCTCCGTCCCTAATTATTATGAGAATAATTAGTATAAATGTTAATGGATAATCATATGATGATTATATGCATAGAGATGCACATTAAATTTATGGGTACTTGTTAGAGAACAAGTGACTGGACTTGACCCGCATGAGATTTATGTCATGGTCAAAAGTCATAATTAAATCTCATAAGGTCACTTCATTTAGTCCCTAGACCTGAGATTATCATGACCTTACATATGATGAAAGTCATGTTTGATTTTAGTCAAACGATATCTTAACACGATATCTATAAAGGCTATCTTTGGCATGATCGGAATCATGATGGGAAGGATGATAAGTCAAGATGGAATTTGTCCCTCGAAAGAGAGATGTTTAGCTTGGGCCCCTCGATGAGTGATAATGATGAAAATGTATGGCAATACCCCAATATGATTGGAATTATCATTATACTCGGAATCGAGAAAGCATTGAACAAAGACAAGTTGACAATGACCATGACTTGTGTTCAATATAACATCGTGAGACAAAGGGAGAAATGAAAGTGTACCATTGGAAACGTGAACTCTTACGTTACATTATTTGGGTAGACATAATGGCTTGCTAGAGTCCGCTTATGTCTTATGAGAGTTGATATGATCGAACTCATTGCCAACATAATGTAATCCTATTGGGTCACACACAACTAGAATGAATTAATTAAACCATTGGAAGAATGATTGAGAAATTCCTCATCAGCCTTGTATGGCCGTGCAACACAACATGCCATGTGCCGTGTGTGGTCGTGCGACACAACAGGCCCTGAGGCGGTCTGACAGAATCATTTCCTAATTTGATTAGGATTCATATTCTATACTATTGTAGTATAAATATGAACGTCTGTCAACCCTAAAAGCCTAGCCGAAATTCTCAAGGGAAATTCACAACAATATTCTCAATATTATTCCAAGGTTTAAAGTGATCTAGCAATCTTCAAGAAGTTGTTCTTGGTTCATTCAAAGGTGTGGATACCGAAAGAGGGTCTTCGCTCGTTCATCGATCAAGGCCTAGAGTTCAAGCAAGTTGAAGAACGAAGTTTGTGATTCGAAATCACATAATCAAATCGTTCGATAGCTCAAGAACGGAAAGCATTCAAGGTTGGTTATTTCTATCTCATAGGAATTCAAATTAATTGTATAGAACGGATCCTAGGCTCCTTGGGTTTTATGTTATTTGATGCTTAATTCTGCTGCGCATGGACCCGTAAAACCCAACAGTGGTATCAGAGCCCCGTTCGTATCATTAAATTTGGATTAACATGTTAGAAAAGTAATATAAATCGTTTATATGTTCTTTTGCATGTTATGTATGCGATAGATTGATTGTTTTTGAAACAATATGCCTAAATCATGTTCTATTGATATTGAATTAAATCTGTTAAAAGTTGTTTACATGATTTAATTGCTCTGTGATTTAGAATTGATTGAATTCTGGAAATCTGGAAAAATGTCATCCTGTGTCACGCGACAGAACAGGCTTCTGTCACGCGACAGAACCTGCTTCTGTCACGCGACACTTCTAGCCCAATCTGGGCAGAATCAGGTTGTTGAACAATCTAGTTAATCTGTGAATGTGATTTACAATCTGATATATCTATGTGTTAATCTGAATGCTATGAATTTCTGGAAATTGAGATTATAGGACTATGCTAGATTAATTCATTAATTATGCATGCTTAAGTTAATTAAAATACGATTTTATTAATTGCTGCGATGCATGTATTATGTGTTCTTAAATGTTAAGAACTTTAGATGTTTAGTTGAAACAATATATTGCAATTTCCTAAATGTTTAGATTGAAACATTAAAATTTTGGTTTTATGATTGTTTATAGAAACAAGTCATAATTACGCGAAATTTAAAAGGAAATTGATTGTTTATAAAAGGAAGTGATTATGTTGCCAAATCAATCGATTTCGATTGTGCATGTCTAGGAGAGTTCTGTCAAAGGAGAGATTTGGTACTTAAGAAGTCCTTGTGGCTCACCTATCTTCCTGGGAACTTACCTGGTGCACAGTTATGACTATCTTTGTTGATGTGCTTATAATCTACTTTTAAAGAACCTTCAATTAACTTTTAAGTTCTTTATGCCAATTCATGATTAAAACACTTGAGACCATTCGGATAGTTTTGGGTGGGCTTGCCATAGCAAGGTACTTTGATTCTATCCGCATGTGAGGAAAATGAGGAAATGATGGTTCATATACGTTTAAAGTGAATGAACTTAATTGGATTATCAAAATGGTTTTGGACTCAAGGCATAAGATGAGAATAAAATATGCTTAGACATGTGATGTCTCAATTAAAATCTTATAAAAGATCTAAGAGTCATATATGTGATATGATTGATGTTTCTACCTAATTAATTTAGTTTTAAGCGGTTTGCCATAGCAAACTTGAAATTAAATTAAAGTTGGATCTTAGCCCATTAAATGTATATAATGCTTATTTGCATTGGAAGGTGTATAATTTAGTGGGAGCATTTATATTTGTGTAAATGCATTATACTTCTCATGTAATATGTTTACTTATATGTGTTCATATTTTATGTGTATCTTTTTGTAGAATAAATGGCATCAAACAATAATCATTTCTCACTGTGATCTGTCCTTGAGAAGGAAAAGTTGGAAGAGAATGGTACAAACTATATGGATTGGATCCGTAGTTTAAGAATTGTTATTAAACAAGAAAAAAAGTTGTACGTTCTCGAGGAACCTATTCCACCTAAACCTGTTGTAAGTACCCCAATATGGATCACCCTCTTCCGAGCACATGGGAAACACCGCAGACTCACAAACGCAGTCTCGAAGACCTTTGACACTCACAACCCCCAAAAACCCCCATCCAAACCAAGGGAGGAACCTTTCTGGGATAAAAAGGGACAAAAAGACCTTTTGGAAATTTTTCAGAAATCAGAAAAGCATAAATGGTCCGTACGGACCTCTTTGCTGCAATGATTACTGAATCCCCTTAAAGTCCAATATATTCCCTCAAATCCCGGAGAACATCATTACTGGAATGCATGGTTGGTCCGTACGGACCTTATTGCATGACATATTGGTCCGTACGGACCTTCTTGTCACCAGACACCATAATTGCTGAATCTTCTTAAAGTCCACATATTCCCTCAAATCGAGGAAAACCAAAAAATTGGATTATCTAGAAGGTCCATACGGACCTTCTTGCACAAAATCTGGCACTATAAATAGAGGGCTCCCCCTCCCTCATTTCAGACATCTCCCTCTTCTCTCCTCTCCCCCAGCCTTCAGGCATCCCTCTAAGACCCCTTGGGGCACTTCCGGCCCCTTTCGGATCCTTCCGAGGCCTTCCGAGTCCCCTCGCGGTGCTCCGAAGCCTCTCCGAGCGCTCCTGCGACGCTCCCGCGCTGCCCCGAGGCACTCTCGAGGTACTCTGAGGCCCCTCGTGGTACTTCGAGGCCTCGCCTGGTCTTTCCCGAGGCGTCCCGGCTCTTTTCGAGTCAAACCGGCAACTGAAACGCACGCCGAAACTCTGTCCGAGTGATCCCTGCGATCCCAACGCACGCCGAACCTCTGCCCGAGTGATCCCTGCGATCCCAACGCACGCCGAACCTCTGCCCGAACGCAACCTACAATCCCAAAGCACGCCGAAACTCTGTCCGCAGACAACCGGCTCCTCCCGAAGCAATCCCGGTCCGTATCGGAACACTATTCCATCCTCAAACACTATTCCCCGGCGGATGATAGACACGAACCAACATTGGTAAGGCTTCCTTCCTACACTATTTAAATACATTTCAATAAGCAGTGTACAATGTAGACATTCGATACAGCATGCATTTTTAAAAAAGCACATACACACACACACACACAACAGTTAAAGAATGTTAGGGGTATCCGAAAGACTCGTTTTTACGAGGCGACTCGGGTGAGCTCTAAGATTCTAATATTCTCTTCCCGAGGAGTCATCTGACCTCCGAACTCAAAATCTCATCACACAAAACAATTTATTTTTAAACTGATGCCCTTTTTCAATGTTTTGGGCTTAACAAAAACGGCGTGACGACTCTACAAAGCAAAAACACGGCGAGACACCTCCCAACTATCGCAAAACGGAATAAGCCAGATGTCGGGGCGCGAACGCGCTGCCTATCGGATCCGGGCCATTTCCGAAACGCGACGAAAATGCGAGATGCCGGGGGCCCCCCGCGCGCGAGCCGGATCCCGGGTAATTTCAGTTGGCGACTCCGCTGGGGAAATTTTGTTTTAAAAACTTTTAAACAAAACAAAAGATTTTTAAAACAATGATGAGGGTCAAACTTTCATTTTACCCTTTTCTTTAACTGTTGTGTGTGTGTGTGCATGTGCTTTACTTTTATTTTACAAAAAAAAATAAAAATACAAAAAAATGCATCAATATACATCTGTGCATACATTTAAAATTCTTCGAAAAACTTCTGTTTTACTCAGAAAAAGAATTTTAGAGACCGCACACTACGCGCACTGCTACCCCGGTTACACCGCACGCTACTCGCACTGCTGCCTCGGTTACACCGCACACTACGCGCACTGCTGCCTCGGATACACTGCACACTACAACCCTTAACCCGGGGTGGTCTCAGTTGCAGTCCGTTTGGTCTTCCTAGGCCTCTTGGACGCGCACGGGATCATTCCAAACATCCCATCCTAGCCAAGCGTCAACCCTGCACATTTGAGTCTTGAGTCACACTCTGTCCAGACTCGGTTGATTTTTACCCAGTCCGTGTCATACAGCCTGGATACATATCCCCTGCCGGCCATTTTCTGAGTCCAAGCTCGGAATTCAAGATCCCTTGCTCAAGCAAAGCGATGAAAGGTCATGCTAAAATCTTGACCCGATCTTGATTTTCCGAAGCTACACCCAGACGATGTTCCGTCCCGGATATACATCCATGCTCACATGACACCATGACATCAAGACTTTAATAAGTCATCCATGACGATATGACCCAGCCAACGCCTAACGTCACAGATCCCTTGCGTAAGCAAGGTAAAGAGAGGTCATTCCGAACTTTTGACCTGATATTGACTCAATGGCCGGCTCGGTTCACTATTCACATGGCTAACGCATTAAAACGAACATGACAGGCTCGGTCCTTAGGTTCGATTTTTCTTTTAGGCCGGTGGAAACCGGTTGCCCTATAGGACCCTCGCCCGGGGCTGTCCACCCTGGAATGTCGAAATACAGGTGCAAAACGAGGGGCTTATAGCCGCACAGATGGTCTCCACTGACCCAGGATCTAGCATAGTTGCGAAAAAGAAGAGAAATATTTTCCAACCTACCTAGGACTCTGAGAAAACACGTTTTAAGTAAATTAAAACAACAAAAAAAAAAGAAAAATATATAAAAAAAACGGTAACCGCATGTCACGTGAGTTTTTCCCCTTTATCCAAAAGGCCTTCCCGTGTCTAAACCTTGCCCGTCACCCCCTCCAGCGAACCGAGAGTGATCAAGAATACCCGGGAACTACTCTCCCAGTGTCAAAGCCGCAAGGTCCAACATCCTTCCCACCGCAGTCACTAGGGCAGTCCGTCAGCTCCCCATGGCCAAGTCAGTGGATAACAACGAGGAAAATGGGACCTTACCCCCAAGAAATTTCCCAACATTGGAAGAAGTTTGGCAAGTCCTCATGGCTATTGAGAAACGCCAAGGTGAACAACAATCCTGGATTAAAGGTGCCATGCACCACTTCGGAACATTAGCCACCCAATTACCTGGGGCTTCCAAAGACATGCCTACTCCTGCAGCTTCTAACATTGTCTCCCAGAAGTCAACCTGTTGCCCTCGTACGAGCCATGCAGTTACGACGTAAAGCCACAAGACCTCTCGGGGGAAGACATGCCCATTCAGCATCCTGAGGTCCCGGTACCACCGCCGAACAACGAACACATCTGGTGGGACGTCTGCGATTGCACCGCTTGTCTGGAAATGGAATTCCAAGATGAAATGAACGAGGGCCGCCCTCGAAGAAAGAAGAAACCCTCTTCTCAACAAAAGCTAAAGAATAGGTACGAATCCGGTGACCCCACAGTCGGAACCCTCGGAGAACCCTCAGGAAAGTTTGACTACTACATCATCTACTCCAACAAATCTCCTCAGCCTAGCTCTGCACAAGGCCATGGCAACATCTGCGCCATGATCAGCTGGGATGAGCTCCGCACTGCCACCAACGGCCCGAAGGTCCAGATACCTCAACCCCTGTCTTGGGAGGATCTCAAAGCCACTGTCGATGCCTCCACAAGAGCTGTGACGGTGAACGAATTGAAATGCGCAGTATGGCCCTACACCAACCAAGGCCCTCCTATTACAGAGATAGGAGAGACGAACAAATCAGCAGAGCCCGAGGTGAACGTTCTGACACGTTCCGGTCAAATCCCGACAAATCCTCCCCGGGCAGACAAAAGGCCAGCCATACCTGAGCCACGAACTGAAAAGAGGCCCTATGCCAAAGAAGCCGAAACCCTTGACCCGAAAGCTGAAGATCCTGTCTTAACTCAGCTCAAGCGTACTCAGGCTAACATCTCACTCTGGTCCCTACTCACTTCATCTTACCCGCACAAACTCAAGTTGGAAGAAAGTCTGGCCCAGACCATGGTTCCCATCACCGTGACACCTGATGAAGCAGCCGTATGATCGGGAATGTTAATTACAGCAACATCATCACTTTCACGGAGCTCGACCTCCCAAAATTTGGGGCTGACCACAATGAGCCTCTCTACATAACAGTTCAACTAGACGAGCGCCGTCTCCATCGAGTCTTGGTAGATGGGGGATCATCCATGAATGTGCATCCATCCAAAATGATGGATTTGCTAGGGATCAAAGCAACTGATCTGAAACCCTCAACTCAGGCAATCAAGGCATACGACTCAACGTCTCGCCCGGTCTTGGGAATAGCCACCTTGAACCTATGGTTCGGAAAACAAATGGTCCCGACCGACTTCCAAGTCATCGACATCCCGATCACATTCACTTCCATTTTGGGATACCCTTGGCTACACCAGATCAATGGGGTGGCATCCACCCTCCATAAATGCGTAAAGTTTGTCCAAGGAACAGATCTAACCATCATCTACGGTGATAGTATAGCCACCGAAGGGACCGACACAAGCGGCGTCCCGGTTTTAGAGATCAAACACGACGATGATGGCATGATGCTAACAGGATTCACCATCGAAAGCCCAAAGGCCCAGGTGTGACACATAGATCTGCCTTTGATTTGGGACAAGATCCCTCCCCTGATGAAAATGATGAAGCACATGAACAACATCCCGGGGCTCGGTTTGGGAAACGCCATCAGAGTACCCAACAAATCATCAATATCAAGGAGCAGAATACCCTCCATGGCCTGGGATACATTCCTACTCCCGAACACATTGCGGAAGACAAACAAGCTGCACGGAAACGCTCTGCCGATAACAAAAAAGGCTTGCACGCAACCTTCGATCTTCGCCCTTACAGCTTCGACATGACCAAGTACTTCATAAAAAAGGATGACAACTTGAAGGAAGATCCAGGAAAGGGAACAGAGTTGATCAACGCCAAACAAAGCTGGTTGACAACCATGGACAAGCTCCAACATAACATTGCAAGATTCAGAGGCCTCAAGGCAAATCCCGTCAGAAGAGCATTTCTCGACGCACTGCCTCTATCGGGACCCACGACAACCACTATTCACAATGAATTTCGGTTTGGGAAAGCCCCCTCTTTGGCAGAAGAATTCGAAAAACTCTCTGTCAACACCCCTGCCTTCAACAAGCGGGACGAGTCTGCATTCGAGCTAGCAATGCCCAAGACAAGAGCGAAAGACTCCGCAGACAATGCTTGGAACGAGCCCTCCGCTTCCACCTCGCTTCTTCAACGAAGAAATCGAGATGCCGACCTAATCGATTTTGTTTCGATAACTCTATGGTAGCCATGATCGGGAACGGTGACACAAAGCCTTTCAAACCCCGCCTCCTATCAAGCTCATCGCCACTCAACAACCGGGCCACCTTCTCCGACTCCACCCCCAAAGAAAAGGAACATGATCGAACAACTTGTCCGACCCTCGAGTCCTAGAGTCCAAATGGTCAAAACCCATCCTGAGTCCATTATCTTTGAATTTGAGTCTCTCGAGTCATCTGATGGCCTCACGCCAGAAGATTACGAACTCATTGCCAATAATGTATTCCCGTATGCTCTTAATGAATGCTTCGATCTTTTCGAGTATCCTCTCATTGCATCTTTAACAACTGATAAATTAACTAACACACAAACAGTTAATAACGATTCACTTGATAAAGAAGCAGACACATTAAACGAACAATACATTAAGCACATCTTTAAGCATGTTGTCAAATGAGAGAAAAACCAGGCCCAAGCTGCCGAGGAGGTTTTAACCGAAGTGAATTTGGGAACTGCTGAAGAGCCAAAAGAGACGCAAATCGGAAGTTTCTTCACCGGCACAAAGCAAGACGCATTGACTGCACTACTCAAAGAGTTTGTGGACGTGTTCGCTTGGTCTTATCGAGACATGCCCGAATTAGATCCAAACATTGTAGAACATCGGATCCCTTTGAATCCCGAGGCTAAGCCCATCAAGCAAAAGCTACGCCGAATCAAGCCAGAATGGTCTTTACAAGTCAAAGAAGAGATCGAGAAGATGCTCCGCGTCGGCTTCATCAGGGTGATCGAGTACCCCACATGGCTCTCCAACATAGTCACGGTCACCAAGGCCAACGAAAAAGTGCGCTACTGCGTGGACTTCCGAGATCTCAACAAAGCAAGTCCCAAGGACGATTTTCCACTACCCAACATCGACATGTTGGTAGACACTACAGCCAATTTCGAGGTCAAGTCCTTCGTGGACGGGTTTGCCGTCTACAATCAAATCAAGATGGCCGAAGATGACCAAGAAAAAACAGCCTTCACAACCCCCTGGGGAACCTACTGCTACACAGTAATGCCGTTCGGACTAAAGAACGCTGGGGCTACCTATCAACGGGCAGCAACCGCCCTCTTCCACGACATAATCCACAAAGAGATCGAAGTGTACGTCGATGACATGATCATCCACTCAAAAGGATCAGATGGACAACACTTCACGGACCTGAGAAAGTTCTTCGACCGCCTTCGGAAACACTCAATGAGGTTAAACCCCGCCAAATGCAAATTTGGGGTCAGCCGAGGCAAAGTCTTGGGGTACATGGTCACCGAGAGAGGCATCGAGGTTGATCCTCAAAAGATCAAGGCCATCATCAAAATGAGACCACCGCAAACTCAAACAGAGGTGAAAAGCTTCATGGGCCGCCGCAAAGTATATCGCCCGCTTGGTCAATCAATTGACCTCCATGTGCGAGCCCATCTTCAAACTAATGAAGAAGAATGCCGACGTCGAATGGAACTCGAATGCCAAGATGCCTTTGAAGAAATAAAGGCATACTCTTGTGGAGTCCTCCGATTCTCTCGTCCTCCCCATGAGGAGAAGCCATTGTTGATATACCTAACCGTGATCGACACCGCAGCTTGGAGCCATGCTCGTCAAGAAAAGAAAGAGTCACGAGTCGAGAACGCCATCTACTTCGTCGCCGAAAGTTTCAAGGCAAATAACTCAACTACTCGCCCTCGAGAAAACTCCGCAGCCTCTAGTATGGGTCATCGTAAAATTACGGCTCTACATGCGCCGCACACGGTACACTTGGTTTCCAAAATGGATCCAATGGCCAAATACCTCTTCGACAAGCCATCTATGTCAATGAGGCTCGCCAAATGGTCCTTCTTCTTAGCGGAATTTGACATCAAGTACGTGAACCAAAAGTCAATCAAGGGACGGGCAATGGCCGAACAACCTGGCCGACTTCCCAACCGACGAGGCTCGAGGCCCCGAACCACAATTCCTGCACGAGGGAATCTTCGCACTCGAAGGCTAAAATCTATGGCAACTGCTTCTTCGATGGAGCAAACCAACAAAAGGAAACGACATCGGTATGCTCTGGTCGATCCCAAGGACGAGCACACCCCGATCGCCATAAAGCCCAATTTCGAGGTAACCAACAATGCCGCCGAATACGGCTCCGCGCCGCGGACTACAAAGCCGCGCTCAAAAGAAACGTCCCGTAAACTCGAGGTCTATGGGGACTCACTCGATCATCAACCAAGTTTCCAACAAGTGGAAAACCATAGACCTGTGCTTGCAAAAATACCACGCCCGCATGGAAGACCTCATCACACACCCGAAGAGGTCACCTTCCACTACTTGCCGAGAGACCGAAACCGGTTTGCAGATGCCTTAGCCACCTTGGCTTCACTCGTGGAAATCCCTGAGGGAAAAGCAATCAAGCCCTTCAAAGTTGGACGAAAGGAAATTCCTGCCTACTGTTACGAGATCGAACCAGAGCCCAAGCCCCTCAATGAGCCATGGTACAACCAGATCTTCCAGTACCTCAAAAATGGGGAAATCGCCTTCATGAACGAAGAAGGTCAACGCAGGGAAGGAACCAAAGCCAAGAGCATCATGGCCCTAAAATGCCTCGCCTCTCACTTTGTCATCCTTGGGGACATGCTGTACAAGAAACGCTACCAAGGACCACTCCTACGCTGCATCAGCCAGGAAGAAGCAAACAAGCTCATGAACGAAGACCACAATGGGGCTTGTGGTCCCCACATGAAAGCCAGAGCCCTGATGAAAATCATTCTCAGGATGGGCTACTACTGGATCTCCATGGAGGCAGACTGCATCCACTTTGTCCGAAGCTGCGACAAGTGTCAACGGTTCTCCAACCTCAATCATCTACCTCCTCACGATCTCTACTGCATGACTACGCCCTGGCCCTTTGCCACTTGGGGAAGTGACGTCATCGGGAAAATCTCTCCACCGGGCAGCAACGGTCACGAGTTCATCTTAGTAGCCATCGACTACTTCACCAAATGGGTCGAAGTCAAGTCTTACAAGGTACTTACCTCCAAGAAAGTCGCGCATTTCCTCAAGGAAAACATCATCTGTCGATACGACATCCCGAACGAGGTCATATCAGACAACGGCTCACACTTCGAAGGGGAATGCGATGCATCGCCGGCCGAATTCAAGATCACACGCCACAAGTCTTCTCCCTACCGGCTCTCAAACCAATGGCGCCGTAGAAGCAAAGAAACAAGACTCTCGAACGGATCATCCGAAAATGACCACCCGAGGATGAGATTGGCCCGAGAAGCCGCACCTTGCACTTTGGGGCTACTCGAACATCGCCAATGCCACGGAGAAACTCCATTCGCCCTAACATACGGATGGAAGCAGCCCTCCCCATTGAATTGGAAATTCCCTCACTCCGGGTGCTGCTGGAAAATGACGTCAAGGAAGTCGAATGGCTCCGAAGCCGGCATGACGAATTGGCTCTGCTAGACGAGCGACGACTAAAGGCCATGGAACACGTCCGAGCCTACCAAAGCAGGATAGCTAGAGCTTTCGACAAGAAAGTCAAGTCCCGAGACATCAGTGAAGGTGATCTGGTACTCAAAGAAAAGCCTCCCACTCGAACCAACCTACTGGGAAAATGGGAACCAACATGGATCGGCCCTTTCGTGGTTCAAAAGATCTTCTGAGGTGCCATGAAGTCATTGCACCTAGTCGGCAATCCCTTCATGAATCCAAATAACGGAAGCAAACTCCGCAGATACTTCGCCTAAAGAAGAACAACTGTGCATCTCTTTGCACTCCATGTAGTGTCGAACTACGCAGACCTGAGCCCTCTAGTCCGGGGGAACGTAGGCAACCTTAATTGGTTCGGTCTAAAAACACACAAAAAAGTCAAAAGTTTGAATGTCAATCAAGACCTCTATCAAGCTGCACACTTTCCAAGAACATGCCCCCATCATCACCTTGACCAAGTCAAAACAACGGCGGCAATATCAAAGGACATCAAAAGGTCACTCAACATCAAACGACTAACCCATGTCTGCTTCCAAGCCAGGGGCTTGTCTTCACCCTCACGCGCTTCAAAAAAAAAAAAAAGAGAGCTCGAGCAAAGTCTCACAAAAAAAAGGGCTCAAACAGAAGCTACAAAAAAAGGTCAAGAGCCCGACGCTAACAAGAGGCAAGGAAGCTACGTAAAAGACCGTCAAAACGACTTGTCAAGGGATCATCCAACCTCCCATCCAAACACAAAAGCCCAAGCAAAAGGGATTGCCGTCAAGGCCCAGGCTGCTTCAGTCCGCAAATACAACAAAAAGGTCCAAGGCTGGACGCCATCGAGGCTCACAAAAGAAATAAAAGCGAACAAGAGATCTTGCGTCTCGACAAAGCTTTAAAAGTAAATCACAAATCACTAACGGTTACAACATTTCTTGATGAGTTCAAGCACGGTCTACTCTCAAGTTCGCAACATGATAAAAGATAGCTTAATACATTTAACAAATAATGTGTTTACAATGCAATGAATGGATACCTAGGAGGTCATTTCGCGCCATCTGCGCTTGTCCCCTCGCCATTCTTCCCTTTCTTCCCTCGTCCCCGGCGAGTCTTCTTTCGCTCCACGCGAGCGCCTCTCAAGGCGTCTCGCCCCGAGATTAGGGGTCCTCCCCGTAGAATCAAACAATCCAGTAGCTCTCAGGGCTTCATTCGCCCGTGCTTCGGCTCGGATCTCCTCCCTGCGAGTCTGCAAAAGAGGACCTCTCTCCTTCACTCGGTCAACTCTGGTCTCGTAATCAAACAAAGTGTCTCCCGTGACATCTTGAGGGTCAGACCAGGCTTCGGCACTCCTAAGGCAATAGCTACTACGACAACCGGGTCCCAGAATCGCTCCACGCCTGTTCCCCAAAGCCAATTGGGATCGCTCTAACACGCCGCTCGTACTGTGCCGTGTACCGGGTGTCAATACAACACTCTCCCGACGTCTAAGGAGCACCACAGAGGGAAAGCGGAATACTTCCATACCCTCGTAAAATACAAAGGAGCACCCGGAGCGGCCCATACAAAGAGGAGCTACCTCCGCAAGCCGCAAGGTCATCCCAGAACAAAGGCTCTGCTTCATCCCAAACCGGCCGGAAACAAGCAACGGAATATAGAAGGAGTGACCAAGACAAACCCGGAACTCGACAACATAGGACCCTTCCCGAAAGGCCCTCCTAGTCTCAATCCCCTAGTAGCGGAACTCCACCAACGGATCTCGATGCGTACTCAAGCCGTGCCATCCATCTCTCCCAAAGTGATCGATCCATATCGAACATAAGAGGTCGCCGAGCAAATGACCACGGGCTAAACGACGCTCGGTCCTGGTTTCTGGCATGGCCTCAAGTCTCTCTCGCAGCCACAAGGTGAGCAAAGCGGGGCTTCCCCTCTCATGAACCGATCCCTGGCCAAGCTTGACGGACTACGATACCATAAAGAGTCTCCCCTAGCACCAACGGGACAATATCCTCTCCAGCCTCTGCAGAGCCCAACCACATCTAGCAAAAGCACATCGCGCAAACCCCAAGGGAGCTGACCATGAAAAGCGTTGCTATCGCGCACAAGACAAATGCATCCCACGAGACATCACTCTCATCATCAATCATGAACCGCTCCAAATAGCCGCTAAATGTCAATATGACCCAATCAAGGATCATGCCCCCGCACTTCTCCCAACGAAGTCCGAAGAAAGCCCGCAAGTTTCACGCTCACAACAAAGACCACCAATCAAAGGAAGCGAGATTGCTTCCACCTCCTGGGCCCTCCAATCAAAGCCCGAAAATCCTCAAAGGTGGGCACTACCTCATTGTAGGAGAAGCAATACACATGCCTCCCGACATCCCGTAACATCGCTGCACCCCGCAACAAATCCCAATCGTGAACCAACTCCTTAAGAGACCAAACCGAGCAAAGTCGAAACCTTACCTCGAAAGCCCGCCTCTGATGCCTCATACGGTGTCGCATCCACATTTTCAGCCACTCAAGGAAGTGTGCTTGCCGCTCCTGCGAAAGCCTTGGCAAAACTCGCGGAACATACGAAGAATTCATGGCAAAAATGGAGGTTCCTAGAGAAAATGGGGAAGAAAGCTCGAAAATGGCTGCAAATGGGAGCTGGGAAGTCCAGACATCCTGAAAGCCTTTATCCCTTCCCAAAAGCAAAGGTGATCCTTACGGACTAGACCTCTTTGCACTCCTAGGTTGGTCCGTACGGACCTTATTGCAACATGGCCCCACTTTTCCAAAGAACCAGTGCCAACAACCACTATTCCCAACCAGGACCTTGCTCCAAACTACCCAAACTCGGCCAAAGCCATTTCCTAAGAAGCACACGCTACCCACAAACACACTCTCGCTCACGTGGCATGCACAAATAAAAAATAAAAAATAGCAACAATTCCTAGGACAATTCTCGGGAATCACAAAGGCAAACAGCCAAAGAAACACTCAGCTAAAGAGATACAGGCATACAAAAAGAGAAAAATACAGAAAAGATGCCAAGACGGAAAAGAGTAAGCACACTCACCGGCATATCAGGGTCAACCCTGTAGGCAGCAGGAGCCTGCTCGGGGACGGGTACCGACACCCTCCACCTCGATGAATCCGCGCGAACATATGTAAAATCCGGCCCAGGCACCGGAACCTCTGGAGGACCTGGCGGGCCAGCCTCCCTCTCCCTCGCCAACACCTATGGCGTCCTCAACTTCCTCCTCACGAAGGCCCCATACTCCTCTCCAAACAAAACAAACTCATCGGCACTCATGCCGCCAAGATATCTCTCAAACTCCAGCACATCCATCTCACGGGAATCCATCATCCCAAAAGGCGGGTCCCTCAGAGCTGGGAGCATACCCGACCATGCCGCTAAGACCCTCTCTCCCAAGTACATGACGCCACATGTCGCCCCGCAAAGATCTTCCTCTCAGGCTGCCACCACGGAGTACCCTCAAAATTATCGCCCTCATACCGAGCCTGTGGGTACAAAGCAACGCTCCGGCTATCTCTCCCTGCAGCTTCCGCACCTCCCCGTAGGTAATGGTAAGCTTCCCCTACCGGTCCTCATCCTCTCGCCGGACGGGCCCAGCCTCAACATAAAGGTGATAGGCCGCTATGGCCCCATCATCTCGATCCCACAAAGAAGCACCAAAAGATCTCGTAGAACCACACTGCGACAAAAGCGTAAAAGGCTCAGCAAAGAGAAAACGGAGAAATGATAAGTTGCTAAATCAAAAACAGCAATAAACTCATACCTCCAAAGCAAAATCAAAGCATGCCAAGGAACTGGCCACGCCCCGGCTAAACCGGTCCAAGGAGAAGTAGAGCTCGGCCAAGCCCGCCTCGCCCCAAGCTATATCGCAGACTCTCTCCAAATCAATCAAGCTCTCCAGCAGAGCAAAAGGAGCCGTAGTCGCGTGGTTCGAGAACAGTCTCGGAAAGGGCAAACCACGTAAAGGAGCGTGCCAACGATCCGCCGTCACCAGTGCCGACACCACGACAATAGGCCCCACACGCCATAATCCGCATCTCCATGTCAGCCGTACAAAGATACCTGTGCCCTACGAGGAAGAGGCGCAAAGCCCACAATACCTAACACCTCATCGATATCCGGTCCTCCATCGCACCGGCCATCCTTTCAAGGAAAGCCCGATAGCAAAGAAAATCGCGGGCGTACACCGTCACCTCGCCCACTGATGGAAGGTGTGGATGGTATCCCATCAATACTCTGACACAAACCCAGGAAGATACTCTTGTTCTTCCGTATCGTAGATACCGGCCAAGTTCTCCACGAACACGCCCAAGCTTCTAAGCATACACCAACCTCTTAGGGCTCTGCCGCCCCCATAGAGATATCCGGCAACCGCCGCCACAGCCCACTCATGCCTTTCGAGCGATCCCCGAGTCTTCATCTTTGGCTTTCCCAAAAGCCAAAAGCCCTCATCCTGCAGGTAAACACAGCAAAGGTACGTCAGTCACAGTACTAAATGCCAAAGCATATAAAAAAAAAGTCCGTCACAAAACACGGCACACATTACACATAATTTTCACATGCGACCCGTCACAAAACACGGCATGCATTGCACATAATTTTCCCCATGCAGTCCGTCACAAAACACGGCACACACTGTACAAATTTTCTCAACAGAGGGATTAAGCCCTACACGACACGTTTTCAAAAGACCCATCACAAAACACGGCACACATTGCACACAAACTCCCCACATAGTCCGTCACCAAAAATACGGCACACACTGCATGACACAAGAAAAGTCCGTCCCTACACGGCACATACTTTCAGACAAAACCCGTCACAAAACACGGCACATGTCACATTTTTCACGAAATTTGTCCCTACATGGCAATCTTTTCTCACAATGTACATACAAAAATAGCATAAGGTACAAAACACCAAAGCATGCATTTCATAGAGAGGCACTTTATTTTTACAAATAAGAGCTAATCTACACATTTTTGCACAAAAATACATACCCACAATTTTTACATGCTCAATTTCAACAATTCATCACGAATTTCACAAAAAGCATGGCAAATAACAAAAACCCCAAATATGCGAAAAACTACAACCTAGTTCTAGCATTCAACAATTCAAGCAAGGAATCAAGACTAAATTGATTTCTTACCTCCCCGGTGTTCCTAACCCGCCGATTATGCACCTCCGGATTCGGATACAACACATCCGGGTTCTTCGAAGAAGACACGAAGGAGATGCAATTTCTTTGAAGCTCCATCCTTTGTTCGATCACCTCTTGGCTCCGTTGACGACGCCCCCTCCTTGATCCTTCCGCCATCGCAAGCAATTCAAGCTAAGAAAATGGAGGATTTTGATGCAAAAATGGAGTTTTCTCTCCTTCTCTCTCGCTGGTTCACGCACTGGAAGAAGAAGAATGAAGGGGTGCCTCGGTTTTAAAGCCGGGCCAAAATCTCGGGAACCGTAGGCCTAACACCGGTCCAGACTTCTGGACTCTTTACATCCCAGGTTGGTCCGTACGGACCTTCTTGTAACCCGTGGCCAAATTACTTCTTTGCCCTTATAATCTTTGCCCCTGGCTGTCCAAAGGCCTATTTCAGCAGATTCAATGCAGTTTGGTCCTTAACCCATCAAAACAAGCACCGGCCATCAAAGTAAGCCCGAGCGCCTTCCCCAGCAAGTCAAGAAGGGAATTCTTGCAAACCCTTACAAGACCGCATATCCCCAGCACCGGCCGTCATCGTAAGCCTGGACCTTGCCCACTAAACGGTGAAACAAGCACCAGCACCTCCAAGGCACAAAATGCCTCTGAAACGCTAAACGGCAACTCAAGCACCGGCCATCAAAGTAAGCCTGAGCGCCTTCCCCAACAAGTCAAGAAGGGAATTCTTGCAAACCTCATAAGACCGCATATCCTCAAAGACCTGCCATCATCGTAAGTCCTGATTTCGCCAAACCTAAACAAGAACTCAAGCACCGGCCATCAAAGTAAGCCCGGGTTACATTCTCACAGAAAAAAGCCCCTATAAGGCCACAATGATCCCCTAACGGATGAACACCTAGTCATCGTAAGTCCAACCTTCTCCCCAACGGACAAAGCACGAGGCATCTACAACTCTCGCAATCAAGGCACATGCGGCCACGCTCCACAACCGCAGCAAGACGAATCATGTCCTCATACATGACACACCCGCAGGCCGGAAGATCAGATCAAGTCCTCACGCATGACACAACCGCAGCCAGAAGACGAATCAAGTCCTCACGCATGACACAACCGCAGCCAGAAGACGAATCAAGTCCTCACGCATGACACAACCGCAGTCAGAAGACGAATCAAGTCCTCATACATGACATATCCCCAGCCCAGAAGGCTTTAAACCACTCGGTCCGGAAGACCGTATAAACCTCCCACATCACTATCTCCAGCCCGGAAGACCTTAAACCACCCGATTCGGAAAATCGTAAAATTTCCATCTCAGGGCGCCACTACGTCCTCACAATCGACCTCGGCGGTCACACCACAAACCATCTTCTCATAAGATTACCCATCTTCTCATAAGATTAACCATCTTCTCGTAAGATTAACCCATCTTCTCATAAGATTACACATCTTAGGACGCCACCACGTCCTCACAGTCGACCTCGGCGGTCACACGACACTTCAGGGCACCACCACGCCCGCATACACTCACAATTTCACGACCTCTAAACTACGATCAGGCTTGATTCCCGCCAGGGATACGTAGGAATCCTATCACAGGGTCCACCACCTCGACCTTACGCGGCCACCCAGACGCCACCACGTCCTGGCCATCGACCTATGCGGTCACCCAGGACGCCACCACGTCCTTACCATCGACTTATGCGATCACCCAGGACGCCACCACGTCCTTACCATCGACCTATGCGGCCACCCAGGACGCCACCACATCCTTACCATCGACCTATGCGGTCACCCAGGACGCCACCACGTCCTTACCATCGACCTATGTGGTCATCCAGGACGCCACCACGTCCTTACCATTGACTTATGCGGTCACCCAGGACGCCACCACGTCCTTACCATCGACCCATGCGGTCACCCAGACGCCACCATGCCCTTACCATCGACCTACGCGGTCACCCAGACGCCACCACGCCCTACTTACCATCGACCTATGCGGTCACCTAGGACACCACCACGCCCCACTCAAATGACCCATGCGGTCATCCAGACGCCACCACATCCTTACCATTGACCTATGCGGTCACCTGTGACGTCACCACGCCCTTACCATCGACCTATGCGGCCACCCAGTGACGCCACCACGCCCTGCTACCATCGACCTACGGGGTCACCCAGATGCCACCACGTTCTACCATCGACCTATGCGGTCACCAGATGCCACCATCGTCTACCATCGACCTATGCGGTCACCCAGACGCCACCACGTCCTTACCATCGACCTATGCGGTCATCCAGGATGCCACCACGTCCTTACCATCGACCTATGCGGTCACCCAGGGCGCCACCATGTCACTCACAACTGACCTAAACGGTCACCCACATGATATCATCACATCCACACACAGAGTTTCAGTCAGAGGACATCTCCCGTCCTCGTGCACAACAACACTCACCCCACACACAAACTACGACCAGGCTTGATTCCCACCAGGGATACGTAGGAATCCTATCACAGGGTCCAGCCAACTGACCTAAATGATCACACACACCCAGGACACCGCCATGTCCTCACACATCGACCTACACGGTCACTTCCTCTCCCAGCACGCGATCCAGATTAGAACCCTTATCTTATCGACGACCCCACTTCCTCCGTAAGTGACGTCGTCGAGGGGCTTCTGTAAGTACCCCAATCTGGATCACCCTCTTCCGAGCACATGGGAAACACCGCAGTCTTAAAGACCTTTGACACTCACAACCCCCCAAAACCCCCCATCCAAACCAAGGGAGGAACCTTTCTGGGATAAAAAGGGACAAAAGGAACTTTTAGGAATTTTTCAGAAATCAGAAAAGCATAAATGGTCCGTACGGACCTCTTTGCTGCAATGATTACTGAATCCCCTTAAAGTCCAATATATTCCCTCAAATCCCGGAGAACATCATTACTGGAATGCATGGTTGGTCCGTATGGACCTTATTGCATGACATATTGGTCCGTACGGACCTTCTTGTCACCAGACACCATAATTGCTGAATCTTTTTAAAGTCCACATATTCCCTCAAATCGAGGAAAACCAAAAAAATTGGATTACCTAGAAGGTCCGTACGGACCTTCTTGCACAAAATCTGGCACTATAAATAGAGGGCTCCCCTCCCTCATTTCAGACATCTCCCTCTTCTCTCCTCTCCCCCAGCGTTCAGGCATCCCTCTAAGACTCTTCGAGGCACTCCCGGCCCCTTTCGGATCCTTTCGAGGCCTTCCGAGCCCCCTCGCGGTGCTCCGAAGCCTCTCCGAGCGCTCCCGCGACGCTCTCGCGCTGCCCTGAGGCACTCTCGAGGTACTCTGAGGCCCCTCGTGGTACTTTGAGGCCTCACCTGGTCTTTCCCGAGGCATCTCGGCTCTTTCCGAGTCAAACCAACAACTGAAATGCACGCCGAAACTCTGCCCGAGTGATCCCTGCGATCCCAACGCACGCCGAACCTCTGCCCGAGTGATCCCTGCGATCCCAACGCATGCCGAACCTCTGCCCAAACGCAACCTACAATCCCAAAGCACGCCGAAACTCTGTCCACAGACAATCGGCTCCTCCCGAAGCAATCCGGATCCGTACCGGAACACTATTCCATCCTCAAATACTATTCCCCAGCGGAAGACAGACACGAACCAACATTGGTAAGGCTTCCTTCCTACACTATTTCAATACATTTCAATAAGCAGTGTACAATGTAGACATCCGATACAGCATTCATTTTTAAAAAAACCACATACACACACACAACAGTTAAAGAATGTTAGGGGTATCCGAAAGACTCGTTTTTACGAGGCGACTCGGGTGAGCTCTAAGATTCTAATATTCTCTTCCCGAGGAGTCATCTGACCTCCGAACTCAAAATCTCTTCACACAAAAATAGTTTATTTTTAAACTGATGCCCTTTTCAATGTTTTGGGCTTAATAAAAATGGTGTGGCGACTCTACAAAGCAAAAACACGGCGAGACACCTCCCAACTATCGCAAAACGGAATAAGCCAGATGCCGGGGCATGAACGAGCTGCCTATCGGATCCGGGCCATTTCCGAAACGCGACGAAAATGCGAGATGTCGGGGGCCCCCCGCGCGCGAGCCGGATCCCGGGTAATTTCACCTGCTGCCAATGCTACTATGGTAGTGAAGGATCAATATCTGAAACACAAGCGTGATTCTGTAGATGTTGGTTGCCTCATGCTCTCCTCCATGTGCAAGAACCTTTAGAAGGATCTTGAGCACTTGGGGACAGTTGATTTGAACAATCGACTGATGGAAATGTTCCAAGTTCAAGATAGGCAAGAAAGGTATAACACAGTTAAGGTCTTAACCTCATGCAAGATGAGTGAAGGACAAGCTGTTGGTCCCCATTCTCTTAAGTTAAAGGGCCACATTGAGCATCTTGAAAAGCTCGGTTTTCCAATTAGCCAAGAGTTGGCTACCGACATAATATTGAATTCATTGCCCAAAGGTTTTAGTAATTTCATAATGCACTATAACGTGGGAGGCATGAATAAAAGCCTTTCCGATTTAGTTCAAATGTTGAACACTGCGGAAACTAATATTGTCGAGAAGAAAACCGATCAAGTGTTGATGGTTAACAAGGGGAAGGGTTTCAAGGGTAAAGGAAAGGCAAAAGTTGCTAATCCTAAGGAAAATGTTGCTAAACCCAAAGAGGCTACCAAGCCTAAAGAGGCTAGCCCAAGTCCCAAGAGGACGCAGTCTGCTTCCATTGCAATGAGATTGGATATTGGAGGAGAAACTGCGCAAAATACAAGGAAGCACTGAAGAAAAGCAAAGGAGTTGCTTCGACTTCAGGTATCTTTGTTATAGATATACTCCTATCTACTTCTAGTTCTTGGGTATTGGATACCGGTTGTGGAACTCACATTTGTTTAAATGTGCAGGGTCTAAAGAACAGAAGGATGCTTGAAAAGGGTAAAGTGGACCTACGTGTGGGGAATGGAGCAAGAGTTGCTGCATTAGCCGTAGGAACTTATGAAGTTACTTTACCTAGTGGACTAATACTTGTTTTGAACAATTGCTATTACGTTCCCGCATTAAGAAGGAATATTATTTTGATTTCATGTTTGGATAATGAAGGTTTTAATTTTCTTATATTTGATAAGAAATTTTCCATTTACAAGAGTGATATGCATTATTGTAATGCTGTTTCATTCAATGGCCTTTATATTCTTGATGTTGAAAATCGTGATAATGATATCTATAACATTAACAAGAGATCTAAACCCAATGATGTAAACCACACTTACTTATGGCATTGTCATCTTGGCCATATAAACGAGAAACGCATTTCTAAACTCAACAAAGATGGATTTTTAGACTCACATGATTATGAATCTTATGAGACATGCGAATCTTGTTTACTTGGCAAGATGACCAAGGACCCATTTACCAAAACTGGTAAAAGGGCGGGCGACTTATTGGGATTGATACATACTGATGTATGTGGACCTATGAGTAGCAATGCTAGGGGAGGATTTCGGTACTTCATAACATTCACTGATGATTATAGTAGATTTGGATATGTTTATCTAATGAAACATAAAAGTGAATCGTTTGAGATATTTCGAATATTTCAAAATGAGGTGCAAAATCAACTTGGCAAAACTATTAAAGTACTTCGATCCGATCGAGGTGGTGAATATTGAGCCAAGAATTTGACAATCATCTTAAGAGTTGTGGAATCGTTTCAGAACTCTCTCCACCCGAAACACCACAATGGAATGGTGTGTCTGAGAGGAGGAATAGAATCTTGTTGGACATGGTTCGTTCTATGATGAGTCAAGTTGAGCTTCCTTTATCCTTTTGGGGACATGCACTGGAAACTGCTGCTTTCACTATAAACAGAGTTCCTACCAAATCGGTTCAAAAGACCCCATATGAGATGTGGCATGGAAGAAAACCTAGTTTGTCTTTCATGAAGATTTGGGGTTGCGATGCTTATGTCAAGAAGTTAACTTCTGACAAGCTAGAACCCAAGTCTGATAAATGTGTTTTCGTGGGATATCCTAAGGAAACTAAAGGATACTATTTCTACAACCGAAACGAGAACAAAGTGTTTGTTGCTCGGAATGGTACTTTCTTAGAAAAGGAGTTTCTTCGCAAAGGAACCAGTGGGAGTAAAATAGATCTCGAAAAAATTCGAGAACCTGAAAACAACATTGAACCAATGGTAGAGACTGAACCAAGTTCACAAGTAGTTGTGGAACCGGTTCAAGATGCACAAGTTCTTCGCCGAAGTGGTAGGTCACGATCCGAACCCGAGAGATATGGGTTTCTCGTTACGGAAAGTGATGAAGTGGAGTTAATCGAAAATGATGAACCAACTTCCTATCAAGAAGCGATGTCCTCTCCTGATTCGGAAAAATGGCAAGAGGCCATGAAGTCCGAATTACAATCCATGTCTGATAATCAAGTTTGGAACTTGATTGATCCACCCGAAGGTGTAAAAACCATAGGGTGTAAATGGGTCTTCAAGAAGAAGACCGACATGGATGGGAAGGTGCACACCTATAAGGCTAGACTTGTAGCTAAGGGATATAGGCAGATTCATGGCATCGACTATGATGAAACCTTTTCGCCTGTAGCCATGGTTAAGTCTATTAGAATTTTGATTGCCATAGCCGCATATTATGACTATGAGATATGGCAAATGGATGTCAAAACAGCTTTCCTAAATGGGAAGTTACTTGAGGATGTATACATGATACAACCCGAAGGTTTTGTTAATCCAGAAAATTCTAACAAGGTGTGTATGTTGCAGAAATCCATTTATGGATTGAAGCAAGCTTCTAGGAGTTGGAATCTACGTTTTGATGAAGCAATCAAGGAGTTTGGCTTTATCAAGAACGAAGATGAACCTTGTGTATACAAGAAAATTAGTGGGAGCGTAGCACTATTTTTGGTGTTGTATGTCGACGATATCTTACTCATTGGAAATGACATTCCTGCACTAGAGACTGTCAAGTCTTGATTGGGAAAGTGCTTTTCGATGAAAGATATGGGCGAAGCTGCATATATCCTTGGTATCAAGATCTATAGAGATAGATCCAAGAGGATGATTGGTTTAAGTCAAAGTACTTACATTGACAAGGTTCTTAGAAGATTCCAAATGGAAAATTCTAAAAGAGGAAACTTGCCAATGTTACATGGTGTATCTCTTAGCAAGACTCAAAGTCCTAAGACTAATGATGAGCGAAAGAGAATGAATGGTATTCCATATGCTTCGGCAATTGGGTCTATCATGTATGCTATGTTATGTACTAGACCCGATGTCTCGTGTGCTCTAAGCATGACGAGTAGGTACCAATCGGATCCCGACGAACCACATTGGATAGCAGTCAAGAATATCCTTAAGTACTTACGAAGAACTAAGGATGTATTCTTGGTCTTTGGAGGAATGGAAGAAGATCTTGTAGTGAAAGGCTACAAGATGCTAGCTTCCAAACCGACAAAGATGATTTCAGATCGCAGTCTGGATTTTTGTTTACGCTGAATGGAGGCACTGTGAGTTGGAAAAGTTCCAAGCAAAGTACCGTCGCTGATTTTACAACCGAAGCTGAGTACATAGCAGCATCTGATGCAGCTAAGGAAGCTGTTTGGATCAAAAAGTTCATTAGTGATTTGGAAGTCGTTCCAAGCACCAAAGATCCTATTGAACTTTACTCTGACAACAATGGTGCCATTGCACAAGCAAAGGAACCAAGGTCACACCAGAGATCCAAACATATACATCGACGTTTCTGTAAGTACCCCAATCTGGATCACACCCTTTCACACACACGGGAAACACCGCAGACTCATCAACACAGTCTCGACGACCCCTCTCACTCAAAACCCTCTCTAAACCCCCAACTAAACCAAGGGAGGAGCCTTTCTGGGATAAAAAGGGACAAAAGGACCTTTCGGGAATTTTCAGAAATTGGGAAAGCAATATTGGTCCGTACGGACCTCTTTGTTGTCATAATTATCGAATCTCCTTAAAGTCCACAATATTCCCTCAAATCCCGGGAAAATGATTACTCCTCGCAGAGTTGGTCCGTACGGACCTCTTTGCATGCAAGATGGTCCGTACGGACCTTATTGCTCAGGGGACACCATAATTGCAAATATTCCTCCATCATCATGCATTCCCTCAAATCGAGGAAAACCAAAAACTCGGATTACTGGGGAGGTCCGTACGGACCTCTTTGCACCAAATCTGGCACTATAAATAGAGGGCTCCCCCTCCTCATTTTCACACACCTCCCACTTCTCTCTTCCTCCCTAGGCCTTCTGGCTTCCCCTCTAAGTCCTTTCGAGGCATTCCCGGCCCCTTTCGGATCCTTCCGAGGCCTTCCGAGCCCCCTCGTGGTGCTCCGAAGCCTCCCCGAGCGCTCCCGAGACGCTCCCGTGCTGCCCCGAGGCACTCTCGAGGTACTCTGAGGCCCCTCGTGGTACTCCGAGGCCTTGCCTGGTCTTTCTACTTGTCCCGCTCTTTCCGAGTCAAACCGACGATCCCAAACCACGCCGAAACTCTGCCCGAGTGACTCCTGCCACCACAACGCACGCCGAACCTCTGCCCGAGTGATCCCGATGATCCCCACGCACACCGAACCTCTGCCCGAACGCAGCCTGCAACCTCAACTCACGCCGAAACTCTGTCCGCAGACAACCGGCATCTCCCGAAGCAATCCCGATCCGTACCGGAACGCTACTCCGACCTCAAACACCATTCCCCAGCGGAAGACAGACGCGAACCAACATTGGTAAGGCTTCCTTCCATTACTATTTCAATACATTTTCATATATAGCATACAATGTAGACATCCGATACAGCATGCATTTTTAAAAGCACACACACACACACACAACATTTAAAGGATATTAGGGGTATCCGAAAGACTCGTTTTACGAGGCTACTCGGGTGAGCTCTAATATTCTAATATTCTCTTCCCGGGAGTCATCTGACCTCCGAACTCAAAATCTCATCACACAAAAACAGTTTAAAATTATCTTTAAACTGATGCCCTTTTTCAATGTTTTGGGCTTAATAAAAACGGCGTGGCGACTCTACAAATGCGAAAGCAAAACGGCGAGACAGAACCGCTCCAACGCGAAAGATTGCCAGATGCCGGGGATGCGAAGCCTATCTCGGATCCGGGCTATTTCAGTTGGCGACTCCGCTGGGGACTAATTTGTTTTAAAAACTTTTAAACAAAACAAAAGATTTTTAAAACGATGATGAGGGTCAAACTTTCATTTTACCCCTTCCTTTAACTGTTGTGTGTGTGTGCACGTGCTTCGTTTTTATTTTACAAAAAAAAAAATACAAAAAAAATGCATCAATATACATCTGTGCATACATTTAAAATTCTTCAAAAACTTCGTTTTACTCGTAAGAAGAATTTTAGAGACCGCACACTACGCGCATCGCCGCCTCGGTTACACCGCACTCTACTCACACCGCCGCTCGGTTACACCGCACGCTACGCGCACCGTCGCTCGGATACACGCACACTACAACCCTCAACCCGGAGTGGTCTCGCTGCACCCGTTAGGTCTTCCTAGGCCTCTTA
Source organism: Adenophora triphylla var. japonica (assembly GCA_022495995.1). Taxonomy (NCBI): domain Eukaryota; kingdom Viridiplantae; phylum Streptophyta; class Magnoliopsida; order Asterales; family Campanulaceae; genus Adenophora; species Adenophora triphylla. The sequence goes on along the minus strand of JAFEMH010000967.1, from coordinate 375,666 downwards.
GACGCGCACGGATCATTCCAAACATCCCATCCTAGCCAAGCGTCAACCCCGCACGTTTGAGTCTTGAGTCACACTCGTCCGTACTCGGTTGGTTTTTACTCGGCCCGTGTCATACAAACTGGATACATATACCATGCCGGCCATTTTCTGAGTCAAGGCTCGGAACTCAAGATCCCTTGCGCAAGCAAAGCGATGAAAGGTCATGCTAAAATCTTGACCTCGATCTTGATTTCCTAAGCTACACCTGCACGATGTTCCGTCCCGGATATACATCCATGCTCGCATGACACCATGTCATCACGTCTTTGATACGTCGCCCATGACGATATGACCCACCCAATGCCTAACGTCACGTATCCCTTGCGCAAGCAAGGTAAAGAGAGGTCATGCCAAACTCTTGACCTGATCTTGACTCAGTGGCCGGCTCGGTTCACTCTTCACATGGCTAACGCATCAAAACGAACATGACAGCTCGGTCCTTAGGTTCGATTTTTCTTTTAGGCCGGTGGAAACCGCTTGCACTATAGGACCCTCGCCCGGGGCCGTCCGCCCCGGGAAGTCGAAATACTGTGTGCAAAACGAGGGGCTTATAGCCGCACAAATGGTCTCCATCGACCCAGTATCTAGCATAGTTGCGAAAAAGAAGAGCAATCTTTTCCAACCTACCTAGGATTCTGAGAAAATACTGTTTTAAGTAAATTAAAACAACAAAAAAAAATCAGAAAATAAAAGAAACGGAAACCGCATGCCACGTGAGCTTTCTCCCTTTTATCCCGTGAGGTCTTTCCTGTGTCTAAACCTTGCCCATCACCCTCCAAATAACCGAGAGTGGTTGAGAATCCCCGGAAGCCGCCTTTCAGATCGAGGTCACAAAGTCCGATAGCCCTTCCGGGCTCAACGGTCCGCACCGTCCCGATACTCCCCTACGACGGGATCAACGGATAACGAGTGAGGGAAACGGAACCCCGCCACTAAGGAACCTCCAGGACAATGGAGGAGGTGCCGCGAGCCTTCGAAACCATCAAGAAGCGCCAAGAGGAACAGCAAGCCTCGGATCGTCGACACCTTGCGTCTTCGAGGAACAGCTTGCAGCTTCCCAACCCGACGGAACCTTTGTTCTCATAGAGGACGAAGATATACCGGCTCCCGGTTTCTCAAAGCTATCAGCAGTCCCGCCTCCGCCAAGCTACGAGATCCCAGCAACGCAGCGCCTCTCGCTCAAAGCTCCTCAGCGCTGGCCAAGGGCCCGACATGCCCGCCTCAAGATCGTCGCTTCCGGCCCGCACATCAAGCTCGCACTAACAAAGACACATACGTGCTCGCTCCGCCGTATCCCAATGCATCTCGGTATCCCCTGTGATTCAATCCTTTGCCTCTATACGAGCCTCGCAACCACAATCAAAAGTCCCCATTCTTACCAGTGGATAGGCATCCCGAGCGGATATCCCGACATCTCAAGCTTGCCACCGCTAGTCTCGCCAATTGGGGCTAACGAACCGTTTCCCAGCTTCCCAAACACAACCCTTAGCGGACCCGGAAATCACGCCCTCAACTTCAACACCCTGTGGTATGGGTTGGGTATACACTCAACTACCTCCCCAAGACTCCCGAATGGCGATCCCATCGCCCAATCCACCCCCATCTTCGGTGTCCGTCCCCGAAAACGGTAACCCACCTCGCATACCGATCCTCACATGGCTTGGCCGATCGAACAAATGAAAGACATGCAAGGCAAGCTAGCTAGTTCTCTAAGGACTCCTCCCCGCCTACCGATCCGAACAAAGTGGTCCCTCTCCCTCCAAAGTTCAGGATGCCGGAAATGGAAAAGTTTGACTAATGTAATGCCCAAAAACCCACATCGACACCTACGTCCCGGGTATGAGAGCCAAAGGGGCAACCCCTCAACAGATGGCGATCATTTTCAACATTCCCTCAAATCCACAAAGCACTAAGGTGGTTCCTCAATGTGAAGGCGTAAAACCGCTCCACATGGGATCGATCGCTGAAATCTTCCCCGGAGAAGTACCGCGCCAACCTTGAATGGGAGACAAACCGCCATGACCTGCAAGCCACCGAACAAAAGGATGACGAACCAGTGGGCGAGCTCTACAAAAGATGGAACTGGAAGCTAAGCGAGATAATGGATCCACTTTCCAAAGAAGAGCAGATGGACATCTTCCATTCCTGCCTCAAGCCATCTTTGAGAACCTTGATCAGCCACCATTTCTACCCGGATCTCCGTGCCATGGTCAACGCTGGGACAAAGTTTGAAAAGACTCTGAGTCTTCAAAAGGCAACAGCAACCCCTGCCTCATCTTACCGCTATCGAAACGTGGTGGACCCATTAACTAAGGCTCTCCCGCAAGCTAAGCATGATAGTCATGTCAGGTCCATGGGTATTCGATACATGGGAGATTAGGCCTAGTGCAAGTGGGAGACTGTTGGTGTTATGCCCTAGGCCTATGATTGATAGGCTTATGTGTTAACATTATTTATTATTATATGAGATGTTTATTATTCGATTATTATATGTTTTATATATTTTGTTTATAATAATCTTCGTCCCTAATTATTATGAGAATAATTAGTATAAATGTTAATGGATAATCATATGATGATTATATGCATAGAGATGCACATCAAATTTATGGGTACTTGTTAGAGAACAAGTGACTGGACTTGACCCGCATGAGATTTATGTCATGGTCAAAATTCATAATTAAATCTCATAAGGTCACTTCATTTAGTCCCTAGACCTGAGATTATCATGACCTTACATATGATGAAAGTCATGTTTGATTTTAGTCAAACGATATCTTAACACGATATCTATAAAGGCTATCTTTGGCATGATCGGAATCATGATGGGATGGATGATAAGACAAGATGGAATTTGTCCCTCAAAAGAGAGATGTTTAGCTTGGGCCCCTCGATGAGTGATAATGATGAAAGTGTATGGTCGTACCCCAATATGATTGGAATTATCATTATACTCGGAATCGAGAAAGCATTGAACAAAGACAAGTTGACAATGACCATGACTTGTGTTCAATATAACATCGTGAGACAAAGGGAGAAATGAAAGTGTACCATTGGAAACGTGAACTCTTACGTTACATTATTTGGGTAGACATAATGGCTTGCTAGAGTCCGCTTATGTCTTATGAGGGTTGATATGATCGAACTCATTGCCAACATAATGTAATCCTATTGGGTCACACACAACTAGAATGAATTAATTAAACCATTGGAAGAATGATTGAGAAATTCCTCATCAGCCTTGTTTGGCCGTGCGACACAACAGGCCATGTGCCGTGTGTGGTCGTGCGACACAACAGGTCCTGAGGCGGTCTGACAGAATCCTTTTCTAATTTGATTAGGATTCATATTCTATACTAATGTAGTATAAATATGAACGTCTGTCAATCCTAAAAGTCTAGCCGAAATTCTCAAGGGAAATTCACAACAATATTCTCAATATTATTCCAAGGTTTAAAGTGATCTAGCAATCTTCAAGAAGTTGTTCTTGGTTCATTCAAAGGTGTGGATACCGAAAGAGGGTCTTCGCTCGTTCATCGATCAAGGCCTAGAGTTCAAGCAAGTTGAAGAACGAAGTTTGTGATTCGAAATCACATAATCAAATCGTTCGATGGATCAAGAACGGAAATCATTCAAGGTTGGTTATTTCTATCCTATAGGAATTCAAATTAATTGTATAGAACGGATCCTAGGCTCCTTGGGTTTTATGTTATTTGATGCTTAATTCCGCTGCGCATGGACCCGTAAAACCCAACATAAATAAGGGTGAGACTGGGTGTGGGCTGGCCCACTTAGAAATTGTTTCCCCTTTTCCAAAATTCCCATTATCCCTCTCTCCTTTTTTCTTTCTTTTCTTAAGCGGCGACTTCGACGGGCTCCTGTGCGACTTCTAACATGGCGACCTCGAATTTCGACTTCAAACATGGCGATTTCAACCACCTCGCCCTCCATCTCGCTATGATTCCTCTACTCCGCCCAACCTCGATCTCGCTCCACTTCGACCTCGCTTCGCAACTTTGACTCTCACCCGCTATCTCGCTCAACCGAGGACGGAGCCGGCGATTTGCACCATTTCAGGCGAGATCCAAGCTTGCTACATCCGGGCAATTTCCTCTGTAAGTTTATCCCTCCTCCAATTTCCTTTTTTGCGATTTGTTTTTTCTTTTACGATTTCGATATTTTACGGTTTCCTTTACTTCCTTGCGATTTCAATTTTTGGCAATATCACTTTTGCGATTTCAACTTTTGGCGACTTCAATTTCTTGCGACTTCAGTTTGGCGATTTGGATTTTTGGCGATTCAATCTTTGCGATTTCCCTTCTTTTCGATTTTGATTGAACTGGCGGGATGAACTCAACTGACGAGATGAAATGACGGGGTAATGAATTGTCGGCGAGATGAACTAAACAGGCGTGATGAACTAGCCGGCGAGATGAACTGACTGGCGAGATAAATTGCGGCTTCAATTTTACGATCTCACTTAATTTGCGTTCTAGATCAATTTTCGATTTACTGCTTGCTTTTTCCTTTTTCTGGGCTCTCTTGTTTTCCCACAATCCCTTCCAAAAATCAGAAAAAAAATCAGAGATATGAAAGTTTCTTCCCTTTCTCTTTGCTTGTTGAATGACAACGGTAGATGTAGGATATCTGGGACCTTCTTCTTCGTTCCCAGCAATGGAACCACACTGATGCTAAAAAAATTGTGCTCGCCATGGATTTCCAAGCTTGAGGAGATAATGGCTGTCCATGGCTCCGAATCTCCGTAGCAATCTGTAAAATAAGGCACCATTAGGGGTGGAGGGTCTTTCCCCCCAAAACCCTTCGGTGTAAGAATCATTATGTCATTCTTTGTGTATGTAAACGTTGAACATTTAGAGAGAGAATTTAGAGAGAAAATATGTGGGTTTTGGGGAGGAAGAAAGAGAGAGAATATGAACCTGATTGTCTTCCCCTGATTCTGGAAGCTTTCCTTCTTTTTATAGCCTGATGGATGGGCTTTTAGCCTATTTGGCTCATTCGGCCCAGTTGATCCATTTGTCATTTATCTTCTTGGCCCATTTTACCCATTTGGAAAGCCATACATATCACAATATTTTGGAGTTCATATAATGATCATTTTATCCCCGTAATGCTACACATTTTCCACATATTTATTATGTTCATTTTGCCCCTTAGACATATCATATTTATCGGTGAATATTTGGTCACATCAGTTAGAGATAATATTTTTATAGCTTATTTAAGGACCGTGTATCTCAATGAAAGATTCACGAAATAGAATTCCTTTAGGTACGATATGGAGATATGACAAGGAAGAAACAAGCGGTGGATATGTAGTGGAGGACAGAGGCTAGGACGGGGATAAGGATTTGTGGATGAGGCGATTGAAATGGTGGAATGGATTTTTCAGATTTTGCAAAGGGTGAACGGTGGTGCGGCCACAGTTAGTTGTCGGATGTTTGGACATAGCGAGCGAAGTTGGCATCCGACCATTGTCACACATTTGAATGAATATAGAATAAGGGGTTAATTGGGTTTGTGGCTCTTTGCACAGAATTTGGGGGATTTTTCAGATTTAGTTGACGTAGATATGGTACATGCAAGCACAAAAAAATGTTGTGGGTGTAGGGTCCATAACTGACATGGCAAATAAAGACTGGTCCTGCAAATACTTGTTTTATAGTGTCACATTCAATTTTTTTCTCTAACATACTCCCACCGTCCCGCCCGCCGAAAGGACACTTTTGAACAACATCAGTTAACTTTGATCCAAACATTAATACAAATTTAATCATTATATTAAAATTCTAAAAATTGTTATTGATAAATCATTAAATGGTTTATGAATAACAATTTTTAGAATTTCAATAAGATGATTAGATTTGCATTTATGTTTGGGTCAAAGTTAACTGATGTTGACCACAAGTGCACTTTCGAACAGGACGGAGGGAGTATTATATCAACGGTTTTCAAAATTGTCTACAAGTAATTGTTTTGGTCAAAATTCGACAAATGATTGTAAATAACCAAATATTTCAAGAAAAGAATTGGGTGCAATGGAATATAGATTTGTGTATGTGATCAAGATAAAAATGACAAAGGATTTTGACGAGGAAAGCCCTTGAACAACTTGTTCGCCGGCATAAAACCTCGGGAGGATTTGGGACCTACCTTGACCAAAGTTTTACTATGATCAGTGGGTTACAAGCTCGGAAGTATGGAGAGAGATTACAAGAGCGTCAGTGTGTGAAAATACATGTATTTTTCATAATCTCCATACCCCTATTTATAATAAAGGTAAAATAAAAAGATAATAATCAAATCCCTAAAAACTCGGCATGATGGAGTTGCTGAGGAGAAGATTTTGGGCATGACTATTGATGGTGGTTGGTGAAGAGTCGTGGTTGAACTGGTATGCGCAAATGGCTCCTAAAAAATAGCAACTGCAAAACTGCTCCCAAGTTGGTCCGGCTTCAAGATGTTGATGAAGACGTCGAGCCAAGATGTCGGTCCAAGATGTGAACTCAACATGTAAATTCAACTTGTAAAAAGTCAACTTGTAAAAATTCAACTTGTAAAAATTCAACTTGTGGAGGTCAAGTTGTGGAGGTCAAGTTGCTGAGATCAGGATGCTAAGGCATCTTGACATGTTGACCTGCTTAAGATGTCAATCATATACATATAGCGAAAAATCCATCCCCAACAATTGCCCCCAAAATTTATTGACTCGGAGAAAACTTGGAGAGTCAAGGAATTTTAAAACTGCTACTCCCCTCATCGACATTAAGGAAGCGGTTGATTACGCCAAAGATTTGTCCAACGCATTGAGAACTTATAAACGAAGCTTGATGGAAACCAAGATAAAGCTTTAAGAAACATTAGTTAAGATGTTTTGAAATTTGGTACGTTAGATGAGGGTTGGTCCTCGGAATTTTTATATTTAATTTGGCATGTCTTTGCTTGACATGTTTACTTTGGATCGTGTGAGTCATGTTTGTGTTGACATGACTTACTTTTGTGTGTTGAACTTGATTTTCGGTGAAGATGTTAATCTTCATTCCTTAGTTGATTGGAAGATGATTTCATCTTTTTCGGGTGTTCATATTGGTAACATGTTAATGTTACAACCAATGGTCACAACTTGAATAAGTGTGAAATCGTGCGCCCAGGCGAAGGTGTCAAAACCTTAATTCGTTAGAAAAGATGAAAATCTTTTAACCATATGTAAATTGTACCTTTGATCAGAGGTAACCGTTTGAAGAGATAGAACAAGTATCAGCCGTCCTGGCATGTCAACAAGTTCTATCCCTCTCCAGCTAGTGTTTCAACATGTATCAGCCGTACTGGCGTGTCAACATGTTGAAATTCTTCTTCCTAGGTCCAAACATGTTGGAGCCGTACTGGCGTGCTAACATGCTTAGACCTACTCCAATTTTAGGTCCCAACAAGTATCAGCCGTACTGGCGTATCAACATGTTGAGCCTACTCCAATTTTAGGTCCCAACAAGTATCAGCCGTACTGGCGTGTCAACATGTTGAGCCTACTCCAATTTTAGGTCCCAACAAGTATCAGCCGTACTGGCGTGTCAACATGTTGAGCCTACTCCGCTTGTTCAAGTCGTATACCTTGCAAAACAAATTCATGTTAGGATTGGGTGTTAGCTTAGCTAACACCCCTCCGATGCTTAAGTCAGTAAGAATTTTTAGCATAACATAAGATTTGACAAACATAAATAAATGACTTGACAAAATTTAAATCATACCTGTTTTTGGAGTTTTCTTTTATGAAAAAATGACAACTTACATGGAATACAACTTGAGGTACTGTTTTGCTAACACTTTGACATGTTGAAGATAGGTGGTCATTTTTTCTTATTTTGTCAGCCTCAGTGTGGTTATTTTAGGACTATGAGCTTATCTTCTTCCAGTCTGATGAATTTAACAGCTCTCGTCCTGACATCTTCAAGTCTCTTGCATGGAGTCATGACCAATTCGTCATAATAAGGTGATCCCTTCTTCAAGCCCAGTCTGAATGCCTCGGTGGCTGTGGACACGTTCAAGTTGGGGATAGTCACTGCCTCTTTGTTGAACCTGTTCAAATAGTCTTTCAAGCTTTCGTCAGGTTGTTGCACCACCCTGTAGAGGTCACTAGTTAGTTTCTCAAAAGCTCTATTACATGAAAATTGATTCACAAACATATTGACTAATTGAGAATAAGATGATATAGAGTTTAGAGATAGGCCGGTTAGCCATTTCAAAGCTGGTCCAGACAAGGTGGAACCAAAGCCCCTACAAAGACAGGCTTCTTTGAAGATAGAAGGAATGCTGATAATGTCCATTAATTCTTGGTATAGCAACACATGCTCTACTGGATCTGTGCTCCCATCGTACTTCTTCATGTGGGGCACTGCAAATCTCTTCGGGATCTCCATGTTGGCTATTGCTGGAACAAAGTGAGACTCATTATAACAAGTTGGAGAAGCTTGATGATAAGGCAAGGTAACTCCAGGCACATTCCTAATCATCTCTTTGATCTGCTGCAACTCTCTAGCAACTTGACTTTCTGCAAAAGTGTTAGCATAAAATTGAGAAGCAGAGTGATCAAATGCATTATAAAAACTCCCTGTTTGTCCTGAAGACGGAGTGGCATAAGTATAGCAAGATGTTGGCACAGGTTGGCTGAATGGGAAGGTGTGACCATGTTGGGCAACTTGACTAGTTGTCACAGTTGTACTATCGATGCATCGCACTCGCCATGGAGATGTCTCCAAGATTGCCCCCAGTACCTGCACCAAAAAGAGTTCTAGGAAATAAAGGCGATAATGGAGTTACAACTTGAGGCTCAACTTGATTCCCTTTTCGCAGATTCTCAATTGCATTGAAAATCATAGCATTGGTATCCTGCTGAGCATCCATTCGCTTGTTCAGTTCATTCAACATGGTTGCCATATTAGTCACGAAACCAAGATTGATTTCAGACGCGGTCATCTCTCGAGGTGCATCTTGCTGCCCCCTGCCGCCCCCGCCCCCTCGCGGAGGTTACTGAGGTTACCTGACTGGAAGTTGGATTGACCATTTTGATGTTCTAAACAAATCTAAAAAACCAAAGTTCCCACAGACGGCGCCAAATTGTTTTGGTCAAATTTCGACAAATGATTGTAAATAACCAAATATTTCAAGAAAAGAATTAGGTGCAATGGAATATAGATTTGTGTATGTGATCAAGATGAAAATGACAAAGGATTTTGATGAGGAAAGCCCTTGAACAACTTGTTCGCCGGCATAAAACCTCGGGAGGATTTGGGACCTACCTTGACCAAAGTTTTACTATGATCAGTGGGTTACAAGCTCGGAAGTATGGAGAGAGATTACAAGAGCGTCAGTGTGTGAAAATACATGTGTTTTTCATAATCTCCATACCCCTATTTATAATAAAGGTAAAATAAAAAGATAATAATCAAATCCCTAAAAACTCGGCATGATGGAGTTTCTGAGGAGAAGATTTCGGGCATGACTATTGATGGTGGTTGGTGAAGAGTCGTGGTTGAACTGGTATGCGCAAATGGCTCCTAAAAAATAGCAATTGCAAAACTGCTCCCAAGTTGGTCCGGCTTCAAGATGTTGATGAAGACGTCGAGTCAAGATGTCGGTCCAAGATGTGAACTCAACATGTAAAGTCAACTTGTAAAAAGTCAACTTGTAAAAAGTCAACTTGTAAAAAGTCAAGTTGTGGAGGTCAAGTTGTGGAGGTCAAGTTGCTGAGATCAGGATGCTAAGGCGTCTTGACATGTTGACCTGCTTAAGATGTCAATCATATACATATAGCGAAAAATCCGTCCCCAACAGTAATCATAACTGATGATGCCAAAAAGTTGAATCAACCCAAATCCAAACGATCGGTTGTACTCCGGCGATTGCTTAGCCTGAAAAATAAGACAAAACACGAAAACTAAGCCGGTGCTTCACCGGCGAAGGCCCTCCGGCGTGAGAGTAAGTTCACGGTTTGTAGATAGAGAAAATAATTTTACAGAGTTTCGAGTCAAAGAATTAACGTACCAGAATATGGAAATAATGGCTTGTATTTATAGTGATGGATTGATAGAATTCATGTTGAACTTGGACTGTAAAGGGATAAGATATAATCCTAGGAGGAATATATCTATTAGAGAGTCCTTATTTGAGTTGAATTGATGTAGGAGGGTACAATCCTGAATAGATTGTAATTGCTTAATCCTTGTTTGAATAGGATTGCAATGACTGCTCTGCCGGAAAGCCGAGATACAGAAATTCCTTATCTCGTCATAGGGCGGTACGTCGAGATCCAAATATTTCTTCCCTCGTCATAGGCTGGTATGCCGAGATGCAAATATTCCTTTTCTCGTCATACATGACCATCTCGGTCCATGATGAGCCGGGGTAGGAGTGAGAAATAAGTGGTGCCGTAGTGTCAACATCAAGGCCGAGGGAGGCACCTCGTCCTCAAGGGAGAGGATCTCAGCCTATGAGGGAGGTCTCCTCAGCCCTTTGAGTTGGGATTTGTTTGTACATGCTTGCTGGCCTTGTTCGGCCTTAGTTGATGCCGAGGTAGAATGACGAGGGAGCCCATGTCTTACCTCGTAACTTGATATTTGATGGATTATGTTTATAGCCCAATCCACTTGGACCTGACCCGGACAAGCCCATGTTCGTATCTCGATTTATACTGTTCAGTGGCCCCCGGCTTTCTAGCTCGGCTTATGACGAGGAGAAAGTCATCTCGTCCTCGGCTTTTGAGAGTACGAACAGGTTGCCACGTGTCAATGTCGCTTCATTATCCGTTGGTTATTCAGTTCAATGTTGAGGCGTGGTCCACTATGCTCTGACACACGTCTTGGAAACCACCACCCCATTTAAGGTTGGGGGCGCCATACTCATTAACCCGTTTTATTTTCGGGTTTTACCCATCTAAGTGATTATATAATCAAAACCCCTTTTCAATTTTTTCTTTTTACCATTCCAGGCATTTGAGAGCGAACCCACAAGTTTGAAAACCTCTTCATGTTCTTGAGCTTTCCAGTTGCCCATTTTCGTCACTAAGCTTCACCAAGCTTCCGATTCACCGTTTGACTTAGTTCTTCATCACAGGCAGGTATATTTCTTCTCCCTTTATGAATTTTGTCTTCGATTTTGCAATTTGTTTCACGTCTTCTAGGGTTTTGGTTGGGTTTTGCTTTACAAATCCGCCATTGTTGAACCCTTGAAGCTTTTTCTTGATTTTCTTGAATTTACGCTTTAACGTGCAATCTCTTGGGTTTTGTTCGAACTTGATTGTTAGAAATCGCCATTGTTACCCCTTTTGAGGCTTTTCTTGAATTTCTTGCCTTGACAAAGTTCTTGAACCCTTCGTTTAGAAATGGCACATTCTTGGGACCATACCCCTCGATTCCGTTATGGGTTCCACAAAGGCAATCTGAGGGTTTACCGGAGAGAGAGAGGACCATGGTTGCTGGTGAACTTGGCAGAGATAGGAGACATGTTGATGAGATATGGATGTACGAGGATGTACGTCCAGTATCCGGACAAGATGAGGATAGACAGAGTCGACTCGTTGTCCCTCAGTATAGTGTTGTTTGAGAGTAGATCCGAGATGATTGAGCACATCAATTTGTTTTACCCGGCTTCGGATCACCTTGATCGTCTTCGTCTGAGTGGTAAGGCTCCCTCCTCGGCCTTATTGTAATGACGAGGGGGGGCATCCCTCTTCCCCGTCTTAATATCAGCCTTGGACGATATAACTAATTCTTGCTCCAAGCCTTTTGCAGATATGATGGGAAGAGGGGGTGAGGCCTCCACGTCCACCAAGATTGTAGATGCCTTTGTTGATGGCGAACAAGTAGAAGGAAAAGGTGGCCGAGGAAGGGGAGGCCGAGGTGGAGCTACTCGTCCCCGAGCTAAACCAGTCAAGGCCGGGGATCCCATGTTGGAGACCCTATACTCGAGATACGGGGTGGATAGGAACGAGTATAGGTTAACTTACGTCGGTCGTCCCACTTTTGAGACCGAGGGAGAGAAAGACGCGTTTTATTACAATGATAGCCATGTACATTTTTACTTTAAACAATTTCAGCAGGGACTTCGTCTCCCATTGGACCCTTTTATCAACGAGTTCCTAGGAAACCTGATAGCCATCCCGGCTATGCTGGGAGCCAACGGGACTTTTATTGTCTTGTGTCGTAGTTTAGGTTTTGAGCCTACCCAAGCTGCCTTTCGTCACTTTTTCAACATCAGCTACATCAAGGATACTAGGCTTATTGTGTTGAGGAGTGATTCCCAGAAACCAAAGATCATCCTTCCAATGTCTAGCAAGGTGTCTGAATGGGAGAACCATGCTATTAGGATAGAAAGCCGGCAAGGATGGGAGTTCCCCTCTCCTATTGATGAGTCTGCGGTCCCTAAGAAAGTGGTCCAAGCTGAATGGACCTCGGCTTAATGTCTTTGCCAAGGCAGGCTTGCTTGAGTGTTCGACATTGGAAGCTGATGATCGATATTATGTTCAAGCTGGGCTGATGCCGGGACCGAGGGATGGTGTGGTTCCTCTCGTCCCCGTCTATAGGGGAAGGAGATTTAACGACTGGAAGGTCTATCCCGGTCTGGTCTTTCATGATGACTGTGATCGTTGCAAGCTTGACCCCCTGGATCAATGCCTTATAGATGAAGACGTCATAGGATGTAATTACTCTTTCCTCGTTTCTGATACTTGTTAATTGATGCTTGTTTTATCTATGTCGTAACATAACCATCTCTTCCTTGTACTTGCAGATCTGACCTCTGAACAAGAAGCCGAGATGGCCTCTCTAGAATACGTTGATCCCAAGGAGCTTATCAAGATGAAGAGGTGGTTGGTCAAGACCTCGGCCCTCAATTAGAGGAAGAACGAGGCAACTACTCGTCAACTCCTCTTGTCTGCAAAGGGTGATGTCCCCTTGCCCGTCAAGCTAATAGGGGAGGCTGTCAATGTCGAGGAGGAAGCCTCGGGAAGCCGAGATAAACAACTAAACACTGAGGGGCATAGCCCCCATGTTGAAACTGTTGGGATCGAGATGGAAACCGATATCCCATCTGCCGAGGAGACAGATTTCGTTCAAAGGCACTCGGGCCAAAAGAGGCCTCAATCTGGTTCTACCAAGGGGCCCCCTGCGAAGAAGGCTGCTGATGCTTCCTCATCTCGGTCCATCCCTCTTTACACAATAAAGTCATATCAAGAGGCCGTAGTACTATCCCGGCAACTCATCTCCCAACCAACTCCCCTCAGAGGCTTGAATGTGCTAGCCAGGAAGGGCCCTCATGTCAGGCTGGGTCGAGCTGTCGTCCACAGGGCCATGGACGAGGAGCTTCTTGAGAATTTGGTTAAGGCTAAGCACAACAATGAGCATATGATCACTAGGCAGGGACTGATGATATCTGAGGTGATTATCTCGTCGTCTTTTTCTCGTACCTTGCACTTGATGTGTTGCTAATGTTGTTTTTTTAGCTATGCAGTGGGATACCATGGTTGCTCATCAGTCCATCTATAATAAAGCTGTGGACAAGCAAATAGCAGAGCTCAAGGCCAGCCTGAAGAGGGGAGAGAATGAAATGTCAGCGATTGCTGGATGCTGAAGGCTCGAGATGAGGAGCTTGATGCCAAGAAGGTGTCCAAAGCTAAGGTCGAGGAGAAGATGAAGAGTGCCGAGGAAGCCAAGGCCCGGGCTGAGGAGGCTCTTAAATTGAAGAAGGCTGAGACGGCTGAGCTGGGGAGGCTCAAGGCCGAGGTGGCTGAGCTAGAGAAGCTTAAAGCCGAGGTCATCCAGAGAGCCGAGGGGGTAGAGGCCAAATGTTGAGATCTGGAGGTCGACATTCCATCTATGGAAGAGGAGGTTGTTGCTCGTTTCAAGGGCAGCTAGTCCTTCAAAGATGTCGTGAATGACAAGACGGCCACCATGTTTCAAGACGGATATCTTCATTTGGCACGTCGTCTAATAGCTGACCCCTCTCACGGCCTGGATCTAAATGCCATTGCTCGACTTATATGCCAGGACGCGTATGATGAAGCAGCTCGGGCTCTTCACAACGTAGTTCCTTATTCTGAGAATAATTTGGGCATCATGGCTAGGATGGATGCTCGGGCTGGCAAAGAAACTTGGGTCCCTCCGTCTGTCGATCCTGATAATCTCAATGCCTTAATCGAGAGGATCGAGGACGAGGGTGAGGTGGAGGCAGAGGCTGAGGGAGGTGCTGCTGAGAAGCCGAATGATGAGGTTCAAACCAATGTTCAAACTGAGCAGACTATCATTACCATCGACCTCGTATCCGATCTAACCGCTGATGTCGGCATTCAGGCTTTCTTTGGGGAGATCCCCCAGAGAAGGAAACCTTAGAATATTTTCTTTCTTATTATGTAATAGGGTAGGACCTTGTAAATCTTTCCCTTGATGCTTAATGAAATGTCCTTTCCTTCCAATTCATGTCGTATTGATATTATGAACTGTCTGAATGCTTGTTTGTGGGCTTTGCACAAGTACAAGTCAGCTTTTTGGGGGAGTCGAGGGAGGTTCCTTGTTCCTCACCCTTTTTTATAAGACGAGGAGACTACCTTACTCGAGGGTTTGTGGCAATTTTGCCTACAAGTCATTAGGTCGAGGTGGGGTTCCCCGGTCTTGACTGTTTTATGTTTGACATCAAGTCATTAGACCGAGGGTGGACTGTTGGGGTATTTTCTTCTTTTGCGTCTCCTTATGCCGAGGAAGATGACTCGTACATAGGTTTTGGACGTGGAATGCCTGTGGTCGTTTTATGATGAGGTGTTTCCTTGTCCTAACGTGAGGCAAGTCATCAGGCCGAGGAGGGGTCCTCGGTCTTGACTGTTAGATTTTCTTCTTTTTCATCGCCCTATGCCGTGGAAGATGACTCGTACATAGGTTTCAAATGGTCTTGTATGTAGTCATTTTAGTCGAGGGGTTTCCTCGTCAACACGTTAGGCTTCCTTCTTTTTCATCTCCTTACGCTGAGGAAGGTGACTCGTACGTAGGTTTTAGATGTTGGCCATTTAGTCATTTATGCCGAGGTAGGCTAGACGTTTGGCATGTTTTTTGAAGAGTCGGGGATAAGATACTCGTCTTCCAGTGTTGTGTCAGTAGTTGGCAGTTGCTTTGCATGTTGAAGAAGTAACTTTCATAAACTGAAACTGATTACATCGAATTGCAATCCTACCATACTGAAAAGGTAAAAGACTAATAATTAAAACTAATCTATTACAAAAATAAACTAACACTTAATGATAGTACTTTCGGAGATTGTCAGAATGCCACGGATGCTTGAGCTCTTTCCCCTCCTTAGTCTTCAATCTGTATGTCCCTTCTCGAATGACTTGAGTTATGATGTAGGGACCTTCCCAATTTGGGAAGAGCTTGTTTTGTTCTGCCTTCCGACCAGTTGCTTCAATCTTTGTACCCAGTCGCCTACTTGGAATACTCTTCTGTTGACCCTCTTGTCATGGTATGCCTTGGTCCTTTGCTTATAATTCACCATTCTCATCTGTGCAGCTAGTCGTTTCTCATCTATCAGGTCTAGGTCTAGGAGCCTATTGACCTTGTTGACTTGCTCATCATAATGGGAATTTCTCAAAGTAGGGATAGCCATCTCAGCAGGTTACATAGCCTCAGAACCAAAGGTTAATGCGAATGGAGTTTCCCCGGTTGGCCCCCGTGTGGTTATGCGAATAGCCCATAAAGCTAGGGGAAGTTCGTCCAACCATCTGCTCTCGCGTCCTTCAAGGTTCTTAGTAAGGGCTATTAGGACCAATTTGTTAGCAGCCTCCGCTTGTCCGTTGCCTTGAGGTCTACTTACTGATGACTTGGCATGACGAACTCTTACTCTGTTCAACTCTGTTGTGAATGCCGTAGAGAATTGGAGTCCATGATCTGAAATAATTGTATGTGGGAGCCCAAACGACACCAGATGTGGTCATGGACAAAGTTGATTGCATTCTCTTTCGTTATCTTGGCCAATGCTTTCGCTTATATCCATTTGGAGAAGTAGTCGACTGCTACTATCACATACTTGCAATTGCATCGGGCGGGAAGGAAGGGTCCGATGATTTCGATCCCCCACATATCAAATGGCCATGTAGGTATTACAAGTGTTTGCTCAACCGCTGGGAGTCTAGGAATGTCGGAGAATCTCTTGCACTTCTCACATTTTCTAACATAGGCTTACGCGTCCTCCCTCAGGTTTTGCCAATAATAACCTAGCGAGATGATCTTCTCAGCTAAGGTTCTGGCCCCCGGGTGTCCGCCGTAGATGCCTTCATGTACTTCAGCAAAGAGATTCTCAATTTCCTTGGGATAGACACACCTCAGCCTTGGGATAGACACACCTCAGCAGGGGCTTAGTAAAAGATCTTCGGTAGAGGACTCCGTTCATCACAACGAACCTTGGTGACCTCTTCTTGATAAGCTTATCTTGTGTTTCATCTTCTGGGAGTTGGCTCTTCTCGATGTAGTCTATGTAGTCATCGATCCAGCATCTCTCCTCTCTATCTAGGAGCATGACTTGTAGTCTTTCATACGCGGGTTCTTCAGCAAAAAATACGTATGGATTGGAGTTAGACTCAGACACATCCATAGTCACTAGTTTAGATAGAACGTCCGCGATTTAGTTATCTTCCCTGCCTATTTGCTTGATCTCGAAGAACTCCATCTTCTTTGTCATATCTAGGACCAGGTCTCTATATTTGGTAAGTACGGGGTTTTGGGTGTTATACTCTCCCTTCACTTATTTGAAAACAAGTTGGGAGTCACATAATGCCTCCACTTTAGTTGCTCTATAGAAAGAAGCCAACTCGATATCAAATATTAGAGCCTCATATTCAGCTTGGTTGTTGGAGGCAGGGAACTTGAATAGGATGATGTCTTGCATGGTGTACTCTCCTTTCAGACTTGCTAGTATAACTCCAGCTCTGCTTCTCTCCTTCGTAGCTGACCAATCCGTGTACAAGACCCAACAGTTGGACGGGAGTTTGATGGGAGACTCTTCTTCTTCCGTTGTGTTTTGATTACGGGAAGTGGGGACGTGTTCATCCATGAAGGCAGTCTCAACCATAAAGTCAACCAGAGGCTGTGCCAGAAGGGTCTTCCTTGGTTGGTAAGTGATATCAAACTCAGTAAGAGCGATAGACCAATTCAGGAGACGTCCGGAGCCATCCAACTTATGCAAACTTTTCTTCAATGGTTCATTGGTATACACGGTGATGGGATGTGCGGAAAAGTAGGCACGTAGTTTTCTTGATGCAATAACTAGTGCGTACGCTATCTTTTCCACATTGAAGTATCTGCTCTCCACGTTTGACAATTCCTTAGAGACATGGTAGACTGGTTTCTGTGTTCCTTCATCACTTCGTATAAGAACAGCTGCGACTGCATGATCTGTGACGGCTAGGAAGACATACAACATCTCACCAGTAATCGGACTGCTAAGCAAGGGAGGGGAACCCAAGTACTCCTTCAACCGGAGGAATGCTTCGGAGCATTCGGAGTCTAGGAGAAGCTCTTGGTACCCTTCAATACCTTGAAGAACGACAGTGATTTTTCGGCAGATTTGGCGATGAATCTCCCAAGTGCCGCTATTCTTCCATTCAATCTCTGAACCTCCTTGATGTTGGTAGGTTCCTTCATGTCAATTAAGGCCTTGATCTTCTCAGGGTTCGCCTCGATCCCCCTTTGTGATATCATGAAGCCTAGGAACTTTCCAATCTTCACCCCAAACACACATTTACTTGGCTTTAGCTTCATGTTGTTGCCTCGGAGATTGTTTATTGTTTCCTCTAAGTCAGGGGCGTGACTTCCCTCCTTGGTCTTTATGACCATGTCATCAATGTAGGCCCCCGTGTTGCGACCTATTTGTGCACCAAATACCTCATTCACCATGCGTTGGTACGTGGGACGCGCATTTTTAAGCCCAAAGAGCATCATGACGTAGCAATAGTTTCCCCCCGATGTTTGGAAGGTCGTCTTCTCAATGTCCTCTTCCGCCATTTTGATTTGGTGATAGCCTAAATAGGCATCTAAAACACTGAGAGTTTGGTGTCCAGCTATGGAGTCAACCAACTTATCGATTCTGGAGAGAGGATAGTTGTCTTTGGGGCAGGCTTTGTTAAGATCAGTGAAGTCTATGCACATTCGCCACTTCCCATTTTGCTTCTTCACCATTACCATGTTGGCCAACCGAACGGGGTATTTCACTTCTCGAATGATTACGGAGCTAAGTAACTTTTGCACCTCTTCCTTGATAGCTTCCTCCTTGTCCCTTGCGAAAATCCTCCTTGTCTATGAGATGGTTTTTGCCAATGGATCAACTTCTAGGTGGTGAAGGGCTACTTCTTCATTGATCCCCCTCATGTCCTCAACACTCCAAGCAAAGAAGTCAAGATTGTTTTTCAAGAGGGAGATGATTTCTTCCTTCTCTTCCGGGGATAGCTGGCCCCCAAGTTTGATTTTTTGCTCGGGGTAGTCAGGGTTAATGACTACCTCTTCTAACTCATCCACGGGCTCCATTTCTGGATCGTCTCGAAATTCCAGGGACTCAATAATGATTTCTCTAAGCCTTCTACCCTCATTGTCATTTACGTCGAGGCCTTCCTCTTGCATCAGTTCATCAACGTCGGGCAGATCAACTATCCTCAAGTCAGGGTTGGCCCCCGAGTTCTGGCCGCTGACGAGAACAAGATCTGTCTCCGTGACGGACGGAACTATGCCTTGGTCAGCTGCAATTTCTAGGACCAGAGGTTCCTTTTCCAGCACTTCACGGATGTAACTCTGTTGGGTTTTGGGGTTACAAACGCAGCGGAATATTTTATTTTAACATCAAAACCCTAGCCCTAGAATCCGTCTAGCATGAAGAGATTAGAAATTAATATGAGATAGAATTTACATACCTTAAATGCGATGAGGATTAACAAAGTAGATCACAAAATTCAAGCCTAGAATTTTGATATCGAAACGGATCTTCTTCTTCTACCTTGTTCAAACCTTGTGATGAATCAACGAACGGAGGCTTCAAGCTCTTGGTGATTAACCTATCACCCTCTATCGGTAATCCACAAGTGAACGAATCCAAGAACACCTTCTTGATGGATTGCTAGATGATCCTCTTGATTATTGAATCAATATTCAATAATCAAAGCCAAAACAATGGAATAATTGGGACTTTTGATTCAAAATCAAAATCAAAATCTAGAGTTTCAAAAACCTTGGATTATGATGTGAGAGCTTGGAAAAATATGGCTGCAAGGATGTATTTATATCACATATAAATCCCCTAACAATTAGGGTAGAAACCTAGCAAAAGCCCAATTCCTTCCTAGCAAGGGAAAACTGTACGGACACGAAATTTGGTCGTGGCACGAGTCGTGCCCTTTGCAAATCACTCGTGCTCACGAGTTGTTCCTTGAGCCCCAACTCGTTCTGATCAAAACGAGACAAAAACCAAGACGTGTCTCAACCTTGATCACGAGTCGTTTTCCATGGCACGAGTCGTGACCCAGGGCACGAGTTGTGCTTCTGGTCACGAGTCGTGTCAGAACCCAAATTCCAATTTTCAGCTCGAATCAAATTCGTTCTTTTGTGTGTGACGCTTTAGGAATTATATTTTATGTTGGCAGTGAGTTGAAACATCAACCTCACAAGACATAAGTGACTTCTAGCAAATCATTATGTCCACCCAATTAAATATAACATCAAAGCTTGATTCCTTAATATATCCAATGTTATAATCCCTTTATTCATGATGTCCAATTGAACATGAGTCATGGTCTATGTCAACTCATTCCGTTCAATGCTTTCTCGATTCCGAATATGTTGATAATGCAAATGCATTTGATCTCTATCAAATCATTTGAGTGCGGCCACACATTTCATCAACATCATTCATCGAGGGGCCCAAGCAAACATCTCTCTTCATAAGAGGAACAAATCCCGTCTTGATTTATCATTCTTCCCTACATTATTCCAATCGTGCTAACATAGCCCTTATTGCTATCCGATTAAAGACAGTGTTAGACTATATTAAACACAATCTTCGTCATGTGGAAGACGATGATAATCTCAGGTGTAAGGATTCAATAACACTACTATCATGAGATTTATTCATGACACATATGACTATTGACCATGTCATAAATCTCATTAGAAGGTCATGTCCGATACTTGTTCTCTAGCAAGTATCCATAAGTGTAATGTGCATCACATTCATATAATCATCATCATGATTATCCACTACCAACTTATACTAGTTGTTCTCAACAAATAGGGACGCAGTTCAATAAAATAAACATGCAAAATATATAATGAACCAAATAATACTTTCTCTATAATAAATGATAAAGATGATTACATAGTGGTTTAGATAATAAGTCAAATATAACTCAACGCCTAGGGCACTACACCAACAATCTCCCACTTGCACTAGGCTCCATCTATGTATCTAATACCATGGACCTATCATGAACATCATGCTTCGCTTGTGCGAGGGGATTTGTAAGCGAATCTCCAATGTTATCATCGGTTGATACTTTGCATATCTTAACGTCTCCCCGATCAATGAACTCTCGAATGAGATGGAAACGTCTAAGTATGTGTTTGGATCTCTGGTGTGACCTTGGTTCCTTTGCTTGCGCAATGGAACCATTGTTGTCACAATAAAGTTCCACCAGATTAGTGATACTTGGAACAACTTCCAAGTCACTAATGAACTTCTTGATCCAAACTGCCTCCTTAGCTGCATCGGATGCCGCTATATATTCGGCCTCAGTAGTAGAATCGGCAATAGTACTCTGCTTGGAACTCTTCCAACATATCGCACCTCCGTTAAGCATAAATACAAATCCCGACTGCGATCGGAAATCATCTTTGTCAGTTTGGAAGCTAGCATCTGTGTAACCTCTTACAACAAGATCTTCTTTCATCCCTCCAAATACCAAGAACGCATCCTTAGTCCTCCGTAAGTACTTTAGGATTGTCTTGACTGCCATCCAATGGTTCTCACCCGGATCAGATTGGTAATGACTTGTCATGCTCAAAGCATACGAGACGTCGGGTCTAGTACAAATCATAGCGTACATGATAGAACCAATCGCCGAAGCATATGGAATATCATTCATCCTCTTTCGTTCATCAGTTGTCTTAGGACACTGAGTCTTACTAAGAGTAACACCATGACCCATTGGCAAGTTTCCTCTCTTAGAATTTTCCATTTTGAATCTTCTAAGAACCTTGTCAATGCAGGTACTTTGAATCAAACCAATGATCCTCTTAGATCTATCTCTATTGATCTTGATACCAAGGATGTAAGCGGCTTCGCCCATATCTTTCATTGAGAAACACTTCCTTAACCAAGACTTGATAGTCTCAAGTGCAGGAATGTCATTTCCAATGAGTAAGATATCATCGACATACAATAAGAGAAATAGCACAACGCTCCCACTGAATTTCATGTATACACAAGGTTCATCTTCGTTCTTGATAAAACCAAACTCTTTGATTTTCTCATCGAACCGAAGATTCCAACTCCTAGAAGCTTGCTTCAATCCATAAATGGATCTTTGCAACTTGCACACCTTACTAGAATTTTGTGGATCTACAAAACCATCGGGTTGTGTCATATACACATCCTCAAGCAGTTTTTCGTTAAGGAAAGCGGTTTTGACATCCATTTGCCATATCTCATAGTCATAATACGCGGATATGGCAATCAAAATTCTAACAGACTTAAGTATGGCAACCGGCGAGAAGGTTTCATCATAGTCTACACCATGAGTTTGCCTATATCCCTTTGCTACAAGCCTAGCCTTATAAGTATGCACTTTCCCATCCATGTCAGTTTTCTTCTTGAAAACACACTTGCACCCTATGGTTTTTACACCTTCGAGTGGCTCAATCAAGTTCCAAACTTGATTATCCAACATGGATTGCAATTCGAACTTCATGGCTTCTAACCATTTATCCGAATCGGGATCGGACATCGCCTCTTGATAGGAAGTAGGTTCGTCATTCTCAATGACTTCCACTTCATTACTTTCCGACATGAGAAATTCATATCTCTCGAGTGCGGATCGTAACCTATCCGATCTACGATGGACTTGTGGATCTTGAACCGGTTCCACAATTTCTTGTGGAGTTGGTTCAGTCTCTACTATCGGTTCCATGTTATTTTCGGGTTCTTGAACTTTTTCAAGATCAATTTTACTCCCACTAGATGCTTTATTGAGAAACTGTTTCTCAAGAAAAGTACCATATTGAGCAATAAACACTTTGTTCTCAGTGCGGTTGTAAAAGTAATACCCTTTGGTTTTCTTAGGGTAACCAACGAAAATAACCTTGTCAGATTTAGGTGCTAACTTATCGGAGACAAGTCTCTTCACATAAGCTTCGCAACCCCAAATCTTCATGAAAGACAAATTAGGTTTTCTTCCATGCCACATTTCATGTGGGGTCTTAGGAGCCGATTTAGTAGGGACTCTGTTTAGTGTGAACACATCAGTCTCTAATGCATGTCCCCAAAAGGATATAGGAAGGTCTACTTGACTCATCATCGAACGAACCATATCTAATAAGGTTCTATTCCTCCTCTAAGAAACACCATTCCATTGTGGCGTTTCGGGTGGAGTCAACTCTGAAACAATTCCACATTTTTTGTGATGATTGTCAAACTCTTGGCTCAAATACTCACCACCACGATCGGATCGAAGTGCTTTAATTGTTTTGCCAAGTTGATTTTGTACTCCATTTTGAAATGTTCTAAACATCTCAAATGATTCACTCTTTGACTCCATCAGATAGACATAGCCATATCTAGATAAGTCATCAGTAAATGTAATGAAATACCGAAATCCTCCCCTAGCAATGCTGCTCATTGGTCCGCATACATCAGTATGTATTAAGCCCAATAGGTCACTAGCCCTTTCACTACTCTTAGTGTAGGGTGGTTTGGTCATTTTGCCCAATAAACAAGATTCGCATATCTCATATGATTCATAATCATGTGAGTCTAACATTCCATCTTTGTGGAGTTTAGAAATGTGTTTTTCGTTTATATGACCAAGCCGGCAATGCCACATGAACGAGTTGTTCACGTCATTCGTTTTAGATTTCTTATCCACATGATAAACATTTTCACTATCTTGTTTCTCATCAACATCAAGAACATAAAGGCCATTAAATGAATTTGCAATACCATAAAGCATATCATTTAAATAAATATAAAACTTCTTATTCGAAATAAGAAAATTATACCTCTCATTATCCAAACAAGAAACAGAAATAATATTCCTACTCAAATCCGGAACATAGTAACAATTGTTCAAAACAAGTACTAAGCCACTAGGTAAAGTTACATCATATGTCCCTACGGCTAATGCAGCAACTCTTGCTCCATTCCCAACACGCAGGTTCACTTTACCTTATTTGAGTAGCTTCCTATTTCTCAGTCCCTACACATTTAAACAAATGTGAGATCCACATCTGGTATCTAATACCCATGAACTAGAAACAGAAAGGAAAATATCTATCATATAGATACCTGAAGTAGTAGCAATCACATTGCTTTTCTTCACCTTTATGCCTTCCTTGTAAGCTTTGCAGTTGCGCTTCCAATGTCCAACCTCTTGGCAATGGTAGCAAACCGCATCCTTTTGAGATGCCTTGGGAGCCTCTTTGGCATCGGCAACTTTTGCCTTAGGCTTAGCAACACTTATCTTACCTTTGCCATCTTTCTTGGGCCCTTTACCTTTGTTAACCATTAACACAGTATCGGTCTTAGGCTTCTTGATATTCATATCTGCGGTCTTAAGCATCGCATGCAATTTCGAGAGATTCTTATCCATGCCAGTCATGTGATAGTGCATAATAAAATGACTATAACTTTCAGGCAATGAATTCAATATCAAATCCATGTCGAGTTCCAAACTCAACGAATTTCCAAGCCTATCGAGACGCTCAATGTGACCCTTCATCTTAAGGACATGAGCTCCCACCGATTGCCCTTCTTGCATCTTGCATGCAGTTAGGGACTTAACCACATCATACCTCTCGTTTCTTGCTTGCACTTGGAACATTTCCTTTAAGCGCTCAGCAAGATCAAATGCTGCATCTATGTGCTCAAGGTCCTTCTGAAGAGCCTTAGACATAGTGTCTTGCATAAGGCATGCGACATCCATAGAATCATCATTATGTTTCTTATGTGCATCCCTATCAGCCCTAGGAGCATTTGGAGCAGGTTGAGGTGGAATGGGTTTATTGAGAACGTACAGTTTCTTCTCTTGCTTCAAAACAATTCTGAGGCTTCTGATCCAATCAGAATAGTTTGTATTGTTCTCCTCAAGCTAGTCCTTCTCAAGGACAGATCGCATTGACAGGGGTTGAATATTGTGTGTAGCAATTCTACAATAAAATTTGCAAACAATATAAACATATATCAATATCAACACATTTATCATTTAAGAGCAAATAATGTATTTCATAAATATTCCCACTAAATTATACACCTTCAAATACAAGCATGTATCATATAATCATAGTAGGCTAAAATCCATATTTCACTTGATTTTGGTTTAACTGAGTCAATGCCCGAAATCAAGCTATTTAGGTAGAAACATCAATCAAATTACTATATGACTCTTAGATCTTTTATGATATTTCAATAGATATCATATATCAAAAGCATGTTTTAAATCTCATCTATGCCTTGGGTCAAATCTCATTTGAAAGCACCAATTAAATCAAAACCCTTTTCAAACATGTGAGACATGGAACGATGCACCTAACTGAGTCAAAAATACATCAACCATTATCTCACCTTGATCACAAATTAAGATATAAGATGCACCCAACTGAGTCGAAACTACATCAAATACCCTAAAATATCACAAGTGTTCTAATCAAGGAATGGCATATGATTTAAATATTTAGAAGGTTTTCGACATGTAACAAAACATCGCATGGTTGTAACATAGATCTCATGTAAACATAATCATGAACATAGGGCTTCAAAAAATATCATACAAACAATTTGATTCAATTTTGAGAAATTATGAATCTAATTTAATCATACTAAAAGATTAATAACCTATGTGATAAACTAATCTAATTAATTTATCATTAATCATAAATCATGGCATATCACATATACTTGTTTTTCATAGAAACAAAACACATAGGATCTAGATCTATTTCATATCACATGGTAGCAAGTAATCATATTAAATCTAGCTTGCAATTTCAATCCTAATCATGGCAAGACAAGGCTCTGATACCACTGTTGGGTTTTGGGGTTACAAACGCAGCGGAAGATTTTATTTTAATATCAAAACCCTAGCCCTAGAATCCGTTTAGCATGAAGAGATTAGAAATTAATATGAGATAGAATTTACATACCTTAAATGCGATGAGGATTAACAAAGTAGATCACAAAATTCAAGCCTAGAATTTTGATATCGAAACGGATCTTCTTCTTCTACCTTGTTCAAACCTTGTGATGAATCAACGAACGGAGGCTTCAAGCTCTTGGTGATTAATCTATCATCCTCTATCGGTAATCCACAAGCGAACGAATCTAAGAACACCTTCTTGATGGATTGCTAGATGATCCTCTTGATTATTGAATCAATATTCAATAATCAAAGCCAAAACAATGGAATAATTGGGACTTTTGATTCAAAATCAAAATCAAAATCTAGAGTTTCAAAAACCTTGGATTATGATGTGAGAGCTTGGAAAAATATGGCTGCAAGGATGTATTTATATCACATATAAATCCCCTAACAATTAGGGTAGAAACCTAGCAAAAGACCAATTCCTTCCTAGCCAAGGAAAACTGTACGGACACGAAATTTGGTCATGGCACGAGTCGTGCCCTTTGCAAATCACTCGTGCTCACGAGTCGTTCCTTGAGCCCCAACTCGTTCTGATCAAAATGAGACAAAAACCAAGTTGTATCTCAACCTTGATCACGAGTCGTTTTCCATGGCACGAGTCGTGACCCAGGGCATGAGTCGTGCTCCTGGTCATGAGTCGTGCCAGAACCCAAAATTCCAATTTTCAGCTCAAATCAAATTCATTCTTTTGTGTGTGACCCTTTAGGAATTATATTTTATGTTGGCAGTGAGTTGAAACATCAACCTCACAAGACATAAGTGACTTCTAGCAAATCATTATGTCCACCCAATTAAATATAACATCAAAGCTTGATTCCTTAATAGATCCAATGTTATAATCCCTTTGTTCACGATGTCCAATTGAACATGAGTCATGGTCTAGGTCAACTCATTCTATTCAATGCTTTCTCAATTCCGAATATGTTGATAATGCAAATGCATTTGATCTCTATCAAATCATTTGAGTGCGGCCACACATTTCATCAACATCATTCATCGAGGGGCCCAAGCAAACATCTCTCTTCATAAGAGGAACAAATCCCGTCTTGACTTATCATTCTTCCCTACATGATTCCAATCATGCTAACATATCCCTTATTGCTATCCGATTAAAGACAGTGTTAGACTATATTAAACACGATCTTCGTCATGTAGAAGATGATGATAATCTCAGGTGTAAGGATTCAATAACACGACTATCATGAGATTTATTCATGACACATATGACTATTGATCATGTCATAAATCTCATTAGAAGGTCATGTTCAATACTTGTTCTCTAGCAAGTATCCATAAGTGTAATGTGCATCACATGCATATAATCATCATCATGATTATCCACTACCAACTTATACTAGTTGTTCTCAACAAATAGGGACGCAGTTCAATATAATAAACATGCAAAACATATAATGAACCAAATAATACTTTCTCTATAATAAATGATAAAGATGATTACATAGTGGTTTAGATAATAAGTCAAATATAACTAAACGCCTAGGGCACTACACCAACAAACTCGTCCTAGAGCTTATATGGGTAGTTTTCAGAGACTTAGAGATTTTTATGTTGTCGTATGGGGTATCTATCTCCAGGCTTTTGGATGCTTTCCAGCTCTTTACGACATGCTTGGCGGTCGCCCTCACGCATCCAATTCCAGCACGAGTAGGGAACTTAACTCGTTGGTGAGGAAGAGAGGCGACCAACCCAAGTTTTGCTTGACTTGGAATGCCTAGGATTACATGATAGTCACTTGTCAGATCCATGACTACGAAAGTGATTGTAGCCTTGGATCAGAAGGGATATTCGTCGACTTCAAGCTCCAGGTCAACAGTTCCCTTGGCACCAACTTTATGGTTGGTGAAACCTTCTAGCCTTCCATGATAAGGCTCCAGGATGGTTTCTTTCAAACCCATCAATTGGAAAGTAGAGTAGTACAAGATATCACGATAGGCCCCCGTGTCGAGGAGAAGTCTCTCGGATTCAACGTTGTCAATTCGACCCTTTATCACCAAGGGTTGCTCACGGGCGGCACGGATCCCTGCCAATTCATTGGGAGAGAAAATTATGACCTCTTTCGCCTTATGAACCCAAGCAGGAACGTGGTACACCTTGCTCAGCTCATGAATCTGGTCCCTTAGCTTTCTGGTAGAGACCACCTTCTCTCGAATCACATGCAATTTGGCCCTAGGAGGCCTCTGTTCCCCATCCTTGCTTTTGTCATCATCTTCACTTTCGTACTCTTTCCGCTTCTGCTTGTCATCTTTATTCATGACAAAGCGGTCGAGTTTGCCCTCGTCGACCCACCTCTGGATCATTCGTTTGAGGGCGATGCACCTTTCAGTGGTGTGACCATGGTCCTTATGGAAATCACAGAATTTGGAAGTGTCACGAGGGAACTTTGGTTTGTTGCTCAGCGGACGAGGTGGTGGAAGGTTTACTAGTTGCATGATCTCCGTGATGTGTTTGGTAAGAGGGGTAAAAATTTCAGGCTTTTCAGAACCCCTTGTTCTATTCTTCCCCTAGGATCCGTTACCATTCCCATTCCCGTTGGAAACATGGCGAGTGCCAGCTGCTTCTGATTCTGTCTTATCTGACCTCTTCTTGCTTTTGTCTTCCGCCATGGCAATAGCGTACGCCACATTGTACAAGTCTGCTTTGGACTTTGGCTCTCGGGTGAAAAGTTCATAAATAAGTGGTCTGGATCTCAATCCAGAATTGAAACAAACAATTACCTCCCTGTCTGTGAGGCTTTCTTCCACTTGCTCTGCCATGGTTCAGAATCGGTTATAATAGCTTAAAGCGGTATCATTCTTCCCTTGCTCAATGTTGGCAAGGTCTGTTAATCTCTTCTTCTTCCTTCCTGCACTGGCAAAGTGGTCTAGGAACATCCTCCTCATGCCTCTCCAGCTATCGATGCAACCCTTTTTTAGCTCACGGAATCAGGTCAAGGCTATTCCGGAGAAGGTGCTCGTGAAAGCTTTACAGAGCATGTCATCGACCTTTGTGAGGAGGTTCATAGTCGACTTGAAACTTTGCACATGTTCCTTTGCGTCAGTGGTTTCGTTATATTTTTCAAAGTTCGAGACCTTAAAAAGAGGATTAGGTGGTACATCTGTTATTCTCCGAGAGAAGGGACGGGTGGACCAGTTGTCATCATCATCTTCGTCAACCTTCTTTCCCATCTCCATGTCATCAATTCTCTTTTTCAAGAGTTGCCATTCTTTAGCCTCCACTCCCTTTTCAGTTCTAGAGTGAGTACTTTGGTGGGAACTCCGATGGGAACTACGATGGGAGCTACGATGGGACCTATCTCTAGGGTAACCATTCACGCTACTGTGTTCCTCGTCATCTCGACGGTTTTCTCCACGTCTAGAGGGTGCCTTATCTTTCCTCGGTTCTGCCTCATAGCCACCAAGACCATTTTGTATGGTTCGGGAGTCCTCGTCCTTGAAAAGTGACGAGGACGGGGTGAATCACGCCGAGGTCTAGGAGAATCACGCCGATGATGGTTATGGTGAGGTACCATGCCGAGACGAGGAGGATATAAATGTTTGGATAGACTGAGCCTCGTTCGTAGGTCTCTTGAATCTACCTCCTGGTCCTTCAAATTTAAGTGGCTTCTTAGGTCCACCACCTCCTTCTCATTCCCATGATTATTAGGCCGAGGACGAGGAGCATCTTGAAGGTTCTGCTTAGGTGGTATAGCAGTCTCACGGGGAGGATCTCGGCCACGAGGAGGACTCCTTTGGCTATCTCGTCTCTCACCATGAGTGTCCCTTCCACGAGAGTTGTCTCCTGACCTCGAAGGCCTAATGAACTCAGCCATTAAGTTGTCTGGATCCAATTGCAAAAGAGCAGCCTGAGTTTCATAAATTCTTTGCAGCGTCTCCATCTGTTGGTGCAACAAGGTACGTTGGTCGGCAGGCTGAGTGTTCTCAGCTTGTCCGACGTTGGCGTTTCTCGTCGTTTTCTTGCTAGTTTGTTTCCCTCTGGGACGAGTATGACGAGGAGGGGGAAGGTTTGCACCTGCCCCCTCGGCAGTTGGCTGTCCCATGGAACGGAGAGTCATGCCAAGGGGAGGTGGTCCTTCAAGCTGAGGTGGAGGTAGAAGTACCTCGGTGTTTGGAGGGATCCCGTTCACTTGGGTCTGCTCCTCGTTAGTAAAACTTGCAAACTGACCATCTTCCATTACAATTCAAAGATAATGATGCAAACAAAGTTCTAATCAGAATTAAACAGCGAAACGAAATTTTTAGGGAACAGGTTTCGAACACCAATTGACAGAATTCAATTACGATTGTCTAATCACAAAATTTCCAGCCAAATACCAATTTTCCAGACGAAAATTACGGAATCCGGCCACAACAAACATATCAAAAATCCAAACCGTGTGATTTCCGGCCAGAACAAGAAATATCCGGCCAAAAAATAAGATCCAGGCGAGTGATTTTCCAGGCCAAACTAAGGGTGTTTGAATCGATTCCCGGCAATGGAACCAAACTGATGATGCCAAAATACGTAAACTAAGTCGGGGCTTCACCGGCGAAGGCCCTCCGACGTGAGAGTAAGTTCACGATTTGTAGAGAAAGAAAATAATTTTATAGAGCTTCGAGTCAAAGAATTAACGTACCAGAATATGGAAATAATGGCTTGTATTTATAGTGATGGATTGATAGAATCCATGTTGAACTTGGACTGTAATGAGATAAGGTATAATCCTAGGAGGATTATATCTGTTAGAGAGTCTTTATTTGACTTGACTTGATGTAGGAGGGTACAATCCTGAATAGATTGTAACTGCTTAATCCTTGTTTGAATAGGATTGCAATGACTTATCTGCCGGAAAGCCGAGATACAGAAATTCCTTATCTCGTCATAGGCCGGTACGCCGAGATCCGAATATTTCTTCCCTCGTCATACGCTGGTATGCCGAGATGCAAATATTCCTTTCCTCGTTGATGAGCCGGGGTAGGAGTGAGAAATAAGTGGAGCCGTAGTGTCAACATCAAGGCCGAGGGAGGCACCTCATCCTCAAGGGAGAGGATCTCGGCCTACGAGGGAGGTCTCCTCGTCCCTTTGAGTTGGGCTTTGTTTGTACTTGGTTGCTGGCCTTGGTCGACCTTAGTTGATGCCGAGGTAGAATGACGAGGGAGCCCATGTCTTACCTCGTAACTTGATATTTGATGAATTATGTTTATAGCCCAATCCATTAGGGCCTGACCCAGACAAGCCCATATTCGTATCTCGATTTATACTGTTCAATAACAAACAATCAATTTTGAAAAAGAAATCTATACTATAATAAAAATACAAGCCTTTCCACTTTTGTTATGGCGCCCAAACCTCAGTTCTATAATTAATTAGAAGTGATATTTTCATAATAAATGATTGTTGTAGGGATAAATCATTCATAATGCACACATACTTGCATCATGCCGTCCATTTTTTCCATTTGGACGAAAGAAAATGCCACGTTTTTGGATGCATTGGATACACATGTATGTGTGCATGTTATTAATGTGTCATGTACAGCCAAATGTACTTCAAGTAATGGAATGGATTCTACATATCACTATAAGAGCATGTACAACCATAAAATAAACCCACGGCTTGAGCTGAATTGGACACCATGATGTCCCCAACCATGACATCTCACGTAATCATCCATGACTTTTTTTTTTTGGCTTACGCCGGGTCATGACGGCTGTCATGTGAGACCAAAGTCACGGGCAAACAATCCAAAGTCAAGGGGTGGAAGTCACGGGCTTGGTTTTCATTTGAGAAAAAAAATATAAATGTTCCAATATTAGCCACAACAGTAATTTTTTTCCTATAATTTGAGTCAAAATTTTATATACTCCCTACAATCTCTACAAACATTTTATTTTGTTCAACATTAGCCATTTTATTCATTTGAACTTTGTCCAAAATTTTCATTTTATAATTATGGATCCTAATTATCCTAATTATTATGAAAATAGTCAATATTCCCAACAAAATCCAAATGCCAATAGAAACCCAAATGCCTAAATGCCTCTAGATCCAAATTTGTTAAACCATCCTCAACTATCTCAATTATTGAGATTTTATCCAACCAACCAAATTTCGAATCCTGTTAATGCTCCAAGTTTTTTTTCAATCCCAAATTAATCCACATTTATTTTCTTACCCAAATATGTACCCTACTCAAAATGCTCAATTTTCTTCTCTAAAGCTTGAATGTCCATCATCTCAACAATATAATAGGTCTCTTAGAACACATGTTGGTGATGTAGGTAGTTCAAGAACTTTATTTCAAGATATTGAAGATGATGATGAAGAGGGTGCCATTACTCCTTCTGATCAACCTGGTAAATCCAAAAGTAAGCCTGATAAGATCGCATAGAACATAGTTGAAGACAAAGTTCTATGTTCGTCTTACCTTGAGGTAGGTGGAGATGTTGCGATAGGAACTGATCAAAAGAGGGCAAATATAATGCCAAAATTTGATGCAGCTCAAAGAGAAAACTCAAGCACCATAAATGTTAGAAATAAGGATGCAGCATTTTCTCATTGGAGAAGAATTAACGCTCAGGTGAGTAAGTGGGTTAGGATCTATGCAGAAGCACAACAAAAAAAGGAAGAGTGGGTGGAGTAAAGATAATGTTATAGGAGAAGCTCGAGAAATATGGGAAAAAACTAACAATGAAAAAAAATTTCTACTCGAGCATTGTTGGGATATTCTGAAACACTTTTCGAAGTGGCAAGGTGGGATGATTGCTGAAGATTAGCAAAGCAGTCACAGTTCTAAGAGATCAAACTCAGATACACCAACAATTGAGGTTCGTCCTATGGGAGTGAAGAGGGCTAAACAAAAAGGTAAGTCAACTACTTCTTCTCAAGTTGATGTAGATCATGTTACAAACTGCATCAATAGTCTAAATACAAGTCACGAGCTAGATGCTGAGAGGCTTCAACTGGATAAACAAATCTTTGACTTTTTTAAAGAGAAAGAAGAAAAAAAGCAAGCAGAGAAGGATCAAAAGAGAAGGTTCAAACTGTACAATACATTAATGGGAAAATCAATTTTGTCATCAAAAGAAATGGAGCTTTATACCAGATTGCACGAAAAAATCAAGAATATTTAGTTATGTTAGTTTGATTTTGAACATGTGAATTATTTGTTTTAGCTTAACTATTATTGTGATGTTATTTAGTTTCTAATGTTTTATGTAATATTTGTAATGTGTATTTATTTATTAAATGAAAAAGCTATTTATGTTTACATTTATTGAGATATGACATATCACTAATTTAAATGGTTAGTAATAAATATTTGTGTCATTGATAAGTCTATCTCAACAATAATAGACTTGTGTCATTGATAAGTCTACTTCAATTCCTGACCTCATTATAAATGTTCTCCATCCTTTCTTTCCTGTCTACATGACCTCATCTCTCTCTCTCTCTCCTCCTTAATCTAAACCAAAAACCACGCATAGGAAGCAAACAAAACTCAACCCTTTCACTCTTTCTTTCTTTTTTCTTCATTTCTTCTTCAGCATAATGTCTTCATCATCAAGCTCATCGTCTTCGAGTTCAAATGATACAAGCTTCGACCAAATGATGACCAGAAAGATGGAATGGAATCAAAGATACTTAGAAAGACGCCAAAATGAAGAGGCGGTTGTACACTATCATTCCTCTAATATCATCAA
The DNA here is from genome assembly GCA_022495995.1 of Adenophora triphylla var. japonica. Lineage (NCBI taxonomy): Eukaryota > Viridiplantae > Streptophyta > Magnoliopsida > Asterales > Campanulaceae > Adenophora > Adenophora triphylla. The sequence continues at coordinate 342,486 of JAFEMH010000967.1, read as the reverse complement.
CAATTGAGAGGCCCCCGTCTGAAGATCGAAGAAGATATGTGCACAAAGAACGTGAGCAAGTACATGACATATTGCATAGACAATATTTCGCCAAACATCCAAGTTTCTCAGAGGAAACATTTCGCCGTAGATATCGAATGAGATGCCATGTCTTCCATCGTATCATGGAAGCATTGCGTATTTCTGTGAGTATTTTCAACAGAACCCCGATGGAACCAGCAGGCTTGGTTTAACAACCGAGCAAAAATGCACCGCCGCTATGCGAATACTAGCAGATGGTATCGCATATGACTCGGTTGATGAACATCTAAGTATTGCAGAATCTACAGCGAAAGAGTGTCTTATTCATTTTATTGAAGGAGTCATAATTCAATTTCGCAACCATTACATGTGAAGGCCGAATGCTGATGATATAGCTGTGTTATTACAAGAAGGAGAGGAGCGTGGATTTCCAGGGATGATGGGAAGTATTGACTGTATGCATTGGACATGGAAAAATTGTCCACGTGGTTGAAGAGGACAATTTCAAGGTAGAGTTAATACACCAACTTTAATCCTAGAAGTCGTAGCCTCGCGTGATTTGTGAATTTGGCATGCTTTCTTCGGAACACCGGGTTCGTGTAATGATATAAATGTCCTTGATCGTTCTCCGGTGTTTACAGACATTATGGAAGGTCAAGCTCCACCTGTTAATTATATGGTAAATAATCATTCATACAATATGGATTATTATCTAACTGATGGAATATATCCAAAATGGACGGCATTTATTCATTCCATTAGTGCCCCGCAGACAGCAAAGCAAAAATTATTTGCTAAAAAACAAGAGTCTGCGAGAAAATATGTGGAGCGTGCTTTCGGAGTTTTACAAGCTCGATTCGCTATAATTCGACAACCTGCTCTAGCATGGAGTAGGGATATACTGGGAAAAATTATGCTTGCTTGTATCATCATGCACAACATGATTATCGAGTACGAACGTGCAACCTACAAGAATCATCGGGATATAATAAGAGAATTTGAAGAAGACCGGCCTCAAAATCAAGCATCAAGTAGCACTGAAAATGACAGATTTACTTACTCTAATGTTCGAAGATATAATTTATCATCATATATGAGTAACAAAAGTCGAGTTCGAGATACAAATATCCATATGTCACTGAAGGAAGACTTGATTGAGAATATATGGTAAAAATTTCATGAGGAAGTGGATAATTAAAATGTTTTGTTCCATATCAGAGGGTATCCCATGTAATTTTTAATATTTCTATGCTTTATTACATATTTTAATGTATTTTGTTTTCGTATGTAATTTTCATGTTATAATTTATTAGATATAAACTTCTTCAAATAATATAAATAAAACTAATAAATATTAATAAAATAATTAATTATAATGAAATTTATAATTAATTATTTATATAGTACAATAATTAATAATTATTTATGTCAAAATCTCACAAAAAAATGCATTTTTTTCAATCTTAGAAAAAAACGTGTTTTTAGAAGATGTCGACTCTTTCCCTCGCTTGCGGCGCCCAACTTCTTTCTCCCATTCCGCCGCCCCAAGTTCTTCTTCGAATCCACGCCCCACTCTGAATTTGATTCAAGACTTTTCAATTTGAATCATTTTTGTTGATCAATTTTCAGATCTGAAGATTGAAAATTCAATTCAACCCCTCAAATCCGCCTTCTCTATATGTTTCAATTTTGGATTTTTGGATTATACATCACCCCGATCCCAAGGCATTTTTTTACATAAAACTTCAAACAAAACAATCCCAAAGGAACACTACAAAAAAAAGTCATTATTAGGGACTGGATTTTTTGGGTCGGGGGAATTCTCTAGTCCCTATTACCTACTTAATAAGTCAGCCTTACACAATCGAAATTGATAGGACGACAAATTGGGTCTCTAAAAATTAATCAGCTAATAAATGAAATTAAAAGAACCCCCCCCCCCCAAAACCTCCCTACTCTTACGCCCACTATCACCTCTCCCGCACCTTCCCTCTACATCCCTCTCTAATCGTTTTCTAGGTTTAATTGCCGTTCTCTGCAATCGTCGTGTGACCATTTCACTCAACCCTAGCATTTCCTCTTTCCCTCTCTTTGAAATCGCCAACAATGTCTTCCCGGAGGCTCTTAGCCTCTCTCCTCCGCGCTCCACTTCGTCGTCCTCCATCTAGATACCCATTCACAAACCTTAGAAACCCCTCCCGATCCTCCAACACCCCTTCTCCTGCTGGCTACTTCCTCAACCGCGCCATCAACTATGCTACCTCTGCCGCCGCCGCCACCACCACACCTTCCTCTTCTCCCATTGGTCCTCCTAAAGGAACCGCTGGTAAGATTACCGATGAGTTCACCGGTGTTGGCTCGATCGGTTAGGTCTGTCAGGTGATTGGTGCCGTCGTTTATACACAATTGCTTTTGTACAACAACACTGTCAATTGCAATTGCTCGTATCCTGGTGGCGTGTGTCACGTCGAGAGGATGTATGTATATATATACATACACACATATAATACTTCCTGAATTCCTAGGCACAACTAGCTATTTCATCTTGAACTTTATAAAGCTTATTTGATTTGTCATGGTTTGAAACAGATTTCTCAAGGGTCAGGACCTTCCTGGTGTGCTTCCACCATCTCTTGAAAAGTTACCCTTCATCAAGATCATGTAAGGCAAAATTTTTCCCTTTTTGTCATGCTCGATGTTTGTAAATTGTGAAATGTTGGGAGTCATTAAAATTGATTTATTCGTGCAGCGATCTTACTCGCAACTACTTAAATGGTACGATTCCACCCGAATGGGCTTCTACCAAGTTGGAGTATTTGTGAGCTTCCCGCTACTGATTTTGTTTTCTTCTTTTTTTTTCATTTTATACCTCATAATATTCTGAGGAGCTCAATTTAACAGTGTAGTGTATTATAGGTCGGTTATTGTGAATCGTTTATCAGGACCGATTCCAAAATATTTGGGGAATATATCCTCACTGATATATGTATGCCCTCTTCTCTCCCTCTCTTTGATCATGTATGAGTTTATCTTCCTTTTTCAATTCCATTTTGAGGTAATTAAATCATTATATCAGGAGTTTAGAGAGAAACATGTTTAATGGAACTGTTCCTGTAGAGCTTGGGAAGCTTTTGAATCTACAAAATCTGTAAGACATTCTCCAAAATCCATATCATTTTCTGTTCTTGATTTTAATTAACTCGAATAAAAAAACATAAATTATCTGGACTTATTTACGAAGGGTATCATTGTCCATTGTAGCATTCTTAGTAACAATAATCTAACAGGAGAGTTGCCAATGGAGCTTACTAATCTGAAAAACCTGACATAACTGTAACTATATGATATCTGCCACTTTTGAGTTCCTGTTTTACCCCTGAAATGAATGCTATTTTATAGCTTTGTACATAATATATATCGCTGCTATGCAGTAGGCTAAGCAGTAACAATTTCACGGGGAAAATTCCTAGTTTTGAGAGCTAGAAACAACTTCAAAAATTGTAAGGCAAATCTATAACATTTGTGATTGTGTAATTTTTTGGTTAGTAAATTTTTATTATTATCGTACCTGAACTCATCAGAGAAATTCAAGCAAGTGGCTTTGAAGGGCCGATACCTGAAAGCATATCCATCCTGAGCAATTTACAGGAATTGTGAGTACCCGTCTTAAGCTAATGAGAATCTCAATTCTAGTATGCAGTTATTTCATAGTATTTGTTTATCTACGAGAAAGTTATATTTACTGGCTTGGTTTGATTTCATATTAAATTTGCATGTTTGTTTTTCTCATTTTGGCGTCCAAGAATATGTGATTTTTTTTTTAACTCGGGTAATGCAATTGATTGTTGAAACATGTGATGATAAGTAGCCCTACGTCTGTAACATAATTCCCTAAAAAGTATGCTCTTAATTTTCCGCTTTACGTTATACTTTTGCTTTATTGCTGAGAAGGCATATAAAGGCCAACTTATGGTTTGTTTTGTTATTTAACCATTAACATCTTTTAATACCATTAACGTAGGTTACATAGTTTGCATGTTAGTGTGTGAGCAGGTGTATTGTTGGTACAGAATCTGGATCCTAACAGTGATGATAGAGGTGTTCTTCATTTAAAACTTGCTTAATGTCGGTTATAAAGGAAAGATGTAAGAGAATGTTGTTCTCACGATAGCAAATGCACAATCACGATTTGTCAGTGATGAAAGTCCTTGATATTTACATCTAATGGTGCAATCATTTGCAGATACGTCTTATATGGAATAGATAGTATCATGGTCCTGCTGTCATTTTGAAAGAATCCTTAATTCCCTGCTTTACTAATATATATGTATTCTGAATTTTCTACAGCCTACATACAATTAATATAATGGGGACCGGAATTTGCTTTTGGTTTCCTTGTACTTCCTGTTTTGGGGGTTAGGCTGCAAATGTCCGTTTTCATCCTGAAGTCATCTGTTATATATTCCATCATGTAAGCCTTTTGCACTGTCGTTTGATTAGTTGCTTGTTGATTTACCAACTTGTTTCACTAGTAATAATTTGTTTGGAGCTCTTTCTCATTAAAGTGATAGAAACTTTTTGCACCATATTATTACAGTGATGCCTTAAATGTTGCAGATGGAAAGAGAGTTAGATGCAATTTTGGATCATGGAGAAGTTACCATCACTGTAAGCAGTGATGCCTTTATTTAGTTTTTTCCTTTGCTATTCATTTTTCCCATTAAATGAGTGCAGCAGTGAGAATATAATTATGTGGAATTGTTTGTATTTTTAAGAATGATACCTGGATACTCTAGTAAACATCTTTAGCTCAAGATGCACCTGATTTTGAAGCTAAAGTTACAAAGCTTATAGAATTGGGGTTCGAAAGAGAAGCAGTTGTACAAGCTCTCAAGTTTTTTGATGGTAATGAAGAAGCAGCAACTGGGTATCTTTTCGGCGGCTAGATAGATATAGTTAATTTCCCTCTCTTTTTGGTCATAAGATTATCTCTTTGTTTTGTGTAACTTCAAATGTGTACAATAATACATTTATTTAGCTGGTCAATGCTCTTATATGAAAGAGTTAGTTGATGAACATTCATTTCATTTTTATACGAATGGAGTAGTTAATATTGATGGTTAAGATTTAGGTATTTTGGGATACAAGCTTGTTTGGGTCGTTGAAAGCCGACCTTAAATCTTTCCCTCCAAAATTATATTTTGGCGCAAAATTACATTAGGATCGACGACGCATGTCCCTAATAATTTCCCGAAAAAAAATAAATTGGCGCTAAATTAATACTAGGGTCGGCAAGTCCGACCCTATTAACTCGTCCAAAAAAAAATTGGCTCCAAAAATATTCCCGCTAAATTACTTTTAAGGACCAAAGTATGCCGTCTTTAATACATTATTAGGGACGGTGACGGGGCCCCAGAGTTTTAGAGTCGCCTGTTATTTCGGACCCCAAAGTCCCGTCCTTAAGCCCGACCCTAAAACTATTAGGGACGGCAAATTGACTTTTAGGGACGGTGACGGGCCGACCCTAATGATGACGTTTCTTGTAGTGGAATATACATCTAATCTCCTATTTACTCGGCTGAACTCATAATACTCCGGTGCATAATAACCTGGAGTGCCTTTAGGGCGATCAGTGTCCATGGTGGACATGTCTGGGCTAGCAGTTGTCTAAATAATTGCCAGGGTTATGATAAAAATGTACCAATGCACGTCCAAAAAAGTGTCAGTTAAAAGCTCTCTTTGTCCAGAAACTCAGTGCCAGTGCATGTGTAACAAAGTGCCAGTGCCAGTGCCAGTATAAAAAAGTGCCAGTGTTAGCGTAATAAAGTGCCAGTGTTAGTGTATCAAAGTGCCGGTGTTAGTGTAAAAGAAGTGCCAGTGTTAGTTTAACAAAGTGCCAGTGTTAGTGTAACAAAGTGCCAGTGTTAGTGTAACCAAGTGCCAGTGTTAGTTTATAAACAGACACTTAATATACATGCACCGACACTTTTTTACACTGACACTTTGTTAAACTGGCACTGGCACTTTGTTACACATGCACTGACACTTTTTGACACTGACACTTTGTTACACATACACTTTGTCACACTGGCATTTTGTTAAACTAGCACTGGCACAAACGGGGAAAACAAAATACGTTTTTCCTAAGTGTCAGGAAAAACTAGTTTTTTATAAGACCAACTCATTATTTATAGTAGTAATAAATGTAATATAAATGAGCAGGAAAGATAAAATATGGTGAAGTATAATAAAAAGTAGGAGAGGGAAACTGATGACTTTTGTCATGAACGGAGATAAAATTGTTTGAAATTGTGTTATTGATGACTGATGATGTGGAGCTGAGGTAGAGGAGAGAGAGATGGCTTGAAACAATTTTGAAGTGACATGAATGAAGATGCTCTAACAACAGAGAAAATACAATAAGGGTATGTTTGGATACCCCAATTCCATAGCTTGGAATTGGAATTGGGGCCTCCAAAACCAATTACATTGTTTGGGAACATAACTAAAATTTGGAATTGGAATTGTGTTGAAATTTTAAATCACTCAATTCCACAAAACTAATTCCATCTTAAATCCTAATAATTTAAATTCTAAATTTTGATCAATTAATAACAACTCACATTCTTTTTACCACCAGCACAACAACTTTCAATCACCTCCATTTGTGCCACCTCCCGTCGCCACCGGAAATCGCCGACCACCGCCGCCATCGCCGGTCGCCGCTGCCACCGTCGAAAACCGCCCACCGTCGCCGCCGAAAACTGCACCGCTGGAAACCACCCCACCGCCGGCCTCCGCCGCCGCCGTAAACTGCCCCACCGCCGGCCGCCATCGCCGGCAACCGCCGCCTCCGACCACTCTCCGCCACCACTGCCGCTTTCAGAAATCTCCGCCTCCAACTACCTCCGCCGGCTGCCACCTACCGCCGCCTTAACCACCACCACTATATACTATTTATTTTAAAAAATATAATTTTTTTATACTTTTGTTGTTAGCAAGGTTTGAACCCTTGTTAATTATAATAACTAACAACCATATACCACTAGACTAAACTAGATATTTGACTTATTATTGAACTTTTATTTTATGTATAATGTATAATTACAATTGAATTCCACACATTATCCAAGCAATGAAAATGCTATGATTTTGAAAGCAAATTCTAAGTTATTTAAATTCTATAAAATTTGAATATTTATTGAATTCAAAATCAATGTATTCAAACGGACCCTTAATTTAGACAGAAATAATAGAAAAAAAACTTATTTTGAAGACTATTGAGAAAATAAACAAAGAAAAGAAAAATATATGATAGTCTTAGGGGTCATACCATCAATGAGTTTCACTATTTAGAGAATTAATTAATTCAGATAAAAAAATAAAGAAAATAACTAAGATTATGGAGTGAATTAATTTGATATTAAAAGGGAAGAAAAATAACAAATACTCTGTTGAAGTTGATTAATTAACTTGGGAGGTCCCATTTCAAGATGAAATTTTCAGTAAGAAAAAAAAGGGTTTTGTGGGGATTTACAATGAAAAAGACTATTATTTTTTAGGAAGAAACCACAAATTTAAGTAATTATTAGCTATGAACGGAGGATCGGGCAATCTAAGTACATGATTTCTGAATGTTTTCACAAATTTAAGTAATCATTGGTCGAAATGAAATATGTCACATGCAACGACACATGATTATTAAACGAATTTATTTACAAATTTAGAGATAGTGATTGTGTATGAAAAAATGTTTTGGTTGCAAAATAAACAAATAAAAGAACTTGGTGATCAAATGTAAAAACTTCATTAGTTAGACATTTTAGGTGAAATATGGCAAAATCTTATTAAAAAAAGGGTAAAACAAGTAAATATTTTGCACAAAATTTTACTTCTTTAACTATAAGAATTTTGAAACGAAGGGAATAACGTAATTCATTCCTCCAAAATTTACAACTTATCAATTACTCTCAATTACTCCCTATCCACTCCGCTGAAATTGAATGTCATGTTTTGTTTCAAAGTTAATGTTCTTTTGAAACTTCACCTCCAAATAACTTTGTCCCTAAATCATTTTTTTAAATTTGTTTTTTCAATGTTTATTATATTTTTGCAAAATTAAAAATTTTATGTGAATTGCAGGAATGTTTTTGATTTATATTCTATTAAAATTCAATTTTTTTTTTAAAATGTCCCTTAAATCTCATAATGACATTCATTTTGGGATAAAAAAAATATTTTATATACTTTTCATATAAATTTCAGATATAATTTTTAATAGTTGATTTATCATGTCCGATGAGTATCGACGGATCACTAACTAGTGTTCTATAATCCAGAAATGTACTCAACAAACCTCTATAGATAATTCCTGTTGGTCTAATTTTATAAGAACACTTGCAACAAATCTAAAAACAAGCCCATATGTTTTTCACGAGCTGTTCTATTTGAAGTGACTAGAATACCCCCACTAATTCTTGTAAAATGACCAAAATACCCTTGTTTGTTAATTCTCCTAATTTATAATAAAACCCTAACGACTCTAATAACTACGTACACGACTCGTTGGTTGCTAGTATCATCAATTTCTTTTCCCGTTAAAAAACAAATGAGCCTCTCAACAGGATTTCCCAAATCTTCAAACCCAGTCAAATTTTTATGTTAGGGATGGGGAAGTAGTAATGGGGGTATTTTGGGTAACAATTTTGATGCATTGTATAGGGTGTATTAAGAAAGGGGAAATGTTCCTAACGGCCTTGGCCAGTGGTATTAAGGTGATTTTTCGAAGGGGAGGTCGCCGGTTCGAATCCCCCCAAGGGGGATTTTTGGGGCTTAATTTCCTACCTTGGTTTCAGGGTCCTTAGGAGCTTCCCGGGGCACATCTGTGCAGTTAAGGAAGCGGCATTGCTGGGCTTGTATTCTCAGTGTGGGGAGTTCAAATCTTGGCAGGTGCAAAGCTGGAGCAGCCATTTGGTGTTGTAAGAGTGATGTAAATGCCTCTTTGGCAGGAGCAGCTGGAGCAGCCATTTGGTGATGTAAGAGTGATGTAAATGCCTTGGAGGAGGGCTCCCTTGGGACTCTGGAATATAAGGGGTGCTGCCACCCTGACTGCATATAGGCACATCCCGCGATTTACCCGGGAACCTGGTATCAAAAAAAAAAAAAATAAAAAAAATTGGAAATGTACTTGGATTTTTCTTTGTTTGTATGAATACAGAATAACCGGGGCTCTTGCAATAAAAGGGAGTTGACTATTCCAATATTCTTTGCTCTATTATTCTGTTCTCTTCGGTCTTCCGCCGCTGGGGCGCTTTTAATTCTTTTCATAACAGCAGACCCTAAAACCACACTGTAGATCTCTTTGACCGAGACCTAACCTTACAGTCGCCGGCGACGGCCAAATACAGATCCTAAACACCGACGATGGCCCGGCAACAAGCCACTAGACTGATCGCCAATTTGTCCTCAAAACTCAGCCCTGCCGCCAAGCCCTCTCTCCCCGCCTCATCACCATCGTCCTCATCGGCGTCATCAATCTCGCAATCTCGACATTTCGCAACCGCTCCTCCTCCTCCGGCTGTGTTTGTCGATAAGAACACCCGTATCATTTGTCAAGGCATCACCGGTAAAAATGGCACCTTCCATACTGAACAAGCCATTGAGTATGGCACTAAGATGGTACGTGATGAAATTATAATTAGTGATTGCGATGTTTGCAACGTATTTTATGTTTCATGATTAATTTTCTACTGATCTGATCTATGTAGCCAGTATAGTATTGATTCTGGAATTTTGCTTGTGTTTTATGCTGAATGGTTTCGTGAGATCAAGTGGATTCTAATAAGGCTGTTCTTGTTTCGATCAACAATGAATACAGCACGATTTTGATTATTTGCAGTTTGATTTATATTTGTCTATGATGTATTTAATTATTTGCTGATCTAATTTATGTAGCTAGCAAGTATATTGATTCTGGAATTTTGCTTGTGGTTTTATGCGGAATTATGTCGTGATATCAAGTGGTTTTTTAGCTAGGCTGTTCTTATTTCAATCAACAATGAAAACAGTTCTAGTTATGATATTGATGATTTGCAATTTGAATTATGTGTGCATGTTGGGTTATCACTTACACGTTGTGTTTGTAGATAGCCCTAAAGCATTTCTGCCTTTATATTATGGATGAACTCTTTTATATTTCTGGCAGATATACAATTAAGCAATATGTAGTTTATTAACTGCTGGAGAACGTTCCATTATGGTATGCAGGAAGTTTGTTCGTCCTTGGGCACTGGAAAATGTAGTTAATTCACTTGTAGTTTATTGTTTTAAGGGGAATCTTGCTGTTTTAAATCAGATGCCGATAAGTTCAACAATGATTTGAGTGATGGTTGCTATTGACACAGGCTGTTGATGTTACCATGATAGAATAGATGGTACTCTGTGTATTGAATTCGGTGCGAGTAGGTTCATATATTTTGTGTAATGTTCAATATTATGGGATTGTGCTAAAGGGTTGAGTACTAAACATCATGATGGCGCTTGGAGATACAAATACTTCTGCCTAACTGGCACCTACAGTATCACTGGATAGATTGGACTAATAGTTAGTTAATCTCACCTAGTTTGTCAGATCCAAAACTGTTGATCTACTGCGGTTCCCTTCTATCCTCAGTAGCCGATAGAAGTCATAGGCCTGAATTGGAAAAGTATCATGAACATGACGAAAAACATGATCCCCTACACTTCATATACAACATATAAAGGTGGGTGTCTATGAGCTGATGTTAATTAGTCTATTATCTGATTTGAGTGCAGATCATCATTTAATTTTAACATCTAAGCTTTGATGTCTGCTTTTACATAGCTTGATACCTTGTCTTAGTTTTATAGTGGTCATTTTGGTTTTGATTAGTCAATCTTCTGTTGAAGATTTTCGTATGTGATCAGGGATAGTGTATGGTTGAGTTGACATGCTGACATGTCTCACTTAATCAAGTTTGTCCTTGATTTTTGGGCATCTTTCTTTTTCTTCTATTATGTACGTCATCCACTTCTGGCTAGTTGAGCTTGTTTTTATAACATTTTTGTTTTTGTTTTTAGCATGTGTAAAGGAATTTGTCTGCTTATAAGATAAATGAAAGGTTCTTTTATGTATTTAGTAAGATTTTTTTTTTTTCTGATATGTGAACCCATAATTGTCGTTAACAGGTTGGTGGGGTTACCCCAAAAAAGGGTGGCACAGAGCACTTAGGGCTTCCTGTTTTCAACTCAGTTGCAGAGGCAAAAGCTGAAACAAAAGCTAATGCATCCGTTATTTATGTCCCCCCACCTTTTGCTGCAGCTGCCATTTTGGAGGCTATGGAGGCTGAATTAGATCTGATTGTCTGCATTACGGAAGGAATTCCTCAACATGATATGGTAACCTACATTCTCCCTTACTTGATTCACCTGTCTTTACCGGTGAGATTTAATCACATATTTTTTGCAAGTTTGTGAATTATATGTTGCCTATCATATTTGGTAAAGCACTTGGCGAACTAGATATGTTTTCTTCTCTCTTTCCATTTTCTTTTCAATAGCTTTTCTTTGACAGTACATGGGCCTCTGCAATAAAGGCATTGTGTTCATGTTATTTTCTCGTTGTGAAGTTTCATTCTAACTTGACCTTATCTTTTGTAATGATGTTTTCCTGACAATTTTAATATGATAAGTTAGTCCGCTATTCATGTTTATTCCAATGAATTTGATTAATTCTGGATGTTTTGTAGCTATTTGTAGTGCATATGAGATTGAGCCCTGGGAGAGGGGGGGAGGGAAGGTAATTAAACTTAAATGTGTTGAGTTCACAATATGTTATAAAGTATATAGCAAGTTGCTGAAGATTACTCTTTGAAAAACCTGTCAAAAGTCATTTCTCACCAGATCTTGCAATGAACTAAAACACTTTGGCCATAGGTATTCCAGCACTTGAAGTTATTGTATATGATTGTCATCTGATCTCAGAAACTTCTAAGCAGAAACTTCTTAGCTATGATGATGGTAAATTAAAATAGTCTCTCAAGCCAAGTGAGAAGACTGCACATTCATTGTCATGATAAACAATCTATGCGGTTTATACTTGGTGATGGAATTTTGCAAGGTCACCTGATACGGAAGCGTAACAAGAATCGCTACACGAGCGAGTCTTGAGGAACAAAGGAATTGTTACACGAACAAAACCCGACTAATAAACTCTGAAGAATCTGTAAATTAGAGACTATGAAAGAATAAATTAGAAAGAACTATTTTGTTGATAATCCGATCGATGATGATCCGATAACTTGCATAATCCCTTTATATAGGCATCTAGTACTACTAAAGAATGCAACGAACATAATAATACTATGAATCTTAATGCGAAAGGAAATGAAACAAACTAATGAAGATGCAACGAACTGACGGTTATCTGCTTCTAGCATTATTATCCAAAGATTCTTATTATCATGTACTCTTCTAGGGAATATTTCGTCCCTCCCACTCGAGAAGAACTCGCCCTCGAGTCGTCTTCTGGAGCATCAGGATACATAGGCACATTGGAAGAAGGATAAAACAAGAATAAGTCCGCCACATTGAAAGTTTAGGAGACACCTGTAGTAGCAGAGTTATCCAAAAATGATTTAAGAATGTAGCATCCTTATCAGAAGTGATGGATAGAGGCACCTCATGTAGACGAACAACCTCACGAAAAACACAAAATATACCCCTCTTTGAGTCTTCGGAAGTTCAAGAACAAAATCCATGGATAAGTCTTCCCATATGCCATTAGGTACAGGTAAAGGAGTATATAAACCTATGTTTTATGACTGCCCTTTTGCCACCGGACAAGTATAACATTTATTTACAAAATCACGCACATCTCTCTTCAATTAAGGCCAATAATAATGATACTCTAGACTAGAAATATTCTTATCAATACCGAAATGCCCAATTTAGACCTCCTCCATGCAAATCACGAATTAACTTTTCACGTAAAGAAACACGAGGGATGCACAGACAATTATCTTTAAAGAGATAACCGTCATTGTGAAAGTCAATTTGTGTCGCTTTGGTCTTACAAACAATCCATACCTCCTTGAAATCGTCATCTCCTTCACACAAATCCCTGATAATCTCAAAAATCCGACAATCTTATTGTGCATGGTTACTAGCAAGGTTGCTCTCCTACTCGAAGCATCTGCCACTTTATTTTGTTGCCCAGATTTGTGCTTCAAAATAAAGGGAAATTGCTGTAGATATGCCACCCATTGTGAATACATCTTGCTAATCCGCTTTTGGCTATTAAGATACTTCAAGGCTTGGTGATATGTATAAATCATATATTGATTAGGAATCGGGTAATGCTCCCAATGCCTTAAAGCACGCACCACCACATAGAATTTCTGCTCATAAGTAGACCATTTCTGACGTGCATCACTTAGCTTTTCACTAAAGAAAGCTATTGCTCTTCCTTCTTGAGACAATACTGCTCCAATGCCCACCCCACCCCACAAGCATCAACTCCACCACAAATATTTTTTTCAAAACTTGGTAGGGCCAGACATGATGCATTAGTCAGCTTCTCCTTGATCTCCTTAAAACTTTGCCGCTGTTCAGGCCCCCAACCCAATGAAAATTCTCTTTCTTCATGCAATCAGTTAACGGGGCTACAATTGTGCTGAAGTTTCGAATAAACTTTTTGTATAAGGTTGCGAAGCCATGGAAGCTACGAATATCAGTCACTGTCTTTGGAGTAGGCAACTCTTGATAGCTTTAACTTTCGAATCATCAACCTGAATGCCATATTTTCCCATGATAAATCCCAATAAATCCCAAGAAGACTAAATTAGTTGCCATAAAGTCACATTTATTCAAATTAACATATAGCTTACAGTCCTGCAAAACTTGAAGCACTTGGCGTAGATGCCCAATATGCTCCCCTTCGTTAGCACTATAAATCAAAATATCGTCAAAATAGACCACCACAAATCTGCCGATGAAAGGCTTTAAGACCTCATTCAACAACCTCATAAAGGTGCTAGGCGCATTGGTTAACCCAAAGTGCATCACCAACCACTCACATAACCCTGCTTGCTGTCTTCCATTCATCACTAGGATAAATACGGATATGATGGTATCCACTCCTTAGATCAATTTAGAATGAACACATGCTCCAGATAGATAGTCCAACATATCCTCCAACCTAGGTATAGGAAAGTTGTAACGTACCGTAATCTTATTGATAGCTCTATTGTCTTTGCACATCTGCCATGAACCATCTTTCTTGGGAGTTAGCGGAGCTGATACAACACACGGACTCACACTTACTTGAATGGATCTCTTCTTCAATAGACCATCCACAATCTCTTGCAATACTGCATTCTCCTTGGGATTCATCCGATAATGAGGTAAGTTAGGTAGAGTTGCTCCAGGAACCAAGTCAATAGCATGTTGGATTTCTCTCATGGGAAGTAAACCCGGTGGTAGCTCGTCCGGCATCACGTCTTTGAACTCTTCTAAAAACTCACGACCTTTGGGAGGATAGTCACTTTTAATTTCCACAGCTAGAACACCCTTCACCATCAAGGCTACCATCCCAATTAATTGCTTTGCATCCGCCAAAAATTCTGCCCTATTGTTAGTCACTACAAACACCTCTTCGCTGGAGTTAGATTCTTCCACCTTAGGGCCTTCAACATAGTAATACTATGAATCTTAACGTGAAAGGAAATGAAACAAAATAATGAAGATGCAACGAACTTACCGGTGAACTGCTTCTAGCATTCTTATCCAAAGATTCTTATTATCCTGTAGCCTTCAGGGAATGTTCCACATCATCACCTTTTCCAGGGTGACATGTTGGAACGCGGATATGAATTCCAGATGGGGATATGGTAATTAAGGATCCCAGATTTTTCTGAGAAGTTGGTCACATCAAGCAGTTCTATGAGGTCAAAAGTTGCAGACTAGTGGTATTCACATTCTTCGCAGGCCTTCCTTAACTCTCTACGGTGCAGCTTGCTTTTGTTTGGAATTCCAATTTCTCTTGGTGTTCGGTGCAGTACCAATGCAGAGTGTGGATACAGATTTATGTTTTCTACCTTTCTAGTTGTTGGCCAAAGTGAACATTATCATTGATAATCATCGTTGAATACTATTGAAATAGGTGGGCAAATGTAGATGTAGTTTTAAATGCTCTAGGGCAATCCAAATTCTTAGGGTGGAACTCCTTAAACATAAAGACCCAAATTGCATGGTGCATTATAACAAAGTCACATGTAGGAACACTTTTTAGGCTTCATGACAAAGCAATCTGTTTTGGTTAAACTGATACCAATTTTCCTCGAGCTTTATTCCGGCAGGTCTAGGTGAGTAGGTGATCTGTCATCTGTGACACAGATTATTGTTCTAATGGGGCATTGGAGATATGAACACAGTTTTATGCTGACGTGTGTATCTGTTGAGCAGTTCTATGAGTTTGGTTACACTGTTATAGACCTGTAGATGGTTTATTCATTCGGTTTCTTGGGTTTCCAAGTTTCTCTGGTTTCTGCTGCAGGAGGAATGTAGAGCTTTGATGCAGAAACTTTCATGAGGTTTATCATTTTTATGGTCTTATGGGGCTGTATGACGTGGATTGTAGTTGGAGATGAGTTATTGGATTTTTCTGATGGGCGAATGTTTCTTTATTATAAAGTTGGGAAAGGATATCTTTAAGGCTGTTCTAAATGTTTCATGTATGATACTGGATTGGTAAAATGAAACAAAAAAGGAAAAGAAAAACATATTTAGAAGGGTAAATATCTAGTCTTAAACATGAGGGATTAACAGATAATGAAAGAAGTAGTTTTGAGTCTTTGAAGCGTAAATCCACGAAATACTATCACCAGAATCAAATATATGCCACTTTAGTTAATCCACGAAATACTATCACCAGAATCCAATATATGCCACTTTAGTTAATCATACGCCTATTCTTCAGCTTTCCAGAAACTTGAATACCGAAATAAAATAAAGCATAAATATTAAGTTGCTAATAATACCAATTTCCAACATGGACATTCCATTACAGGGGTCTCAGTTTTGATAGTCAAGCTTGCAAAGTGTTCACATTTATGCGTTTGAAAGCCAAAGAAAAATGGTATTTGGAAGCCTGATTTCCTGTAGGGGTTGGCTATAGACACATATTACTCCCTCAGTCCCACTTGAAGCAGTGTGTACTCCTTTTTTGGGCATCCAATTAGAAGAGTAATTCCTTTTTTGGCGTCCTTTTTTGATCAATTGACATTACTTACCTTCGTCTCCCGCCTAGTTTGAATTCAAATGTTGTCTCCTTTTGAATTCAATGTTTTGAGGCACAGTTTAGAGAATTATTCAATATCAACAACTTTTCCCTAATTTGGGTGTTTAGTCAAACCACACCCCTTCAAGTGGGACAGAGGGATTGTACTATATATCATACACACACACACATATATATCTATATATATGCTGTATTAAATATATGTATTATATCAAATACTCCCTCCGTCCCAAAATGAATGACTACTTTTTGGAAAATTTAGTCCCAAAATGAATGACCTTTTTGCAAAAAACTGTCCATAATGTTTTTACCAATTTTTTTTCACTATTCATTATATACGTGCAAAACTAAAAGTTTAAAAAGTAGATAACAAAAAATTTCATACACCTTAGCTACTAACATTTACAAAAAGTCGACTTTTTTTAATTTCTCCAAAATGAAAATACTTTCATTTTGGGACGGAGGGAGTACTACAAATATATATCACATTTACACAAATCCAAGTTTGCTTAAAAGGCCGATACACAATACAGATATTATACTATTTGTTGTTATACAACATTGTCAGTCTAGTATCATTTTTTTTCTTTGCGCAATGCTGCGATGCTGAGATGGTTCTGTTGTGAGCTGTCACCCTTGAGTACAAGTTTGTGAGTATAAGTTTGTGAGCTTGAAACTTTTAACTAGATGCATTAGTCATCTTCACATGGGTCGTTATTTTGTTAGAAATATTGAGTTTGTAATGATAGGTATACGTGTAACTATTGTTCAAGGCTAACAGTCTTCCCTTTATTTTACATTTATTCAGTGTCTGTACTTTTCTTTTCGTGTTTAAATCAATAATCACAACTGCAGGTTCGGGTGAAGGCAGCCCTTAACAGTCAGTCAAAAACTAGGTTGATTGGTCCGAACTGCCCTGGGATTATCAAGCCTGGAGAATGCAAAATTGGAATTATGCCTGGGTACATTCACAAACCAGGGCGTATCGGGATTGTTTCTCGATCTGGCACTTTGACCTATGAAGCGGTGAGAAACTTCATAGTGTTATTATTTTTCATTTATCTTTAAATCTATATTTAGAACCTGTACTTGGTATACAATTTTTAGGTAAGTAATCATGGGTTGGTACCAAAAATCTGTATCTCTCTAGTACACAACTGATTTAAATGTGAGATTAGATCTTTCCCCTAGACCAGGTTAAAGATATCAGCAATGAGATGTTTGGAACATTGGAGATATGCTGTCTTGATGAACCTCCATATTTTACCATGAATCTTTTCTAGGTACTAATCAGATAGAATAAAGCTTGTATATGCTGAATGAGCTAGTTTCTCAAGATAGTTAGAGAACATTACCTATCAAAAAAAAGTTAAGAGAACATCACATTTCTCATGAAGGGAAACCGTAATGAATCTAAATTCATTGCATTGTATACTTATCTGATTTGTACATAATCACGATTGCTTACATGACTATGAAATTCCTAAACTATGAATTTTAGAATTTGTAGGTGTATCTGTGAAAGGCTTTACTATGATGAGCTGGCTTCACTTTGTAGGGTAATACTGATGGTGGCACGGAAGTAATAATTTGGTTTTACCTTATTACTGATCAATGAAAAATGAATGTTCAAGTCATTTTATTACCGATTGTAACTAATAGTATCTAGGCTCCGTTAGTGTAAATACCTCGGAGCATTAAAAAATACTTCTTCAAGTGTGTTTTATTCCGTGAGATAGTAATTGCTCAACTTGAGCTTGTAAATAGGCGCAATTCTAATTTTATTTTGTCTAATAATCTTACTACTGGATTCTCTAACCCAGTGGCGGACCTAGGATTTTTGTAAAGAGGGGCAAAAAATTGTAAGGGGGGCAAAAAAAAATAAAATTAGTGCATTTTTTCCTTCCCACAAAGGGGGGGGGGCTAATGGACAATGGGTAGGTACGCCACTGATCTGGCCTACCTAATTCTTTGAATCAATAAGACTTGAGTGTCTGGTTGGACATATCATGTAATCATGCTAATTCATATTTGATGTTGGTAGCCTGCTATGAGTTATGAATGTCTATCATGAGATTTCTATATTATACTAACGCCAAGAATTGGGGCTGGAAACAGTCAGTAGGGAGTTTGGTGAGGTGAGTGACGCATAAGATTGCATCCAGATCAGTAATACTTGCATAAACGCATTAGCTACCTGCAGTGATTTATCTGACCTATAATTAAAGCTTTACACAATTATGTGAATGACTTTTCTTTTGCATCTTTGGTAGGTTTTCCAAACTACTGCTGTTGGCCTAGGCCAGTCAACATGTGTAGGTATTGGTGGGGATCCTTTCAATGGAACAAACTTTGTTGATTGCATGAAGAAGTTCATTGCCGATCCTCAAACCGAAGGTAACTCCTGTACAATGTTAGCTAGAAGTTTAGCTTGATATGAGACTTATAAGACTGGTTGATTCAGCATCTTGAACTGTTCCATTTTTAATTCTCAAAATTTTAAATTTTAATTAGACTACTTGCACTGAAAATTCAAAATAAATACATATTTGCATATAATTTTGGGTCATAATTTTGAAATCATGATAATTCTGCTGATTTTATCTCTGATGCTCGGACTTTTTGGTTTACCCCGTTGTACCCGTATCGGACACTCCGATTTTAGTGTTATTGTTATTGACAAGTGTCCGACGGGGTAAACCAACGAGTCTGAGCATCATAGGATTTCATATTTTGTTGAATGGATCATAGTTGTGACTGGTCGTCAAACTGTAACTGGTCAACTTATAGAAGATTCCAAATATATGAAACAATTCTCGGTGTTTTGATCATTTGTTGTGTAGAAATTATATGACGGTGTTCATAGTTGTCAATTTGTGAATTAGGAAGTCCCCATACACACAACATACTAATAAAAACAAGCAACCCTGGTGCAAACAAATGCAGTTATAAAGATCTATTTTCTCATAATTCAAGATTTAAAAAGACCATTTTGATTTTTAAAAAATAAATTTTCCCTTCACCCCAACTCGTTGTGCACACTTATTGTTGAGCACGGGAATTAAGGAGTGAATATATATTGAAATAATTGCAAGTGGAAAAGGGGTTTGATGCATGCACAAGTCAGTAAAGTCAAAGTGAGATGGAAAGCCAGGCAAATGAAACAACAATCAAGGCTTTTGACTGCTCTTACAGATTCTGATTAGGCGCATTTTATACATAGCATTTTCCTTTCAATCTGTATTGTATTTATTAAGTTTTCAAATTCTGTAGAGCCTATAAAAGGCTAGATGAATAACGGAATAGACATCCAAGTTTTGAGGAAAAGAAAGTATTAGGGAGTTTGGGGAATTCTCAATAAAAAATTTCTACTTTTATGTCTTTAAATATTGTTCTTTAAATATTGTTCTTCATCCTTTCTAATTTTTCAGCCACTTTTTAGCCAGCAATATAGCTAGGAAAAGCTGTCACAAATCCTCAAATCCAACAACCCGAAGGCCCATGACGCATTCTATCACAAAAATCAGCTAGCAACATTGGTTGCATTGCCGGCGTCATGGGCGATTCTTTTGCATCGAAAGAAGTTCACCTTAAAGGAATCCATTAGCCGTCTAGAAGCGATGGTGGGCAAAACTGCCTCAAGACAAATGCAAAACATCATCCGAAGAAACAAGTTCAGCGGTTGATCAAGGGATACAGGCCACACATGGCATCATGCATTATGATGCCTTTAATAACCAAGAACAACGATTGGAGTTTCCCCTATTCTCCGGAACATGGGATCTACTCAGTTGGCTACATTATTGTGAGCTTTTCTTTATGAACCAGAATACACCACCGGCGAGACGAGTATCAACGGCTGCATGCTATCTCGCTTGAGATGCTTAATTATGGTTTTACAACTTACGCCAAGATTAACCTCATTTTTCTTGGGCGCGTTTTCGGGTTTTTTGCATTCTCAAATTTGGTGTCCCAAGAGTTGCAAATCCATTAGGTGACTTGACGAATCTTAAGATACAACTAGGGACTTCTACCCGGGCTAACAATCACATCCGCTTTCAATGGCCTCAAATTACCACCACCACCACCCAAAATTCGACTCTAAGCAGCAAAAACTCCTTCGCCAACATGCTCGAATTCTGCCTCACATATAAACCAGCTATCAAAAAGGTGCATTAAAGATCTTTGTTACAACTGTGACGAAACCTTTGTCCCTGAGCATAAATTTGGGGTGGAAGATAACAAGAAGGTAGGAGATGTCAACCTCTTCCTCCACCATGTGCATCCTCCAATCTCTAATGAGCAACCATAGTTGTGTTGTTTTGCCTCCATTTTTGCTGAACCCAACACATTGCTTCCGACACAAAAGGATGAACTTGAGAAAAAATATTTAGAGATGCTCAAGAAGGAACAAATCCAGCGAAGTCAAAACCCGTTCTCTGTCCCGGTACTGTTGGTTTCCAAAAGTGAAAGCTCCTGGCGCATTTGCATAAAGTACCGAATAAACATGTATATGATAAAGCTGTATGGGAGAATTTCGATGAGTACTAACTCCACTTCCCTAACTTCAAGCTTGAGGACAAGCTTGATCTCAACAGAGGGATTAATGATGCATGCACAAGTCAGTAAAGTCAATGGGAGAATTTCGATAAGTACTAACTCCACTTTCCTAACTTCAAGCTTGAGGACATGCTTGATCTCAACAGAGGGAGTAATGATGCATGCACAAGTCAGTAAAGTCAAAGTGAGATAGAAAGCCAGAAGCCAGGCAAATGAAACAACAATCAAGGCTTTTGACTACTTTTACAGATTCTGATTAGGTCCATTTTACAAATTGCATTTACCTTTCGATCTGTATTGTAGTTATTAAGTTTTCAAATTCTATAAAGCCTATAAAAGGCTAGATGAATAAAGGAATAGACATCCAAGCTTTGAGGAAAAGAAAGTATTAAGGAGTTTGGGGAATTCTCAATAAAAAATTCCTACTTTTATGTCTTTAAACATTGTTCTTCATCCTTTCTATTTTTCCAGCCACTTTCTAGCCAGTAACTTAGCTAGGAAAAGCTGTCCCAAATCCTCTAATCCAACAACCCGAAGGCCCGTGACGCATTCCATCACAAAAATCTGCTTGCAACATTGGTTCCATTGTTGGCGTCATGGGCGTTTCTTTTGAATCAAAAGAAGAAGTTTTTATCTTAAAGGAATCCATTAGCAGTCTAGAAGCGTTGGTGGGCAAACTGCTTCAAGACAAATGCAAAACACCAGCCGAAGAAATAAGTTCTGCTGTTGATCAAGGGATACAGGCCTCACATGGCACCATGCATTGTGATGCCTTTAATAACCAAGGACAACGATTGCAGTTTCCCCTCTTTTTCGGAACAAGGGATCCACTCGGTTGGTTACATTATTGTGAGCTTTTCTTCATGAACCAGAATACACCATCGGCGAGACGAGTCACAACGGCTGCATACTATCCGGCTGGAGATGATCAATTATGGTTTTACAACTTACGCCAAGATCAACCTCATCTTTATTGGGAGCGTAGGATTTTTGCATTCTCAGGTTTTGTGCCACAAGAGGTGCAAATTCATTAGGCGACTTGATGAATCTGAAGATACAACTAGGGACTTCTATCAGGGTTAAACAATCACATCTGCTTTCAATGGCCTCAAACTTACCACCACCACCCCCACACAGAACTCGACTCCAAGCAGTAAAATCTCCTTTGCCAACATGCTCGAATTCTGCCTAACATATAAACCAGCTATCAGAAAGGTGCATTAAAGATGTTTGTTACAACTGTGACGAAACCTGTGTCCCGGGCATAAACTCGGGGTGGAAGATAACGACAAGGTAGTAGATGTCAACCTCTTCCTCCACCATGTGCATCCTCCAATCTGTAATGAGCAACCAGAGTTGTGTTGTTTTGCCTCCATTTTCGCTGAACCCAACACATTGCTTCCGAAACAAAAGGGTGAAATTGAGAAAAAATATTCAGAGATGCTCGAGAAGGAACAAATTTAGCAAAGTCAAAACCCGTTCTCTGTCCCGGTACTGTTGGTTTCCAAAATTGAAAGCTCCTGGCGTATTTGCATAAATTACCAAATAAACATGTACTACTATGATAAAGCTGTATGGGAGAATTTCGATGAGTACTAACTCCACTCCCCTAACTTCAAGCTTGATCTCAACAGAGGGAGTAATGATGCATGCACAAGTCATTAAAGTCAAAGTGAGATGAAAATCTAGAAGCCATGCAAATGAAACAACAATAAAGGCTTTTGACTGCTTTTACTGATTCTGATTAGGTGCATTTTATACATTGCATTTACCTTTAAATCTTTATTTTAGTTATTAAGTTTTCAAATTTTGTAGAGCCTATAAAAGGCTAGATGAATTAAGGTATAGACATCCGAGTTTTGAGAAAAGAAAGTATTAGGGAGTTTGGAAAATTCTCAATAAAAAATTCATACTTTTATGTTTTTATTTGTTCTTCATCCTTCCTATTTTTCTAGCCACTTTCTAGCCAACAACATAGCTATCAAAAGCTGTCGCAAATCCTCTAATTCAACAACCCAAAGGTCTGTAACGCATTCCATCACAAAAATCAGCTTGCAATTCGGTTGTGAGTAATGATAAGCGTGTTAGGATTTGCAAGTGGTAGTAGTACCTACCCACAATTTAAGGTTATAAGTATAACAAGTGGGGTACGGTTACATAATAATAATAAACGTTTGTCCATTTTAGGAATTGAGACTTATCAACGACACCCCTAGAAGAGAAACTGTGCACATTGAGTAGGGACGGAGAGAGTGTTAGTTGTAAAACCAGTGTTCTAAAAAGCGGCCTATGCGGCCAACTAGGCGCTAGGCGGTGGCCGGGCGACGCACTTTCCTTCCAGGCGGGGAGATTAGGCGCTTGGCGGACTTGGCGAGCAAGGCGGGTATAGGCGGAACCGGGTCAATTTTTTTTTTAATAATAAAGTCAAGTTAATTTTAGCTATTTTTTATCCTCTCTGACGTCTCCGTTAGGACTATATTTCTCGGTTTCTAGACGACATCATGTCTCTACACTCTCTTCTCCGCTGTTCTCTCTCCATCAGTCCATCATGCTCACGTTCTCTCTCCTCGTCTCCGCGAGTCGACTACACCTTCTTAATCATCGACTATAAATTCATTAAATTGTAAGCTCTCTCTTTCCCGTGTCTCTCTCTCTCTAAACAATAGTTTGCTTGTGAGTTGTTTCTTTGTCCTCAAAATTGGGTATTTGATTACTTTGTTTAAAGAGTGTGAAGTAATGGTTCTATACTTTTTGACACATGAAAATGTTGTATTGTTGTTTAATTATGTTCTTTTTGTTGGTAACATTGAAACTGAAAGTTCATTTTATATGGAATATATTTATAAATTTGTTTAATTTCTCGTCCCCGCTTAGGCCCCCCTATGTGCTAGGCCCGACTCCACCGCCTAGCGCTTTTTAGAACCTTGTGTAAAACTATGAGTTGTAAAAAAAAATTAAATTGCTGAAATAGTTGGTAAAAAGGTGATCATTAAGATGCAACTTGATGATGATTTAGGGGTAAAATAGGAACAGAGGCCAAAAGAGTCCAAGAGTCGACTAAGCTTCTCGCTTTTATATATAGTGTGCATATTATTAAATCTTATATTATTAGAAATATCAATTTGTTAAAATCAATATTGTGTGACATTGTGACTTGATTTTGCGTACTGATGTTAGGAACATTATTATGTCATCTAAAATAGGATGAACACCTTCCTTTCTTTTCTCAGGTGATATATTGCTATTATACTACCCCTTACATTCCAAAATAAGTGTTCATTTTTTGTTTTCAAGGAAATTAATGAAGTTTACTTTTAAGCCTTTGTAGTAGCACATACTTCATGCCTTAATGATCACATTATGTTTTTGCAAGTTCAAGTTAGGACATGATACTTGCCAAAGGTGAATTCAGTAATTTTACTATATCATTGCGGGATAAATTTTTTTGAAGTTGGACAATTGTTTTGGGATAGAGAAGTATATTACTCCCTTCGCCCTGAAAAGATAGTCCCATTTTGTTTTTGGTGGTTAACTCAAGTGAACTCTGACCACTTCTTAAAAAATGATAATCCTCATGAAATTATAAATAGTGTTTTCGATGCACTACAAATAGTACTATCAATAACATTTTTTACAATTTCATGAGGATAATCAGTTTCTTATATAAATTTGGTCAAAGATCAATTGAGTTGACCACCAAAAACAAAATGGGACTATCTTCCGGTATAGAGGGAGTATCTGTCCTGATAGAAGAGGTGATTATTCTCTTTTGAGCTGTCCCAATTGAAGAACAACATTTCCTTTTTATGGTAACCTTTTTACAACAAAAGCCAATTGACTTTTAAGACCTTCATTGATGTTTGGTTGCTTATTTCAAATATTACCTCCGAGTAAATTCCCACCTATGTTTTGAGAGAGAATTTAGTAAATTAGTAGATTTTCAATCCTTCTATTAATTTGTGTGTTTAGTCATATGCCACTCTTCTATTGGAACAGAGGTGGCATTACCTATTAAGGTAGCAATGCTGGTATTAGTTATTAGTAATACTTCATTGGTAAAAATAAAATACTATATTAGCACGATGTTGAGCTATTGACTATGTATACAGTTTGAACAATGAGCTCTAGTTTTTATCGGTATTCACAGTTGTCAAACCTTAAACGAAATTCCCCTAAATACTTATTGAGTTCATCATGTATGTACAGTATAGAGCGCATCAGAAGAGATAAATAATCTCTAAAATAGGTAGAATTTTTATTTTTTTGGAACGAAACTTGACATTCTGACTTGATGTTAAAGTGAAGTCAATGTTACGAACATGATATTATTGTTTAAATAATGATGAACACCTTTCATTTCTTTTCTCAAATAACGATAAACACCTTTCATTCCTTCCGTATCAGCATTTCCTCTGATTGGTTTGCAGTTTGCCAACGGATTATGAATGTGAGAGAGGTTAAATTGATTAATATACCATATTCAAAGAGGTTAAAAATTCTTATTGAGAATATTATTAATCGTGATACAACAACAATTTGTAAATTTTTAGAATCATTATTTATTTCTTCAAGTTATTGGTCAAAATGCAATCAAGTTGACCTAAATCTTCTTTCGAGCGGTACAAAGGGAGTATGAGTGTGTGTGTGTGTGTGTGTGTGTGTGTGTATTTGTAAGAAGAAAAAAAGTTGAAAGGAATTTTTTTTTGAAAGCTAAGAAGAAATAAAAAAGAAGAAATTGGTGGGAAGAAAATTTGGTAAAAGAAAAAAAATTAGAAAGAAGAACAATATTAAAATAGAATAAAATTAAAAAATTGAAATAAAATCAAACCCCATCACCCACATGAATGTTTGCCCTCCACTTTGAAATAAAAATTAGAAAGACCATATTGCTTTCAATCATCCTTATCCATGTTTTTTTAGGCCTTCCCCTACAATTCTCCATCTTATCACTTCTCCTCTCTTCAGGCCTACTAACCGGTTCATCACATGGTATTCGTTTCAGATGATCAAACCACCTTAGCCGATTCTCCCTCATGTTATCTTCGATAGATGCAACTCTTGCTTCTCTCCTGATCATCTCATTCTTCAACCGGTCATTTCTCGTATGCCCACACATAAATATGTGTGTATATATATACATATTTTATGTATGTTTTTCCCCTCCTACACTGTGGTCTCAAACTCTCTGTTGAAAAGTTCCCTTCAATATTTGATATTTAGTTACAAAAGTTTCATAGTTGTGCCTTCTCCATTTCAGTTTTTGACTGCTGGCCCTACTAAGGCCATCAGAAGAATGGTCTACAGAACTTGTTGATGTTGTCCGTGTGTATTGGAATAGAAAATAAAGATGTTCTTATTACAAGCTTGCGTTGCAATTATGTCTCAGGTATCGTTCTTATTGGTGAGATAGGCGGCACAGCTGAGGAAGATGCTGCAGCTCTCATAAAGGTCTGTGATGTTTAAATTTATTTGTTGACACTTAACTGTGCACATCAAAATTAGAAAAATGGAATTGTCTCTTGTAGTTACCTTTTGCTGTAATGGATTGGTTTAACTCGAAAATAGCTCTTGCCCGTCGGTGGAAGAATCTAAACATACTTTTCCTTTTCTATCACGACTTCACGAGGAATAAATTAGATTAGCTATTCCATTATCTTGCTTGAATGCTAAACTTGATTGCCTGTTTCAACTATCTATTTTCATGTTTCGACTGATTGATAGAATTTAATCAAAGAATAGTTGATATAAAAATTTACTTTTTGTTCTGTGGTTACTTTACTATAGAGAATGAAGATTATATAAACACACTAATACACTATGCTACCTCCGTCCCACTTCAAGAGTCCTACTTTCCCTTTTGGTCCGTCCCATACTAAAAGTCCTACTTTGCTTTATTCCCAAAATGACAAATAATGAATATTGTTTTGGACATTTATACCCTCTTCTTTTCATAAAACTACAAATAAACCAATACTTACTACACTACTTTTTATCCACTTGAATCATAAACAGTGTTTTGGACGATTATACCCCCAACCCACTTGCCATTGTTCACTCATTAAACACTAGGTAGGACTCTTAGTCCGGGACGGAGGGAGTACATTATTACAAAGGCGACCGAGACAATCCACCATTAAAGACACATTCAAGACACAAAACACGTACACAGCAGAGGACGACTCCATACACACTAGAATATAAAGATCGTCCTGAATCACCACTGGGCATTATGTCTTCATAAACAGTTTCAACCCCTCTATCTATCTTATGATTGACCTAGCGTACTCGCATTGCCTCTCCCTACAAATTCACCAACTTGACCTTTATCTTAGGGAGGATGTGAATCGTGATTAGGTTCCTTAGTTTCAGTCACCAACTGTTGCTTTACGGTTATTTCTCTGTAGTACTCACCTGTTCCTAAAAAAGTCACCTTTTACTCTGCCGAAAACATCTAATTGTTTGCTTAATTTACTCCCTCCATCCCATAATGATAGTCCCATTAGATTATTCAAACATTTAACAACCTATTTTCATTTCCATCAATAACCTTAATGAGGTTTACTTATTACTCAGTTACTCCCTCTTCTTCCTTGGTTGGCAATTTTGGAAGTTTAATGATTTTAAGCTAACAATTTTTGAAATCAGACTATCTTTTTGGGGCAAACAAAAATGGCAAATTGGAACATCTTTATGAGACGGAGGGAGTATATCCTTTGAACTTTCTAGTGTTATCCATGTGAGTAGAACCGATCAAGTAAAGGAGTAAACCAAGGGTAAAATGGTAAAAGTAACACTTCGAAAGTGGATAAATTACTAAGTGAGCATTTTTTATTTAAACAATGAATTGTGTCGAATTGAATAAGCTATTGGCACATATAATTGTTGATTTTTTTTTGCCCCAAACGCTGCTGGCAGATATTGATTGTCCATAGAGTTTGTAGGCCCTGTCATTAATTAATGAAATAACCAATCAGGAACTGCCTTTCTTTATGGACAGATTTTGCGACTTCTTTTTGTTCCCGTGGCATTACTCGGCCAAATTTCATACCCTACTTCCCCCTTTCCCCAGCTCCTGCAGTACTCTCTCCATCTAGATGGTAAGTTCCTGATCAGTCTGGTACCAATCTAGACCCTCAAGTGTGGGTCTACATCTACTAGTGCTATCCTCATGAAAGATGTCTCTAAAAAAAACTAGTTCAAGTAATAGAATCTAAAATCAAGTCAGGATTTCTCGCACACTTTCCAGAGTCCAAGAGAACCTCTGAAATATAATTTTTCCTCCTACTTGAAGCAACCCTATGCAAGAACTTAAATTTACTATCCCCATCCCTAACCCACTTTACCCTTGAGGCCTTGACTTGTGATGCCAACTAATGCTCTCCTGAAGAAGGATCTCTTGGAGATCATTCCGCCTACCCGCTTGCTCTCTTCTGACAAGACACATGATCCATCTCATCTATCGATATCAGCAATCTCCTTTTGAACCTCATGCTCACGGAATCTAATATCTCTAGAAACTCCTTGTTCCACACCTTCAATTTATCTTTCGCAACTCTTAATTTCTTCATTATAATATAAATTTCCCTACCTGAATCTGACACTCATTCCACAAACCAGATACTATGTCAAACCTAAGATACATTAAGGCGGCTTTTGTTTTTTTTAAGCATTAAGTGCTGAAATCTGATTTCACTTCTGAAATTTGATTAAGTGTTAAGAGGCAGCGTCTGAAGACTGAATTCTGAATTAGGCAAGCTGTTTGATTTTACATCTGAATTCGTTTTCTGAAATGTGTGTATTATATATATATATATATATATTATATTATATATATTTATATATATTATATATATATATTATATTATATATATTTTTATATATAATATATATATTATATATGTACTATATATATAATATATATTATATTATATATTATTGATGGAGAAAATTCCACTGTGTAATAAAAATACCTTGCAAGTGTACAAGTCACCGAAGTAGCAACGTACAAAAGTAAGGGTCGAACCACAGAGACTCGTGTGCTTTAACAAGTTGATTTAATTAATGCAGAAAGTAACAAAAAAGGGTTTTTGTTTTGGTTTAATAATTAAATAACTAAAGCGAGAAATTAAACTATTTAATTGCAGAAAATAAGAAAAGCAAGAAACAAGGATTTAATCAGATCAAAGGAATTCACGGATTGGATTTCATATTCATCTTCATTCTATGCTAGAATTATCATGATAAAATTAACAATCTCGTCCAAAGATTCGTTCACTTGATTTAAGGGTTGGGACGTTTGATGTTCGGATTGCAACCCTAATACTTCTTTCCTATTGTAGATTCCGCTAGGTCAAAACAATTATCAAGAAATTCATTAAGCAAAATAAGAACATATAAATCTAGATTATTTTGTATTTCGCTAGGTCAATAATTAAATCCAATTGATGAATCAGTGGCCTAAATTGTGAACAGTCCACGCTAGTGCAACAATTCACAACCTAACAATTAAAGGTTAATATAAAATTAAAACCTAAAACTGAAGATAGATATTTCATCAAACATGAACGAGACAGTTTTGGAAAATTAAATTATACTAGCATAGAAATCCGACGAATATTACATCCAATCCATGAACTAGAGAAATTAGTTACTCATCTTCATCGCAAAAGACAAAAGAGATGAATAAAAACACATAAAACCTCGTTTGATCCTTGAATTGTAAAGAACAAAACTTGAAATCTTGTTTCTCCCTTCAATCATGAATAAAAGCATGAGAGGAATACAACCCTAAAGTGTCTTTTATTTATATTAGGAGATTAGGGAGAGAAAATATGGGGAAAATCTTCAGAATCCGTCCAAAATAAGGAAACTGGCCGCGTCTGTCCGACCATACTGGGCGCGCGCCTGCGCGCGGGTGTGCGCCTAGTATCAATCTGCAAGCATTCGGGCGTGCGCCCAATGGCACCGCTGCGTGCGCCCGCCTGATTTCCGGCCTTGCTCCCTTTTCCTTTCATAATTCCTTTTAGATCCTCCAGCAAAATGAATCCTTTACTTCTTAAAATACCTCGCAAGTCCTTTCTTACTTTCCAAGAGATCTCCACTCCATTCCTTTCCACTTTTGCTTCCTTTCTTCACTATAATCCACCGCTTTTCACCTAATTAACCTGTACTCATAAAGATACTAGAAAATACATTAAAATAACATTTTACTCAAGAATTTCACAATAAATAAGTGTAAGAGTACCTAATTTAGATGTGTAATAACACATCCATCAAATACCCCCAAACTTATCTATTGCTCGTCCTCGAGTAAAACAACAAAACATAAAAAAAAACTTAAAAACGACCTAAACTAATTAATCCGAAAGCTAACTTTGTCCCCACATTCTTATATTTCCCACAAATGCTTGAATCATGAATTACCACAACCACACAATCTCGAAATAATCAATCTACACAAGTATCAACATATATTACCATTAATTTTACTACACTGCTCAATCGTTATATGTATTCCATAAATCTCCGTGTGTGTGTGTATTTGAATTCTCCCTTCGCTTCAAACATGATCTATTTTTATAAAGCTAAGTACACCAATCATCTCTTATTTTATTGAATTTGTTTAACAAATAAAAACACTTGTAAAAAGCAAAATATGAATACTCCCTTCCCCTTTTCCACTTCAATGGACCTTAACACCCCCAAACCTGATCATTTAAGCACATAGTTTTAAAAGTCATCTACCGTTCAAGTAGGGAGCACTGTAGCAGCGAACTCCATGCCCCTAATACTAGGTAGGAATTTATTACCTTATACTCCTATTTGGCAAGGAAGCAACGTCGCAGCGAACGCCGTGCCCCGAGCTACTTTAGGAATATTTAATCATAGAGATGGGAGTTAGCCACTTCGGTGTCGAGCCTGGTACGGACCATCACGGCGGAAAAGCTCTTCCTCCATAACGCTACTGCATACCCAGAAATCTGGTTAAGCTAGAATGGTCCCTACCCAACCAATCTACACGTCTGGAGGTATTTATCGAGTAATAATTTAATTGCCATTGCTCCCACTCCCTTTTCACTTCAATTTCACTTACACATTATCTCAGATAACAAGGGGGTGTCATTCCAGCAACAAAAATCCACAACTATCCAAGGAGTATTCACAGTTTACTTTTATGATATTACTATTTAATAAACAAATTCATTAACTTCAAAGATAATGGTGTACTATAAACTTGATAAAACAGATCAAAATTATCAACTATAGGAGAATTACATCATGAGTGCGCAAAATTTTTGAGATTTATATCATAAATATAATCATTGAGCACCATATTAAAATTAATCTAATACGTAGTATATATTAAGACTTGCATAAATGACCTACAATACCATAATATCCCACTAACGGTTTCAAACAATCAACCAAGCAATCATGGGAATAAAAGAATGTTAACAAAACTTGAACCACATCAAACAAGGACAAAATTAACTTTTTTTTTTTTTTTTAATGGTGATACGCCATTAAACAGTACAAGGTAGTACCCTACACCCCCAAACTTAAATCATGCATTGTCCCTAATGCATATAATATAAATAAAGCATAAGAAAGGGTTAGGGGTACCTCAACCAACTACTGAGGCGGGGGGCGAAAATGGTGATCCCTAGGATCACTCTGGAACTGCTGAAACTGCCCCGCTTGTGGCTGTGAGTGTGGTGGAGCAGACTGCTGCAAATTACTGTCTTGTGGGCGCAGATAACCCATGAGTTGCGCCCATCTTTCATCTTGCAAATCCCTGTGTGCCTGGGCTTTCATAGCCTCCGCTATCCGACTCTGCTCAGCCGCCTCAAAACGAGTATGGTGATCCTCAAACTTTGTACTCAATCGGTTCATCTCCATTCTTACCGAAGTCATAGCCAGATTCAAAGCGTGCATCCCCCTAGCGGGATCTCGTCTATATAACTCAATACGTGCTTCCTCGGTATCCTCCATGTCTTCATCATTTCCTTCATTTTCGTCATTTCCTTCTCCTTCTTCTTCATTCTCACAATCATCCTCATCACTCGATCCTGACACTGCCTCCCCCGACTGAATATGACTTTTCTTGGTCATAGTACTCAAATCTATCTTAGGCCCCGACTTCAAGTCCCTTGACGGCAAATTTACCCTTGCCCTTGAAATCAAATAAGTGATCAAACAAGGGAACTTGAAGTTGACATTGCTCAATTTTTTCGCATTATGGGCAATTTGGTTGGAAATGATCAATCCAGTATTAATGGGCTCTCCCTTCATCACCAAATGCATAAGCCATGCTCTCTTCCAATGCACCACATGCTTATGCGCACTCGGCATAATCCGTTATTTGATAAACACATGCGAAATATCTCAACTTGTGCCTCAACTTCTTAACTGGCATCAACTTTCCTCCATCGTTCACTTTTATTTCCACACGCCCAAAGGTTGATTGAATCACATGAATTTCCTTTCTCCATTCCTTTTCCATCGCCCCAATAGTGCTTGTATATGTACACCCTTCAACATCCGGCATGGAAAAATACTGATTAATCACTTCACTTGAGTACTTCACCGGGCGTCCCCTCACATAAGACTCTTCGCAATTTCCCAACTCATGAACATTTGCGTAAAATTCTTTTACCAACAATGCAACCCCATTATGTTTTGGTCTACCCGCTAGAGTCCTCCATTGATATCTCTCTACAATATCATCCAAACCCAAATCTTCAAAATCAAACTCTCTTTCTGCATTGCACTGTTTACGCTCATATTGAATAAAGAAACTCTCCGCTTTTCGTCTCTTGAATTTATTGGCATCATGGTGAGGACCGGGAGGGATTTGTTCTTGTGCAACCTCTTTCCTTTTTCTAGGGCTACTCATTGTTACTTACCCAGAAAACCAAAAAAACAATAACAAGAAACATACTTTCACTACAGAGATTCGCCGGAAAAAATGACCGGAGTTGGCCGGAATTCACGCCGGAGCTGGAGAAGATGGAGACGAAGGTGAAGCTTATCCTTTCAACACTTTCCCCATAGAAATCTTCCTTCAATTCGGCATTCAATGCCTCCAATCAACAAAACCCACTTCTTTCTTCTCTCCAAAGAAAATTCGTCAATATGGGTCTAAAGATTGAGGATTTCGTGGTGCACTTCGGTTGTAGAGGGAGTATAATGGGTAGAGATGAAGGTTTAGTGAACAACAATGGCAGATTTGGGAGTTTAGAGGGTCAATTTTAGAGAGAAGGGGAGAGGGGGCCGAGCTTTTAGAGAGAGAAAGGAGGGCGGAGGCAAAGGGTTTTTGAAATTAGGGATTAATTTGTCCCTTTCCTTATTTCCCCACCTCTGTTTGACCGGTCCACCAGGCCCGGGCGCACGCCCAATGTCTCTAAGCGCACGCCCAAATCTATGCTGAGACAAAGCAGGCGCACGCCCAATTCCTCCGGGCGCACACCCACTTCAATTTTCACAATTTTTTCATTTTCCTCCCCTTTACTTGCATTATCTCTATTGTTGCCACATTATTTCCACTTCCCTTCATTGGTTGGCGAATAACATCTACACATCACCACTAAAAACAAAACCCAAGCATAAGATCTGCTAAATAAATGAAATTATAAAAATAAATGAAATAACATAATAAAAGCAAAATATTTTTGGAGGGTGTCACTATTTACACTCCCCTATAAACCCACAAACTCGGGAAGACTCACACGGAGTGACTTAAAACTTTTTTTTTTTTTTTTTTTTTTTTGTATGTCAAGATTTGACACACATTTTGACCGCACTTTCGTTGCCTACGTCCCCATTAATGTGGGCGGACAACCCAACAAAAATAGGCTCAGGTCACCGTAGTTCGACACGTTTACGAAAAAAATGGACCCCTAATAATTTTTTTTTTATATATATATTTATAACCCCCACCCCCACACGTAAACCATGCTATGTCCTAATGGCATAACCCAAGAAAAACACAACATCATCTAAATGCAACGATGAAGATAGGCTGAAAAGAAGATACAAAGCAAGAATGTTACCTACGTTGGGTTGCCTCCCGATTAGCGCTTTGGTTATAGTCGTTAAGCTCGACGTTATGCCCAACGGAATTAGATGGCCTCCTCGGGGTCCGCTGACTTGACCACATCGATATCCTCCAGAAATAGACATCCCTTCATAATATGGTTTTACTCGGTGACCATTCACTTTAAACACATGTGTCGTCTTTTAAATCTTTGAGCTCAATTGCTCAGGTGCGAATACATTACGTGCACTACCTCGTACGGACCCGACCATCTAGAACTTCAACTTGCCGGAAAGAGCTTTAAACGAGAGTTGAAGAGAAGGACTTTCATACCGGCCTTATGAACTTGGGCTTCAAATTTTTGTCGTGGTATCGTTTGGTCCTTTCTTTATACAATTTTGCACTCTCATGCTTGTCTTGTCGAAGCTCTTCAAGCTCATCCAAATCAAGCGACCTCTTTTCTCCCGCAAGAGCGAATCCGTATTGAGCTCTTTGGTGGCCCAATAAGCTTTATGTTCCAATTCAATAGGAGATGGCACTCCTTTCCATAAACAATACGATACGGACTCGTACGATAGGGGTCTTGTATGCGTCAGATATGCCCACAATGCATCACACAATTTTCGAGACCAATCCTTACGATTTGGGCGCCTTTGTTTTCTCAAGCACCCATTTGATTTGGCGGTTGCTCACCTCTACTTTGCCGAAGTTTGAGGATGATAGGCGTGGCTAATTTGTGAACCACCCCGTATTTTTTTAACGGTAGATTGAACATCCGGTTCGTGAAATGCGTCCCTTGATCACTAATGATTGCTCGTGGCATGCCATACCTGCTTGAAAATATTCTCACAAACAAACTTGCAAACAACATTAGCGTCATTTGTGCGGGCGGGAATTGCCTCCGCCCACTTTGAAACATAATCAGCGCAGCAAGTATATATAGATAACCGTGGGACGGGGGAAATGGGCCCGTAAAATCAATGCCCCAAACATCAAAAATATCAACTATCAAATTATGTTGTAAAGGCATCTCATCTCTCTTTCCTATGTTCCCGGACCGTTGGCGTCTATCAGCGGCTTAATCTGGCAAAACGCTTGAGCATCTTTGAACAAAGTGGGCGATAAAGACCCGATTGAAGCACTTTCTAGCAGGTCTTTTGACCCCACTAAAATGACCCCAGCATTGGAGTTCATGACAAAATCTCAACACGCTACTTTGCTCGTAGTCAGGACACGTCTCCACAACAATTTTGTCCGGGCAAATTTTCCACAAATAAGGATCATCCCACATGTAGTGTTTTACATCGGACCTAAACTTGCGTTTTTGGTCATAGGTGAACTGCGGTGGGATCATATTAGACACCAAGTAATTAACAAAATCAGCATACCAAGGCTCTTGGACATGTACAGCAAGAAGTTGTTCATCCGGAAAATTTTCATTAACCAGAATCATACTCTCTTCGATGTTAATATACGAGTAGTCCTCAAGCCTTGATAAATGATCCGCTACCACATTCTCCGTCCCCTTTTTATCCCGGATTTCGACATCAAATTCTTGTAACAACATCCACCTCAACAAACGAGGCTTAACATCTTTCTTATTCAACAAATGTTTCAATGCAGCATGATCAGAATAAATAATCACCTTCGACCCAAGCAAGTAAGAACGAAATTTTTCCAAAGCAAACACAACAGACAAAAATTCTTTTTCAGTGGTGGTGTAATTTAGTTGTGCATCATTAAGTGTTCTACTTGCATAATGGATGACGGAAGGTAATTTATCAATTCTTTGTCCCAAAACAGCCCCAATAGCAAAATCCAAGGCATCACACATGATCTCAAAAGGGTGAGACCAATTGGGACTAGAAAGAATGGGGACACAAGTCAACTTTTCCTTAAGCAAATTGAACGCATCAACACACTCTTGATCAAAGATGAACTCCGTATCCTTGGCAAGCAGATTACATAAAGGCTTACAGATTTTTGAAAAGTCTTTTATGAATCGCCTATAGAAACCCGCATGCCCTAGGAAACTTCGCACACCCTTGACCGAATTCGGGGGAGGTAATTTTGCAATCACATCGATTTTAGCTCTATCAACCTCAATCCCCTTACTCGACACAATATGCCCCAAAACAATACCATGTTTTACAAGAAAATGACACTTCTCCCAACTCAAAGTCAAGTTGGTTTCGCAACACCTTTTCAAAACAGATGCCAAATTCTTTAAACAACTCTCGAAACTATCCCCTACAACAGAAAAATCATCCATAAAGACCTCAACACACCTCTCAATCATATCAGAAAAAATGGAGGTCATACACCTTTGAAATGTCGCAGGTGCATTGCAAAGCCCGAAGGGCATCCTCCTAAATGCATATGTGCCGAAAGGACATGTGAAGGTGGTTTTGGACTGGTCTTCAGGGGCTATGGCAATCTGATTATACCCCGAAAAGCCATCCAGAAAACAATAGTAAGAATGACCCTTGACCTCTCTAACATCTGATCAATAAAGGGCAAGGGGAAGTGATCTTTCTTGGTCGCAGCATTTAATTTTCTCAAGTCAATACACATCCTAAGGCCGGTCACTTCCCTCATGGGCACATCCTCACCTTTCTCATTTTGAACAACAGTAATGCCCGATCTTTTTGAGTACAACTCTTGCAGGGCTTACCCATTCGCTCTTGGCCGCCGGGTAAATAATACCCGCATCTAGCAATTTAAGGACCTCTTTTCGCACAACTTCCTCCGTGAGGATTTAACCTCCTCTGTCTCTCCTAGACGGTTTAGCACCCGTCAGAGATGAATTACGTAAATGCACATCGAGGGACTAATTTCCTTAATGTCCTTTAATGTCCACTGATGGCCTCTTTATACTCACACAAGCAATCAATTGGGCCTCTTGTTCTTTGGACAAATCGGATGCAATTATAACGAGGCAATGTTTCTCCCTCTCCTAAAAATGCATATTTTAAATTTGAAGGGAGAGTTTTCAACTCAAGGACCAGGGGGAATCACAATAGGGCGCCAACTTCTCATTGAAGTGGCCTAGGGGGTGAAACGGGCCATCACTAGGATGGTGCTCGTCGGCCTTATCCACAACCATCAGTTGAGCATCCGCATTATCCCTATGTTTCTCACCGCCCATTGAAATCAATGACTCTAACTCCTCACAATCTATCTCATGCCATGAAATCTCACGCCCACAATCATCAACTTCATCAAACTCATCCGCAAACATGCACGACTCATCATGACCTACTGCATTTTTCATTACATCAAAAACATTTATTTCAATTTTTTCATTTGCGACAGTCATGGAGAGAGTGCCACTAGCAACATTGATTACGGTGTTGGTCGTTGCCATGAATGGTCTCCCGAGCAAAATGGGTGAATCACGGTGACTACCCTCACCGCGAGGCATCTCTAAAACCACAAAATCCACCGGAATGATCAACGACCCGACCTGAACTAAAACATCCTCTACGATGCCCAATGGTCTTTTGATGGACCGATCGGCGAGTTGTAGGGCCATCATAGTGGGTTTTAGCTCAGGTAAACCCAACTCAAGATACATGTAATAAGGCAACAGATTAATGCTCGCCCCAAGATCAAGCATAGCTCTCACCGTGTGAGAATCCCCCAAAGTAATGGAAATTAGAAAACTCCCGGGGTCTTTCATTTTCGGTGGGAGACAATGTTTGACCACATCGCTCGCATTCTCACCCAACACCAATTTATCTTCTTTCCCATACTGAATTTTCTTGGAATTAATTTCCTTAAAGAATTTTGCATACGCAGGAACATTCTTGATCACATTTACAACAACAACAACAACAACAAAGCCTTAGTCCCAAATAATTTGGGGTCGGCTAACATGAATCATCATATGTCATTTAACAGAGGCAAATTTATATTAACTTTTGAAAACATGTCAATCAATTCTTTCATTTGGTGATCAAGTTTGTTCCTCAAAAATCTACCAGGTAAAGGAACAGGGGGCACAAATGGCTTGGGGTTGGGAGTTTCTACATTCGCATTTTGCCCCAATCCATTGGTACCCTCATCCTCAGACACAACATCCTCAACAATCACATTTTCCACATTCGGGTTTTTCACAACAGGAGAATCAACGACATGGATTTTAGGGGGAGAAGAAGGAGAAATTACCTGATTGTCTACCTGTTTACCACTACGTAGAGTGATGATGGCCTTCGCTTGCTCCCCTTGGCTAGGGAATGTGCCCGACTGCCGTCCCTGTAATGCCTCAGCCAACTGACCCAATTGGGTCTCCAACTTCTTTATTGCCGCAGCTTGATTGTTGTTGGCTTGCTGCTGCTCCGCTCTCATCCGATCCATAGCCTCTTCCCAAGGCTCTTTCTTCCTCTCATAAGGCCCCTGTGGTGGTGGTTGGGGATGGAGAGGTTTATTCGGCTGTTGATTTCCTCCCCAAGAAAAATTAGGATGCTTCCCCCATCCAGGATTGTATGTCTGCGAATATGGATTGTTCTGCGGGAACCTCTGCATGTATGCTTGCATCGCCTGTACCTGTTCCTGCTCATATAAATGGGGACTAGTGGTAGGGCAAACTTCATAAGAGTGTGTTAGAACCACAAGTTACACAACTATCATGCATTACATTCCCAACAGATGACACATTAGAAGCAGAATTGGAATTACTACTCATGGCCAACTTATCAACTTTTTGATTAAGAAATGCAATTTGTTTTTGAAATTTATCATTCATTCCTATTCCATTCGCACTATTTGTTTTACCCCTTGACCCCTTCTGTTGCGAATTGGATGCTAATCTCTCAAAAAGTTCTTGGGTCTCATCTGCAGTTTTGGCTCCTAAAGAGCCTCATTGCCGTTATCAACCATGCCGATCGGCCAGTGTCAACCCCCATAGAAAGTTTGATGCAATAAAGGCAAAGAAAAATTATGGTGGGGACATTGCACCAAAAGCATTTTAAATCTGTCCCATGCTTCATGAAATGCCTCAAAAGAGTCCTGTGTGAACCCTATAATTTTCTGTCTAAAGGTGGCTAACGTAGCATGTGGGAAGTATTTTCTCAAAAATATATCATGTAATTCATCCCAAGTATTAATGCTCCTAGGCGGGAGCAACATGAGCCACTTTTTAGCATTATCTCTCAAAGCAAAGGGAAAACATTTCAATCTTAAA
This sequence comes from Adenophora triphylla var. japonica, assembly GCA_022495995.1. NCBI lineage: Eukaryota > Viridiplantae > Streptophyta > Magnoliopsida > Asterales > Campanulaceae > Adenophora > Adenophora triphylla. Next base: position 303,366 of record JAFEMH010000967.1, on the reverse strand, counting down.
TGCTCATCAGTCACACCTTCTCTCAATCGAAAACTCGACACAATCATCATATATTCCCTCAAGAAATTCAAAGAATCCTCCGAGGGAAGGCCATGAAATTGAGGGATCATGTTAAACAAATGGCCTTTTACCTCGTAACTCTTTGTTGCATCAGTCAACACAATGCATGACACAGACGTGTCAACTCGAGGCCTAGAGAAGGCATCCATAGTAGGTGCTTGTAAAGCCATATCAACTGCAAATTCTTCTCCCTCGGTGGAAGAAGTTTCTAATTCACTTAAAGTTACCTCTGTCTCGGTGACAGAAGTTTCAGAATCAGTTTCACACTCTTGAGTAGAGGGAATGCCTCTCTCAATTTTGTCTATATCGTCGTTCAAAGGAACCAACTTAGGATCCAATGACCGGCGACCAAACATGCACCGATTAAATAAACTTGTTAAAAATCACAACAAGTCCCCGGCAACGGCGCCAAAAACTTGATGGAGAAAATTCCACTGTGTAATAAAAATACCTTGCAAGTGTACAAGTCACCGAAGTAGCAACGTACAAAAGTAAGGGTCGAACCACAGAGACTCGTGTGCTTTAACAAGTTGATTTAATTAATGCAGAAAGTAACAAAAAGGGGTTTTTGTTTTGGTTTAATAATTAAATAACTAAAGCGAGAAATTAAACTATTTAATTGCAGAAAATAAGAAAAGCAAGAAACAAGGATTTAATCAGATCAAAGGAATTCACGGATTGGATTTCATATTCATCTTCATTCTATGCTAGAATTATCATGATAAAATTAACAATCTCGTCCAAAGATTCGTTCACTTGATTTAAGGGTTGGGACGTTTGATGTTCGGATTGCAACCCTAATACTTCTTTCCTATTGTAGATTCCGCTAGGTCAAAACAATTATCAAGAAATTCATTAAGCAAAATAAGAACATATAAATCTAGATTCTTTTGTATTCCGCTAGGTCAACAATTAAATCCAATTGATGAATCAGTGGCCTAAATTGTGAACAGTCCACGCTAGTGCAACAATTCACAACCTAACAATTAAAGGTTAATATAAAATTAAAACCTAAAACTGAAGATAGATATTTCATCAAACATGAACGAGACAGTTTTGGAAAATTAAATTATACTAGCATAGAAATCCGACGAATATTACATCCAATCCTTGAACTAGAAAAATTAGTTACTCATCTTCATCGCAAAAGACAAAAGAGATGAATAAAAACACATAAAACCTCGTTTGATCCTTGAATTGTAAAGAACAAAACTTGAAATCTTGTTTCTCCCTTCAATCATGAATAAAAGCATGAGAGGAATACAACCCTAAAGTGTCTTTTATTTATACTAGGAGATTAGGGAGAGAAAATATGGGGAAAATCTTCAGAATCCGTCCAAAATAAGGAAACTGGCCGCGTCTGTCCGACCATACTGGGCGCGCGCCTACTGGCACCGGGTGTGCGCCTAGTATCAATCTGCAAGCATTCAGGCGTGCGCCCAATAGCACCGTGCGTGCGCCCACCTTGATTTCCAGCCTTGCTCCCTTTTCCTTTCATAATTCCTTTTAGATCCTCCATCAAAATGAATCCTTTACTTCTTAAAATACCTCGCAAGTCCTTTCTTACTTTCCAAGAGATCTCCACTCCATTCCTTTCCACTTTTGCTTCCTTTCTTCACTATAATCCACTGCTTTTCACCTAATTAACCTGTACTCATAAAGATACTAGAAAATACATTAAAATAACATTTTACTCAAGAATTTCACAATAAATAAGTGTAAGAGTACCTAATTTAGATGTGTAATAACACATCCATCAATTATATTATATATATTTATATTTATATATATATTATATTATATATATAGTATATTATATAGTATATACTCCCTCCGTCCCATTACAAACCACAAACTTTCCTTTTTGGTCGTCCCATTACAAACCACAAACTTCCTAAAATGGAAAGGAATCTTTACTATTCCCTCCACTCATTCTCTCTCTTACATTATTTTAATACTCACAACACCATTATAATTCACTATTCTCTCCACTATAATTCACTTTTCCTTAATTCCCGTGTCTACAGTAAATTTGTTCTTACTAATGGGACGGAGGGAGTATATTATATTTTATATATTTATATATATAATATATATATATATATATATTTATATTATATATATAAATATATATATAATATTATATATATTATATATATATATTATATATATAATTTATATATTATATTATATTATATATATATATATATATATATATATATATATATATTATATATTATATTTATATTTATATTTATATTTATATATACATATATATATATATTATATTTATATTTATATTTATATATACATATATACTCCCTCTGTCCCGGAACAATCTTCACAAACACTGTTTGCACTGGTTTTAAGGAGGGAGTATTATATTGAAAGTGTTGTGAGTGTGAAAATAAAATAGGAGTGAGAATGAGTGGAGAGAATAGTAAATTATAATGGTGTTGTGAGTATTAAAATAATGTAGGAGAGAGAATGAGTGGAGGGAATAGTAAATATTCCTTTCCATTTTAGGTAAGTTTTAAATGTGTGAAGTTTTGGGACGCCCAAAAGGGAAAGTGTGAAGATTGTTCCGGGACGGAGGGAGTATATATATATATATATATATATATATATATATATATATATATATATATATATATACAGGGTTGCAGGATACTCTCATCTAGACATCGAATCGCGTATCGATTCGCAGGTATCGATTCGCGATTCGATACCGAATGGATACGCTGGAATTCGCGAATCGTAATCTTCGGTTCGTGTTTCGATACCTTGAAAAACCTCTTTGAATTCTCCTCTAGATATGAAAAGGCATTGTTGCAATGAATGATGCCCATTAAGTATTGATATGAAAAGGCATTGTTGCAATTAATGTCCTCTAGATATGAAAAGACATTGTTGCAATGAATGCTGCCCCTTGTTGTTGCTTCCATCATCAATATCTCCTCCCTAAATGAGAGGAGCAGTTATCTGATGATCATGTACTCTGTTTTCTTCAATGTCCTCATTGGTAGCCATGCTTGAAATCAATAAGAATGTTCATGGAACTTTTGTTTTTCTTGTGAGAGGAGGGAAAGGTACTGTATGTATTTGAGAAACAATACATACAGGCAGCCAGCCATTGGGTCTTGTGAAGACATGAAGTTCTCCCATTGTCTCTCACCGGTGTCAAGACTCAATACTGCGAGACCCTAATTTATTATTCTAATATTCAAAATAATGGTAAGCATCTTATTGGTTACATATCACAGTATTTAACACTAAAACGTGGACGAAGACTGCAGATTTAGTTTAATTGTCAGGTGGGCTAACTGTTAATAGAACGTTAAAATGTTTTCTATGAAAAGTAAGTCTATTATTATTATATATATTTTTTAATATTTATTTAAATCAAACGTACTAATATTGCGAATTCGCGAATCGCAATAATTGTAATACTCTACGTATCGGATTCCATGGATTGAGGGAATCGCGAATTCGAATCGGAAGAACTACGAATCGTGCAACCCTGTATATATATATATATATATATATATATATATATTATACTCCCTCCGTCCCAGACCAAGGGTTCATCTTTCCCTTTTGGTCCGTCCCAAACCAAGAGTTCATTTCCTTAAATGGAAAGTTTTCCATATATTTATACCCTTATCATCTCCATATATTTACAAAAAAACCATTCAGTATACCCTTATAAAGTTAACATATTTACAAAAAAACCAATCATTAACTAACTATTCCTCCCACTCATTCTCTCTCCTATTAAATATTTTTAACTTTTACATTCTCTCTCCTATTCCCTACCACACATTTAACTTTTACATTCTCTCTCCTATTTTCTACCACACATTTAACTACTATTCCCTATTTCACATTTAACTTTTATTCATTTTTTAAAAAATTTCTTAAGAAGCGTGAAATCCACCCCATACACCCATGGTCTGGGACGGAGGGAGTATATATATACATATACATATATACATATACATATATACATATACATATATATATATATATATATATATATATATATATATATATATCTATAGTATAAATCACACCTCCACTATCTACAGTACTATGAACAGTTTCATCTGCCGAATTTCCCATTTTGCCCTCACTAAATCGTCCCTTTCCCATTTTGCCCTTTAAATTTTTTTTTTTTAATTAAAATTAATTTTTTTTTTCAATTAAAAAAAAAAAAAACACGTGTCCTTGGACACGGGCTTTTACTAGTATATATATATATATAGTATAAGGCAATAAGAGGCAAATAAGAGGCAAATCTATCACTTAAAAATAAGAGATAAATAAGAGACAGTTAAGTCTTAATCAAAAAAAAAAAAACAAACGAACTTAATTACTCCACCTCTGAATGAATAAGCATTCATAGGCAAATAAGAGGAGTAAAGAAAAAACAAATGCCACCTAAGACATTTTCTCACGAAAAAAGTGGTACCCAACTGCACATGGCTGGACCCAGGGACTTAAATGATCCGGCAGGGGATACTCTAATAACATCTGAATCAAGAAGGCAAAGAGTCTTGCCAATCAGTTGGATTGAGAACACTATAAAGCCTAGAAGCAACTTGCCGCTGCCAGGACACAGACCAGGCAAACTGCGTGTTAGTGCAAGTGAACGTTATTAGTTCACAATGTAGAAAAGTTAGTGGGAAGTGATTGCGCCCTTAAAGTAATCACTGCGAATAGCAGATAGCTGTGGATATCCAAGTTCTACAGGTTCATGTAGCCTGGTAATGTCTTGTGTTTCTGTTGATCTATACTATACATTTGTAGAATAATCTCTTGTTCAATTCCATCCTTTTTGTTTTTGTTTGGCTCCCTTAAATTATGGGACAATAATATAGGGGCGGCTTGATGATATTGGTATGAAAAGTTTTGTTGATAGTTGTTTCTTTTGGTATTTTAAATTTGACAAGGTTCGTTGGTTTAGTGTACTTTGTGCATTTCATTAATTGGGAGTCATATAGTGTCCATGAGTTATCCTTTATGCATTAAACAACCAAAATGAATATCCAAAAAATGTCCAAGTTTACTCTTCATCTTGAGAAAATTTGATTTTTTTTTGGATATTCATTTTGGGACGGAGGGAGTAGAAGGCTATTGGATACACGGTTTAAACATTTTTTCGTTATTTCTCTTTTTAATTGGAACAGGAAAGTGGGACTGAGAAGCCGATTGTTGCTTTTATTGCTGGACTCACTGCTCCTCCTGGCAGGCGTATGGGTCATGCTGGAGGTATTGACCTCTCCTACTGGAGTTTTAAGTTGATAGTGCAGTACTTATTTTTCTATCTGACTGCTTTTTTCCTTCCATTACATACTCCCTCCTCCCATAAAGATGTTCCCATTTGACTTTTCAAACTATTTACTGATAAAATTTTCTTTCCGTTACTATCCTCTAATGAACATAATAATCACACAAAGGACCGCTAATCTTAGTCAATCATCCACATTCATTTCACTCAAAATTTGGAAATTCACTTACTCTAACCGTTCAAATTTAGAAATGAGACTTTCTTTTTGGGACAAACAATAATGGAAAGTGGGAACATCTTTATGGGACAGAAACATATTAGTCTTAGTATTTCATTTCTGTGTAGAGGTTAGGGCACTGTATATGTTTCTTCATATAAAGTACTCCCTCTGTCCCAAATTCAAGATTTTTTTTTCCCAAAATGAATTAAAAAACTGTCCCTAAAAGCTTTTTTACCATTTTTTTGCTTTTCATTATATTATTGTAAAACTAAATGTTTAGAATACTTATGAATTTTTGCCATTAAAATGTATAAAAAGCACACATTTTCAGACGCGTCTTAAAGTGAAATTTGGACATTCAATTAGGGACGGAGAGAGTAGTTTTCTAATGAGACACATTGGGTTTTGAACTTGCAGCCATAGTGTCTGGAGGTAAAGGTACAGCACAAGACAAGATCAAGACCCTAAGGGAAGCTGGTGTGAAAGTTGTTGAATCTCCAGCAAAGATTGGAGTTGCTATGCTCGAGGTTTTCAAAGAAAGGGGTCTTGTTTGATTTTTTATTTTACTTGGTATATGAGAGATCATTTTGCATTTTTTTCTTAGTCGTGAGAGATTGATTGCTTGCAAGATATAGCCGAGCAAGGACCTAAACCCGTTTCTAGTTTACAAAACAAAGATAAATGGTTGGCAAGTGCACGGTTAACAGCCGTGTTCTGCCCATAAATTTTAACCGTCTTTCTTCTTTGATGCCGGTTGTAATCATTTTGCTGGAAAGGAATTTTTTTCCTTCGAAATTTAATTCTGACATAAATCCGAATTAGAGTGTTTTCATGTTTGATTGTTGTTGCAGCATTCAAATCCATGACCTCTCCCTACCACTTGAGCCACAGCTCTTTGGTCATATCAGTGGTATGTAGTTTATAGTTTGTCAAAAGTAAAGGGGTGTGCCTATTTTAGTTTTGACCCATTAATTTCTTTTGGGATACAAGACCCATAAAATTATTTTAATTGAACCTTAAGTAGTAATTACCAATTTTACTGATATCTGCTACTTGAAGAGTTGGGGTTAAACCATACATATAAATTGAAAAATGTCTTTGACAAATCTGTAATTTTTAAACTATTCTTATTCTTTTAATTCAAATAAAGTAACATTTGATTTACTCCCTCTGCTTCAAAATAAATGATCCTTCCCTTTTTTCCAAATTTATTATTGATCGGTAGTATTTTTATTTTTTTTATCATTCATTTTGGTATAGAGGTCAGAGGTGATAGTTCTTATTGGTATCTGGAACCTACCATGACCTGCAGTATTTGTGTAATATATGGTGGCATGAATAAATATATTATTCTCAATTGAAAATATGTCGAAACTTGAGAAGATGAAAAATAATGTTTGAGCCCCCAAAACTGGTCATTTTCTAGAATTTAGCCGAGCGACATCAGTGATTTGTCTACGTCCTACTATTTTGTTGCTCAACAGGCATATGATTTTGAAGAACCCATATTTTACCAAAACGATCCCAATTGCACAAGGAGAGGGAATGACCGACGACGTGGCCGAACTCGCACCACTCGCACTCGGCAACCGGGTCCCATTTTCTCTCCCAGACATTAGAGAAACGTTGCGTAAGAGTTTTCCAAAAAACTAAAATATCTCTACAAGTCAAGCTAAGCTCATAACCAAATATCTGTCTTCTCCACCATAAACAGACGATAAAGTTCCCCCCACCCATTGTCCATTTGTTCTACCCATCTCCTTTCCTTGGAAGAAGAAGAAGAAAAAAGAAAAGAAAAAATGCATTCAATCAATCTTCTTCCTTTATGCACTCCAACTCCATCATCAATCATTGGCACAAATTCCAAACCAACCCACCTCCTAACTAATTTTCCTCTTCCCGCCAATAGATCATATTCTTCCACTTCTTCTTCTCTTACTATGTGCAGAGCTTCTTCTTCTTCATCTTCATCTTCCTCTTCCTCTTCTCCGGTCACGGACTTTGATCTTTATGATCTACTGGGAGTCGATAGCTCCTCCGATCATTTACAGATTAAGACCGCTTATCGGACTCTGCAAAAGCGGTGTCATCCCGATATAGCTGGACCGGCTGGTCATGACATGGCCATCATTCTCAATGAAGCTTACGCCCTTCTCTCCGACCCCACGTCTCGTTTCTCCTATGACAAGGTTATCCTTTTGTCCCTGAGCATATATTGAGTTTAACAATGATACTACTGATGTTTTTATAAAAATCTTGGAATTTTTAATTTTGTTCTTCTCAAAATATGAAGTTTCTTATAAACTTCTTCCAAGAAATTAGATGGCGATTTCACGTCAGCAATATTGCCATTTTTTTTTCTTTTCGTAGCAAGTAGCGAAGACTAATTAATGATTCTTCGGTTACCCATTAGTAATCTCAGTTAGAAAGTTAACTTATTGGGGTTGTTTCATCAATTAGTGTATTTGCTTAGATTCAATAGTCATTTAATTAAGAATGGCTAACCATGTTTTTGTTATCTTTTGTCCTAGCAACCACTAATGAAATTCTTAAACTACCCTCATATAATCTGAATTTGGAAAGCCAACTTGTTAGGGTTGTTTCATAGATCTGGGGTTAGCGTTAGATCTCTAGTTAAGGGTAGGATGGTCTTTTTGTCCCTAACCCCTCCCCCCCAAACAGCGGACGTGCATTTGAAGATATTTGGTTAGAGTCGTTAGACTGATGTGATGTGTGTTGGAAATTAAATTATAAGCACCACAGATTAAACAGACAATTTAATCAACAGTAGGGAATTTATTGATCAAGTCAAGAACGTACCAATTAAGCCAATAGCAAAATCGAAAGCAATGGAACCGGATCAGGAAAACAAACAGAAACAAATAAACAAACGATTAGAAAACTTATCGTGATTTGATCGAGTCGCCTTAGGAAGACTGTCCTAAGAGAAAATATTGCCCCCAATTGGTGCAACTCAGGTACAAGCAAATTTCTCCGAGGATAAAACGATCACGGATTACGTACCACAAAGCAGCACACAGGTAGGTAATCACCGGCGGTCCTATCTCAGTCGCCTTGAATCTCACGAACGAATCTCTATGAACGGGAGTAATTTAGCAATGAATTAAAGCCAAGAGAATTGTGTTTCTCATCAATAATTCACTTGCAAAATCGGCTGGAGGAAGTTTAATATTTATACATGGGATAATTTTAGGGTTTGGAAACTGCAATTCGGCCCAGACAGACACAAAGCCCGTCACAAGCGCGGCCGCCCTAGTCCCAAGCGCGGCCGCCCTCAACAACAGGTAAATCACGTCAAGCCTCTGTGCACTAGCGCGGTCGCCCTTAGCATGAGCGCGACCGCTCTCGAGCACAGTGCCTTCAGACGTGTTTTTCCTCTTCGCCGAATTCGTTCAACCCAAAGAAGCTTCAAAGTCATAGAACTATGAACTTCCATACCGCATATACCAAATATTCCAACAATCCCCCACAAGTTCATAGAAATATGACGTGTACAGATTGTCCATTGCCATGCTTTCAATAATGGTACCTTCCGGCTTGAACCACTACCTATGTTATCCAACGCAAACCTCCACAGGACCAGATGAACGGGTGTCTTGAATCTGATGCCTTTGGATGTAGAGGCCTTTGCTGGTAACAAACACGACAAAAGCTATGATAGGCCCTCTATCGAACACTTGACGCTTATAAGCCATACGTCCCGATCCTCTATCATGAGTGCTTTCAAGGAATAACCCAAATTCCTCTAGTTGCGGCCAACAACAACACTCACTTAGCTGGGCATCTCAGAAGATGTACTGCTAGCATCTTGTCTAAAAGACTTGATCCCATTCAAAGTTCCAAACTTTTACTTTATTAGCAGCAACGAGCACCTCTAGGCTATTCAGGGGATAGACTCAGACATGTAACATGTCAATTTATTATTAGGTGCTCCGACTCACCCCACAGCTTGTTATTACCACATTGAATCTCCTTTGTGGGATCTCCACTCAGGTAGATTGGGTTGCCACTGCGTTTGAATCAGACGGGGTTCAGTCCCATCCCCAACCTAGATTTTTAAACTAGAGAAAATTCTAGCCCTTTGGTTAAAGGATCAGTTGTGTTATCCTTGGTACCAACATAATCAACAGCTATCACCTTCCGAGACACTAGATCCCTTATAGATTTTAATCTAATTTGGATGTGTCTCCTAGTTTTACAGTTGTACTTGACACTTTTCAGGTTTCTCAATTGTGGCGGTGTTGTCACAATGTACGAGATAACAGGCGTGGGCTTACCGACCACGGGCAACTCAGACATAAGTCCTCGAAGCCATTCGGCTTCCAATTCGGTAGTGTCGAGTGGCAACTAATTCGGCCTCAAATGTAGACCTAGACAACGAGTTTGTTTGGTCGACCTCCAAGCGACTAACGGCTCCGCCTAAGGTGAAAACATACCCGTACAACCATAACTCCCGGAGTTATAGGCAATCCAGCTTGCATCACTATATCCTTCAAGAACGAAGGATATCTCCCGTAATGCGGCCAAGGGAAATCGTTCCCTTCAAGTACTTGAGAACTCTATCAAGAGCTTCCCAATGTGCTTTACTTGGACATTGAGTATATCTAGCCAACCTAGTAACCGAGTAGGATATATCCGGTCTAGTACAATTGGCAAGATACATCAAACTTCCAATAATTTGAGAATATCTCAACTGAGCCATCGGTACTCCACTTTCATTCTTAGTAAGAGCGAGATGAAGGGTCATATGGAGTCTTAGCCACTTTGCAATTCTTATAACCAAATTTCTCAATTACACTTTCGGTATAATGAGATTGCGATATGGTTATGCCACTAGTTGAACGAGTCAACTTAAGGCCAAGAATCACACTAGCTACTCCCATATCTTTCATCTCAAACTTACTTTTCAAGAATTCCTTAGTAGTATTAATTATCCTCATATCCATTCCAAACAACAGAATATCATCGACATACAGACATAAGACAATACTACTATCACCAATATTCTTGCTATAAACACACTTATCAAACTCATTAGTAACAAAGCCAAACGATGAGACAATTTTATCAAATTTCTCATGCCATTGCTTAGGGGCTTGTTTGAGTCCATACAAGGACTTAACAAGTTTACAAACCTTTCTCTCATTGCCAGAGGCCTCAAAACCTTCAGGTTGATCCATATAAATTTCTTCCTCTAGATCGCCATGCAAGAAAGCGGTCTTAACATCCATCTGATGGATAGGAAGATCATATACAGAGGCCAATGCGATAAGCATTCGGATTGTAGTCATTCTAGCAACTGGCGAATAGGTATCGAAATAGTCTATTCCCTCCATTTGCTTGAATCCCTTAGCCACTAACCTAGCCTTAAACTTGTCAACGGTTCCATCCGGTTTCAGTTTCCTTTTGAAGACCCACTTACATCCTATCGTGCTACAACCAGGAGGGAGATCGATCAATTCCCATGTCCCATTAGAGACAATAGAATCCATCTCACTCTTAACAGCATCCTTCCACTGCTTGGCATCAGAAGTAGCCATAGCAGCTTTGAAGGTTAGCAGATCACCCTCGACATTGTAAGTGATGAAATCACTTCCAAAATCCTTGGTGGTCCTAGCCCTTTTGCTCCTTCTTGGTTCAATCTCATCGTCAGAATGAGTTGCACTAGAATCAACCCCCACATTTGTCAGCTCCTCTACTTGAGCAGGAATGGAATTAGTGGTTGGGTTAGATTCTTTAGGAAGTCCGTCCTTCATAGGAAACACATCCTCAAAAAATGTTGCATCACGTAACTCAACTATAGAGTTCACATCTATGCCAGAAATTTCAGATTTTATAATAAGAAATCTCAATGCATAACTTGTTTCAGAATAACCTATAAAGATAGCATCAACAGTTTTAGGTCCAAGCTTTTTCCTTTTATGTGCGGGTACAAGTACCTTTGCAAGGCACCCCCACATTTTTAAGTGTTTCAAGCTAGCCTGTCGACCTCTCCAAAGTTCAAACGGACTTTCCTTTCTATGTTTAGGAGGTACTCTATTCAGAATATGGCAAGCCGTATTCAAAGCCTCTCCCCACATATATTTGGGCGATCCGAACTTATGAGTAAACTGTTAATCATATCAGTAAGGGTTCTATTCTTACGTTCTGCAACACCATTTGATTGAGGGGTGTAGGGAGGAGTCTTTTCATGTACTATTCCGTTTTCTTGGCAATAATACATAAAGGGGTTAGACTCATATTCACCTCCTCTATCAGATCTTAACCGTTTAAGTTTCTTGCCAGTTTGTGTTTCTGCTTCATTCTTAAATATAATGAATTTATCTAATGCTTCATCCTTAGAATTAAGCAGATAGACATAACAGTATTTACTAGCATCATCAATAAAGGTGAGAAAGTATTTCTTTTTGTCTTTGGTCAACACGCCATTAAATTCACAAATATCAGTATGAACTAAATCTAGGATTTCAGAATTTCTCACAACCGACTTAAACGGACCTTTTGTAGATTTAGCTTCAACACATACATGACACTTAGAATTCTTATCAATAGCATGTTTAGGAATAATATCTAAATTCATCATTCTTTTCACAGAATCATAGTTAATATGTCCTAAACGACCATGCCAAACATTTGAAGATTCAATTGAATAAGAAACAGGATAATCAATAGAACTAAAATTATTGGGCGAACAAACATCAGTTTCAACTCTAATTTTAAATAAACCATCCGAGGAATAACCTTTCCCCACAAAACTACCAGAATCCAAAATTATGACCTTATTACACTTAAATGAAATCTCAAATCCTTCCCTAACTAGACTAGAACCACTAATAATGTTGCGACGAATATCGGGAACGTGATACACTTGATGCAAGGTAAGAATGCGCCCATTAGGAAACTTCGGGTCCACGCGTCCAGCTTCCAAGCACCTTTGCGGCACTAGAGTTCCCCATCGTCACCGATCTACCACGCTCAGTGCCGGTAAGACACAAATAGCAATTTATCGGCACAAACGTGCACATTTGCCCCGATGTCAACTAGCCACTCGTTGGGTTCATAGACGGTAAAGATTTCGGGATAAGAAGTTACATACTTTGTAACATTGCGGGTCGGATCGTCAACTCCAGGTGCGTCGAGTCGGGATCATCATAATCCTTCGGACCCAACACCATGTTGGCCGGGATGGTCATCGGCAGAGGCTTGTGGTCCTTTTCCTTTCTTGGACGGGCGAGTCCCTAGAAAAGTGTTCACCTTCTCCACAATTCCAGCAGTTCTGTTTTGCTTTTGGCTTTCTAAAGTTATTTTTCTTAACTTTAAGTTTATCATGGTTTTCTTTATCCTTAGAGTGAGTTTTCACACCCTTTCCTTTAAACTTGCTTTTACCGATTACCATATTAGCAGCAGCCTCCACCGGTACGCTAGGTTGGTTACCATTATGCACCTCCTGAATCGCAATTGCATTCATCAACTCATTGAGTGTCAAGCTTCCAGTACGATGCTTGAGGGTCATACCGAATTCTCCCCAAGATCGAGGAAACTTCTCAATGATAGCCATGACAGCGAATTTATCAGGAAGTCCCATGTCAGCATCCTTGAGTGATTGCAAAATGATTTGGAGTTCGTGCACTTGATCTGTAACCGACTTTCCCTCACTCATGTGATAATTCAGGAACTTTCCCACTTGATACTTTTCCACACCGGAGTCATCGGTGCTGTACTTCTTGGAAAGCGAATCCCACAGTGACGCAGCAGTGAGAGGAGCAGAGCAATAAACATCAAAGAGTGCATTCGACAAAGCTGACAGAATGCATCCTCGAACAACATCATCCTGCTCCTTCCACAGTTTAACAGCAGCCACTAACCTGGATCATCACCATTCAGAGCGGGACATTTGGATGTCAGCATACCAGACATGCCCTTAATTGACAGCCAGATCTTCATGCGTTCAGACCAACGCTTGAAGTTCTTGCCACCGAACTTCTCCGGAAGATCGGAGGTGTCAACTAGGGACTTAAAGGGAGAGCTAGAGGAACTACCAGACATGATCAAATAAAACTATTTTCTCTTAGACTGTTGGAAATTAAATTATAAGCACCACAGATTAAACAGACAATTTAATCAACAGTAGGGGATTTATTGATCAAGTCAAGAACGTACCAATTAAGCCAATAGCAAAACCGAAAGCAATGGAACAGGATCAGGAAAACAAACAGAAACAAATAAACAAACGATTAGAAAACTTATCGTGATTTGATCGAGTCGCCTTAGGAAGACTGTCCTAAGAGAAAATATTGCCCCCAATTGGTGCAACTCAGGTACAGGCAAATTTCTCCGAGGATAAAACGATCACGGATTACGTACCACAAAGCAGCACACAGGTAGGTAATCACCGGCGGTCCTATCTCAGTCGCCTTGAATCTCACGAACGAATCTCTATGAACGGGAGTAATTTAGCAATGAATTAAAGCCAAGAGAATTGTGTTTCTCATCAATAATTCACTTACAAAATCGGCTGGAGGAAGTTTAATATTTATACATGGGATAATTTTAGGGTTTGGAAACTGCAATTCGGCCCAGACAGACACAAAGCCCGTCACAAGCGCGGCCGCCCTAGTCCCAAGCGCGGCCGCCCTCAACAACAGGTAAATCACGTCAAGCCTCTGTGCACTAGCGCGGTCGCCCTTAGCATGAGCGCGGCCGCCCTCGAGCACAGTGCCTTCAGACGTGTTTTTCCTCTTCGCCGAATTCGTTCAACCCAAAGAAGCTTCAAAGTCATAGAACCATGAACTTCCATACCGCATATACCAAATATTCCAACAATGTGCAGTCTGTCTTGCACATGCCCCAAATTTGTTGTTTCATTAAGAAGCACGGGAGGGTCTACAAAATGCATGTAATTATTAATCAAGATCTGCTTACAATATTTATGTGTCAATGTCATTACTTTGACATAAATGTGAATCCAACAGGAGCAAGCTAAGGTTGCAGGACTAAGGGGCTTTACAGGAAAACCTTTATATTCAACCTGGTTTGGATCAGAGTTGGAAGAAAGAGCTGTTTTTGTTGATGAAGTGAAATGTGTTGGTTGCTTGAAATGTGCATTACTTGCACAAAACACATTTGCAATTGAATCTGTCTATGGTCGAGCACGAGTCATCGGACAATGGGCCGACTCTGAAGACAAGATCCAAGAAGCCATTGGAGTATGCCCAGTCGATTGCATCTCGTAAGCATATAATTTCATCAATCTATTACTCCCTCCTCCTAAAATGTTCTTTCCACTTTTTTTACCGTTACTACGAATGAAATTTGAACAATAATTTTAGATTGATTGAATTATCTTAATTAAAATCTAAAACTTGTTATTGATAGTATTGTTGAAGGTGGTATATCAATAACATGTTTTAGATTTTCATTTCTATAATAAAATCAAAATAAAATTATTGCTCAAAGTTACTTCGTTGTAACATCAAAAAAAGTGGGAATATAGTTTTGGGACGGAGGGAATACTGTTTTACGCTTTTGGTTTCCACCTCGTTTACACACATACACACTTACAGACTTTTGATAGTCCTGCTGGATGAGGTCACATTCCCATTTGACTTGTATCTGATCGTCTTATCGAACAACTTAGTCATATACCATATTTGAACATATCGATATTAACAGAGTGGTAATTTTATTTCTAAATGAATAGGATGGTGGAGAGGTCCAAACTTGCAGCACTGGAGTTTCTTATGTCACAGCAGCCCCGTGGCAATGTTAGAGTTGGTGCAAGTAATACAGGGGGTACTCGTGTCTCGAATATCTTTGTTGAAGTCGACAAGTTCCAGCAGAAATTTCAGGAAGCTATGGATAAATCTTCTCTTAAACATTCAAAGGTAATGTTTCCTTACAAATTTCATGGAGAAAACTTCTTTAAACAACTTTAGACTTTCAGATGCAGCAATTTAATAAAGAGATGTTATGCTATTCTAGTGACTGATTCTGGGCCTGTGCAGTCTGACTGTACAGTAGTCAGATTTTTATATTAGATGAATTACATTTTATAATAACATGAGTTACATCTTATAGTTGTGTGTTATATTTTATCGGGAAAGAGTAAATTGAGTTGCATCGTTTATTAACGCGAGTTATATTCTATAATAAGATGAGTTACGCTTGATTTGGAATGCTATATGTACCGTCAGGTCTCAAATTCTTTTACTGACAAGCCTCTTTGTATGACTCTCAGGAATCGGACCTACAAAGAGAAGCAAGAATATCAGCTATACAAGCAATTAGACAAATCACAAACTGGTTGTATTGGCAACCACCGATTCCTGGTATGCCCACTTCCCAAACCCGCATAAAAGTGCTACAAATTGCCGAAAACTCTTCTCAACCAAACATTAACAAGCTAAGAGAAGCCGTCAAAGCCAGAAAACAAGCAAGGGAGAGTCCTCCAAAGCCTAACGAATCAACTAACGTCATAACTAACGAGTATTGGACCCCATCAAAACTTGTTCTTCAAGAACCAACCAATTATAACGAATCTTCTGACGGGTCCCAACCCATTTCAGAAGATTCCTCCTCCTTGAAAGAGAAACCGGAGGAAAAAGTTGATGATAACTTTGTTGATGAACAGAAGAATTTTCAAACAAACACCAGCAGCTTCTTAGAATGGGCGATTCCATTGGGTGCAGCTTTACCTGCTGCAGTTATTGTTCGATTACGAGTTGGAGACGAGATGGCTGCTAATGGTAGTAAAGTAATCGATGAACATATTGGAGGTTCAATATTATTGGATATTGTGAATAGCGGATGGTTGCAGGTAGTTCTTGCAGGTTTTACTTGGTTTATCATTGGTATGGCTATTGTTGAATTAATAGCAGTCCTAAGGTTTAGGAGAGGAGGCTGAAAATGGAAATGGTAAGCAGTGACTCTGATACTTGCTTGTACTCTCATGAAATTGCAGTAAAATTATATTTGGAAATCAATATATCAACAATATTATGTGTATATTTTTTTTTTTATTTTTTCGTCGCTCCCAAAAAGGGCGTTGCTTTTTTAAAGATGTAGCGTTACTTACTTGTACTCTCGTGAAATTGCAGTAAAACAAGCTATTTCCTTTTTGAGAAATGCAGGTCTTTTATGGCATGGATGAAAAAGGAAAAGCCTACTTTTTTGGGGACGGAGGGATTATATCACAAAATGATGTACTCCGTCTGTTCAAAAAGATAGTTTCATTTGACATAACACGCGTGATAGTCACAATATTTCATTCATCAAATTTATAATGACCATCAAGAAATATCTAACTGTAAGCTATTTGAAGAGCTATATCTATTATTTGCATTTCCTTAGAGCTAGTTAGTGAATCAATAGCTTAATTTCTTTCCTCCTCAACCTAGCTAATAGGGACACCAATCACCATAATCTATTCAAGAAAAAAAGAAAAGAAAAAATCTTGGATTCTTGATCCATTAGAAAGGTGCGGAGGGCAACGTCTCGTTAGATAAGAAGTGGCGAATGAGTTGAAGGGCTTCTTTTGGTTTAAAAGTGGGAACTTGGTGCCCAGCTCCTCTTACCGTCACAAACATCAGACCTTCGTATCCAATCGTCCATCCTCCAACCTACAATCATTTAATCACTTCATTAATTAAAACATTATAACAAGAATATTAATACAGTGATATAATTAAAAATAAAATAAAATAGAGAAATGAAATGAAATTTACAGTACTAGAACATACCTCTTGTTTGCTATACCATGGTGTCCATTCTTGGACAGTTTTTAGTCCAAGCTTTCTCAACGTATACCTAGTTGCCGTTACTGGAATTCTTCCATCCGTGTCCCCACTATGAAAATATATATAGGTAAATAAAATTTTAGCGAGCTAGAGTGATGAAACAAAACTAACTAGATGATCATAAAAAGCTACTTTAACAAAAAGAAACCGAAAATTTATACTATCTTATCAGAAATGCTAAAGTTGAGGCCAAAAAAGATATTTTTGTGGTAAGAAAAACTTGTTGCTTGTTCATTTTACCAATTAGAAGCCGGATTTACAACTTTTTAGCTAGCCAATCCGCAACTAAGTATTTTTGCGATCAAAATTTTGTTAGTTTTTTGTGCAAGCAGCATTATGAGTAATACTAGGGCGGATAAGACTGAGAAACTTTGGTGACAAAACACTATTGCCAATTATTTAGTTTTTTTTTTTTTTCGTTAGTGGCGGAATCCAATCTATAAGCTTTATGAGAATAAGAGTATACCTGAACACCCAAATTCGAAGACCCCCGTCTACTAGCTTTCTAAGAACAGGTAGTATAGAGGCAGGCGCATCACCCCAGAAAGTAATATTATCACTACAAACCACACAAAAAATAACCATTAACGTCCTGTTTTAGCTAAAATGTTTCAATTTTTAATGACAGATTAAAAATATTAAATACAACATTATTTTTCTGACATATCAAACTATTTTTTCCTTCAGTACCTGCAATGAGTCCAAGGGTAGGGGATCTTGGTCACATTAGCATGGAGTGCCTTTTGAACATCTGGTCTATTCATGTAAACCTCTGTGTAGCTGGACAGACAAGGGTCATAACCAGTTGGTTTCTTGTGCCAACCTTCCTGCAATCGTTTGCAATGTATTTGATCATACGTAGTTTTTTTTTTTTTTTTAAAAAAAAACACTATTTCTAGGAATTAATTAACACAGATTTATCAAGTTCAGAAAACTTACGAGTTTGGAGAATAACTTAGGAGCAACACCCCGGATCATGGGACGAAGTTGTCTGATAGTGGAGGAATTGCTTTCGTGACAGGTTGGTGCATACAAACTGTACATGTCGATGATATTATAAACATCAAAGTATTTGTCTAAAACTTTGTTGCATGCACCAGAAGGATGTGCCATGCTGAAGTTGCATGTGCTCTTAACTTCATCATAAAGTTGATCAGAAATAACTGCGTGATCCCATGCGTAATCTATCATCCCCTTCTGATCCGTTTCATCATCTAGCAACGCATTTCCTATCTGCATATCATTCCATATATATATATATATATATATATATATATATATATATATATATATATATATATATATATATATATATATATATTTTTTTTTTAAATATTGTAGATTTTTGAGAAATGAATATATATAAAATGATTGGTATAGATGAGAATTGAAAGGCTAATTACCATGAATCCTTTGAAATTGATATAGTCATCCTTGGAGGCATTTTTGTTATTATCGAATATAACCTCAGCTAGCTGCGGAACATAGTGTCCTAAAACGATAAATAAAATCAAATTAAACAAAACAAAACACGATAAAAACTGAATAAAACAAAGTGAAGTACTTAAGGATAGATTTTGGTTAGTTTTGTAGGTACTTGTACCTGCATAACTTTCACCGGAAATGTAGAATTCGTGGGATTTGTATTGAGGGAATCGCTTAAACCAGTTAAGTAGGAATACATACGAGTCCTTGGCTAATCAATCAAACGTACAAGTAGCTAGTTTGCGATTAGATTGAGTAAATGAAGAATGAATTGCCTCTATAATTTAAGTAAATGAAAAAATATATAGCAGAATTAAATGAAATGAATTTTGAATATATATAAATACCAGTAATTGTGTCACCGAGCTGATTGATATCAGCAGTAGTGTTTGTGTAAGAAAATCCCACACCAACGGGAGACTCCAAAAATAGCAAGTTTGCGGCTGCAAGAAACGAAGTTCAATTCAACATTAGTCTAGTTTGGCATAAAAATAGGGTGTGATATATTCTCCTCAGTCCCTAAATATTAATGTTCATTTTCAAGAAAAATTTGTCCCAATATATATATTTTTTACAATTTTTTCACTATCCATTATTGCAAAACTAAATGCTTATGCATTTTTGACATGAAATTGTACACAACGTAAGAATGTCCATTAAATGATTTTGAACATTCAGTTAGGAACGGACGGAGGGAGTAAGACATATGTATGAGACCTTTGTTCCAAGAGTGGTTGTTGAACTTAAGCTCTGGTTTGCCATTCTGAGTAAGGAATGGTCCTAGCTCCTCAGCTTCCCCATATCCAATAGATGAACATCCTGGCCCTGAAATTTACATGAATTCAGCAATATAGGACATTAAAAATAAAGTAAAAAATGAACAAGTTCAAGGGACTTTATTCCCATGGGAGTGCAAGAAAAGGGGGAGTGGAGTGGAGTGGTCACAATTAGAAGATAGATGGGGACCAAATTTCATCATAGATGGACACATTTGTTCCAACTCTAAAACCATCTACTCTATTCTTACAAGTTAGTAATAAGTGAGTGAGCTCCAAAGACAACTTTCTATTATTATGTTTCTCCCAAAGCAATAATGTTTTATTTTCATTTTTCAATATTTCTTTTCACATCCATCTCTCCTCATAAATAAACATTTTCTAATTTAATGAAATGAATTTTACATTAATGTTAATCAAATCTTTTCACTAAAATTTTAAGTGATAAATTACTTGATGATATATCAACGACAAATTATCGAATTTCAATATATAAATTAATTAGATTTAGTCAAAAATTAATAAATTTATCTTTCAAATACCAAATGATATCATTCCAAGACGGGGAGAGAGTGACATTTTAATAATATAGTTTAATTAAGATTATTGAATTATTCCATTTAAATTGTCATGTTCTTTTGGAACGATACAACCCACGCCAGAAAATGATGGAGAGTACCCCACCTCCCCTCCAATTTGTTTTTTTGTTCAAAAACATTATTTTTCTAATTATCATAATAATATCCAATAGACAAGAGTAACATCGTCTATCATGTTTGGTCAGATATTATTTATGCCAACATTAATGTCGCGTTTTTCATTTTTGATTCCTCCCAAAATAAATATCGGAATTTCAAGTACGAAAAGTGACGTATTGCAATTTTAATATTGTACAAACTAGTAAAACACTTTTTTAAATGTTGACAAGTCAAGATACGACGATAACTGATAGAGTAAAAAAAAATTAGTAATAATTTGAGCAATGATTAAGTATACAACTCAAAGTTTCAATGATGCACAAGGAGGTCAATGGCCCAAGCATGGGCTATCCACTACCAAGTGAGTGCCTCTTTCATGTTTTCACAAACTAAGATATGAAGAACTTATATTTTTACATTTTTAAGCCAAATACTCTCCGTTCCAAAAAAATTGTCTGAAAATTATTGATGAGGTTCGAAGGTCTGTTAAAAAAAATGTTGAGTGAGAAAGTATAGATCATATCTATTAGGTAATAAAAAAATATAAATAAATGGATAAAATCGAAAGAAATGGCTCATCAAAACAATTGAAAATGAGAGAGAAGTGCATTTTCATCTTATACAATAAAATTTACATACATAACTCTTCGGTATTTAATAAAACTTTCTTTTCTGGCTCAACAGATAAGTTTGACCGAAGAGTTAGCCAGAGAAAAGTGACAGAATCATAGGGTAAATAATACATTACCTCCATTGAGCCAGAGAAGTAAAGGCTTCTTCTCGGGTTTTTGAATAGCTTCAAAAAACCAATAAAACAGTGCTCTTCCATGGCTCTCATTGACTGTAACGTACCCGGCGTACTGCTTGAAGCTCACCTGAGGCTGACCGGGCAACTCAAAAACTCGGTCAGCCTCTTGTTCTTGTTCACATGACACCACATTACCAGACTGTTCACTCAACTGGTGCCTAGATAAAACCACTCCACTAAAACTAGAAACAAAAATTAACCCAAGAACAAATATATTTACATGAATGGAATGTAGGGTTCTTGAATGAGCCATTGTGTGTGTGTGTGTGTGTGTGTGTGAAGGGTGTTGTGTTGGTGATTTATATTGATGTGGGAAGGAAGAGAGATAGGAGTTATTTCTGTAATATACCTTTTTTAGTTGATAAAAGAAATTCAGTTCTAAAGTTTCGGTCCAAATCCCTTGCCTTTTGGAAATATCTAGTTTGGATTTATATACTCACATTACTAAAAAGTAAGGAAATGGAAATGGAAATGGGTGGCTAACTTTTCCTTGCTTAATGTAAGAGCAATTCATAATTTTCAATATCTTAGACTGGACTACACAAAAAGCACATGTTCACCTCCTCAAAAATTGCTACCTCACTCTCAAAATAAGTGTTAAAAAAATTAAAATTATTTTTAATCAAGAATAAATTTTATTTTTTTTGTCATTAATTTTGATATACATAAAATACATTCTTCCCATAATAATGATTCTTATTTTTTATGATCAAGATTACAATGAATTAATTATTTCACAATTGAATATATATATATATATATATATATATATATATATATATATATATATATATATATATATATATATATATATATATATATATATATATATATATATATCACATTGTTATAATATTATTATATATTAGTCCCTCCATCATAAAATATCCAATTTTTTTATAAATTAACTTCTGATCAAAAGTAAATTTAAATATTTTTTCGATATTTTTGGATGGAGGGAGTATAATATTGTTATAATACAATTTTTCAAACGTTATTAATAACTTGTAATTTTAAATGTATTTTTTTTTTAGAACATATGAGAATGGTAAATTTGACCTTTTTAGTGAATATATGTTAAGACTATCTTTTAAGTGAAAAAATCAAGGGTTTAGATTTTTGTACTATTACTCCATCTGTCTCAAAATAAATATCGCATATTACTTGTCAATATTTTTAATTAGTGTGTTTTATTAATTTGTACCATGTCAAAATTGCACCAAATTTATTTCCTAATTTAGAAATATAACATTTATTTCGTAACAAACCAAAAAGAAATATGTAACATTTATTAGTGGAAGTAGCGAATACTTTGTATAAAATGTATCAATATTGATACAACAGATTATATGTTTGAATGACTCTATCATAATGTCAACCTACTAATAATGAGCGTTGAATAACTCGTGATACAAAATGTGGTATACAAAATGTCAGAAGATCCGGTCTTAAAAAAACAAGATAGGTAATATTGTGGTTGATAATAATGGACATAAAATGTGGTCATTAATATTGATCAAATATATATCAAAATATTAAAGGTAAATATTACAAGTATATTAGGTGAATAATAAGAATATTAAGTAAGATGTGATTGCTAAAAGATTGTTGCCAAGTGAGTAAAGAGTTAATTCCGGATTCTACAGCTCATGCAATGTCCTATCATGAGTTGCCAAATCACCATAATTTCACGCCTTTTAATCGCCCAAACACTATTCATAAAATTGGAGTAATAAATAAGGATATAATATCTTAACAAATACTCCATCCGATCCCTAATTATACGCACAAATTGAAATGACGCAAGAATTAAGGAGAAAAATGAAAAAGGTAATGTGTTGTGAATATAAATGGTTGGGTAAGAGAGAGAAAGTGGAGTAAGTGAATAATGATTGTGAGTAGAGACAAGTGGACTCCATTTCCATTTTGAAACTTTGCAAATTATTGTGAAACGTTCAAAAAATGTCTTTTTGCCTATTATTATTATGGGACGGAGGGAGTGCTTTCTCCGTCCGTCATAAAAGTAAGGTTTTTAGTTGTCTTTTTAATAATTTTTCTTTTGGTTTGTTAAAGAGTAATGTTTTTAATTTTTTTTTTTAAATGGATAGACTCACTTGCTAAACTTATAATAAAAACCCATTTATTAAATCTTAGCAACTTTAACTTTGCTAATTTATTTTTTATATTCTTAACATTTTTTTTAATAATCGTGTAAATTAGTTGGACAGTGAATTGCTTTGAAGTAAAAGGTTTGACTTTTTCTTAACTTAGAGAAAATCCCAAGATCTCGCAAAAATCGTTGATATTATTGTTAATAATAATTATAATAGGTGAAAATAATATCATGTGGCCAGTACTTTGTTTCTTAGATCATCTCTAATGGTTTGGTGCAAAATTTGCACTATTTTTTATAATGATACAATTTTTGAACTAAATTTTTCCAATAATTTACTTTAAATTTTGTGTCAAATAAAAATATTATTAAAATATTCATTATTATTTAACTTATATAAATTGTTAAGATCCACAATAACTTTGTGACTTCCTTTCTAAGAATCTCACGTATCTTGGATTTTTTATGACCTCATCCTTTCCTACTTTAGCTAAACGGATTATAATCATTGATTGATAGTTGATTGGTAGATTGTATGTAATTAAGGGATAGATGTGATCTTCTATACCTTTAACATATTGCGGTTGAGTAGGACTCAACATGTATATATGTAGGAGTTGTGAGTTAAAGTAATACAAGGCGTTTGATATTTTTCATGGCACCAGAGCTAGTTTCGTCCGCCTAACAAAACACCATCACGCAAAATAAAACTCTCACGACGACAGAAACATCTAATAGTGAGAAGAAATACCCTGCGGTAGATGTAATGTCTCAGTACTACATCCATGTTCCGATAATCATGGTCAAATATTCGTCAGCGAGATTCTCAGCGACGGTAACTATGGAGATTGGGAAAATGAGATGAGCAATGCTTTGTTCGCAAAGAACAAAATTGGGTTCGTTGATGGCTCAATTATGAGGCCATCAGAAGGATCTTCGGACCTTCCACTATGGAAACGTTGTAACGCCTACGGTCGTGGACGGCTTAACAAATAAGAATGGACAAGGAAATAAGGAACAGCGTGAAGTTTGCTGATACTGCCAAAGAAATTTGGGACGATCTTGAAGAGCACTTTGGGAAGAAAAGTGCACCACGGGCGTATGAACTAAAGAGAACCCTTATTCTAACGAGACAGGACAATCTCTCAGTTTCGTCCTATTACACAAAAAGCTGTAAGGAATCTGGGATGAGATCCAGTCAATATCACCATTGCTGAAGTGTGACTGCGGCGAATGTTCGTGTGGCCTCTCCAAGAAACTGCAAGATCTGAGAGAACGGGAGCGTCTCTATGAATTTTTGTTGGGCCTCGATGAGTCATTTGGGACAATAATTAAAGACCCAAATATTGGGCACGAAGCCTGCAGTAAGTTTGGGAGTCGCCTATCACTTGGTGGCACAGGATGAGGCACAACGACAAATTACCAATCCAAGGAAACCAGTTATAGAGGCTGATGCGCTCCAGACCACGACACGAAGACATGAAGATACCTACGACAGAAGAGGACCTCGGCGTGAGAAACCAAAATGTAGTCATTGCGAGAAAATTGGACACGCCAAGGAGCATTGATTCGAACTTGTGGGCTATCCGACAGATTGGAAATGACCACAAAAGTCAACTGGCGAGGGGCATCACACCCAAAACAGCGGATGGGAACCCAGGGCAGCCCAAGTTAAAGAGGCTAAAGTCACTGAGCACAAATCCTTGCAACAAAATCCGATCACAGGCCTCAACAATGAACAATATGCAAAGCTTTTGGAGTTCTTTGGCGGTGAGAAAACAAATTCCAGTTCACCTATCAACCCTCCAAACGTCAACATGGCTGGTAAGACAATCATAGATAAATCTTGGATAATAGATTCCGTGGCTATGGAACATATACATTTCATGCAGGGATGCTTGAGAAGGAACGTGTTTACAAGGAGGGTATTCCAGTTCAAATCCCAAATGGTGAACAAGTACCAGTTAAGGGTATTGGAAGCACACAATTTCCAAATGGATTCAAATTGGATCATGTCTTAAATATTCCTGACTTTAAATGTAATTTACTTTCAGTTAGCCGGATGACGAAAGATATAAATTGTGCCCTCACATTCTTTCCTGACTTTTGTGTTATACAGGACTTACTTTCGAGGAACCTGATTGGAGTGGGTAGGCAGCAGAAGGGTGTCTATCAACTGGAGCTAGCAAGAAGGAGACGTACTGCCTTGACTGTGAACACAGCTCCTCAAATCTGGCATCAGATGTTGGGACATGTATCAGGTATTAAGAACATTCGTTTTTTAAATTTTAAGAATAGTTTTGAACCTTGTGACTCTTGTTTAAGAGCCAAACAATCTCGGCTTCCATTTTCATTAAGTTCTATTAAAACTTCGTCTTGCTTTGAGTTATTGCATTGTGATATTTGGGGTGGTTATAGAACGACCTCTTTTTCGGGAGCCCATTATTTCCTGTCTATTGTCGATGATCATAGTAGAGCGCTTTGGGTTTACATCATGAAAAATAAGTTTGATGTTGCTTACTATTTACCCATGTTTTGTATATGATTAAAACTCAATTTCAAAAGGAGGTGAGGCGAATTAGAGCGGATAATGGAGATGAATTTCAATCCAATCACATGATGGATTATTATTTTTAACACGAAATCACATTAGAAACCTCATGCACAGACACGCCACAACAAAATGGGGTTGTTGAGCGGAAACATAGACACATCCTTGAAGTTGCTAGGGCACACATATTTGAGGTAGGACTTCCCGTTAATTTTGGGGGTGAGTGTGTTTTAACCGCTGCCTATATCATTAATAGATTACCTTCACCTGTTATTGCTAATAAAACCCCTTACGAAATTCTTTTAAAAGGATGCCCACCTATGAACACCTACGTGTTTTTGGATGTCTAGTATATGCAAAAGATAATAAAAGGGGTAAAGATAAGTTTGGTGATAGGGGGAGACGATGTGTTTTTGTGGGATACCCACAATCTCAAAAGGGCTACCGGGTATATGATCTTGAGAGTGGCAAAATATATACTAGCCGAGATGTTAAATTTTTTGAAACACACTTTCCTTACAAAGATGTGATGAGCAAACAAAGCAATGAGATTATTGTTCCAAGAGAACAAGAGTGGATATCAGATTATAAGCAAGGAGAAGAGACAACAGTTGATAAACAAAGCATCCCACAAGATGGACAGAATGATGGAGTGCCTGATTTGCAGACTAATGGGCCGCAGAACAGCCATAGTGAGCAGCCTAACACGGGTGAATCTGAAAATGGAATACGCAGAAGTAGCAGGTAGCACCACAAGCCAGCTCATCTCCAAGATTTTGAGGTTGATCTACCACAGTCCATAGACCATTCGCTGCCCACCACCGAATCGGGAACCTCAACGGTACATCCTATATCTGACTTTGTCTCTTATGAAATATTTTCTAATGCTCACAAATGTTTCTTGACGACCATCACGTCACATGATGAGCCCAAATATTTTCATCAAGCAGTGACACAACAAGCTTGGTATGAGGCAGTGCAAAAGATGATCCAAGCACTTGAAGCAAATGGTACGTGGACTCTAGTAGGGGTGGAAATGGTTCGGTTTAGCTCGGTTTGGGCAATTTTAGAAGTCAAACCGCTAGGATCGGTTTGGAGAAATTCTAAACCGAGCTAAACCATAAAAAAATTCGAACCGAGCTAAATCAAACCGCCATGGTTCGGAATAAACCGCGATTTGATTTGCGGTTTGATTTTGCGGTTCAGACTACGGTCCAAACCACATTTCAAACCATAACAATTCAAAAAAGGCAACATAAGCAGCAACTAAGTACCAAACAGTAACAAAATTGTTCAAAAATAAATAAGCGGAGCAAGAACATAAGCGATAACATAACAACAATGACAAATCGAACGGCGGCAAGTCGACAAATCGGCAACGGCGGAAATCGAAGAACAACAGCAAGTCAGCAAGTCAGCAAATCAGCAACAACAGCAAATCAGCAACATAAGCAACAGCAACATGGCTCGGTCTGACGATTCAACTTAATGGTTCGGTTTAACGGTTTTAAACCGCGGTTCGGTCTCAAACGGTTCGATTCAGTTTGGCTCGGTTCGGTTTAGGAGTGTCAAACCCCAAGCTGAGCTGAACCACATGGTTTGTTAATTTTTCAAATCGAGCTAAACCATTTATGTTTAAAAATCGAGCCAAATCGCACGGTTTGGCTCGGTTTGACTTCAAACTGCGGTTTGAGCCGAACCGCTTCCACCCCTAGACTCTAGAACACTTACCATCGGGCAAACGAGCAATCAACTCAAAATGGGTGTACAAGATAAAGTACAAACCCAATGGTGAAATAGAGCGATACAAGGCACGCCTCGTTGACAATGGTTTTACATAAGTCGAGGGCATTAATTTTCACGAGACTTTTGCCCCAGTTGCCAAATTAGTCACAGTGCGAACATTGCTAGCTGCTGCGACAAAGAAGAAGTGGATACTACATCAACTCGACGTCAACAATGCGTTCCTACACGGCGATTTGACGAAAGAAGTTTACATGAAAATACCACAAGGCTTTGCACGACAAGGAGAGACCCGTGTGTGCAAGTTGCACAAATCTTTGTACGGGTTACGTCAAGCCTCACAAAATTGGTACAGAAAGTTTACTGAAGCTCTCCTTATGTACGGCTTCAGGAAATCCAAGGCTGACCATTCTTTATTTATACTTGAAGAAGGGACAGTCTATCTTGCCGCACTCATCTACGTAGACGACGTAATTTTGGCAGGCAACAGTGAAGCACACATGGAGAAGGTCAAGCATTATCTCAATGCCAAGTTTAGTATAAAAGACTTGGGACAGCTTAAATACTTTCTTGGCATAGAAGTGGCTCGTTCTCCAGAGGGTTTGGTGCTTAGCCAAAGAAAGTATACGTTGGATATATTGGAAGAAACTGGGATGCAAGGGTGTAGGCCGAGTCGTTTTCCGATGGAACAAAATGTCAAACTTGGCCCTGATGATGGCAGTCCCGAAGTTGATGCTAGCTTGTATCGTAGACTCGTTGGGAGGCTACTCTACCTCAATGTGACAAGACCCGACATCACATTTGCGGTGAATGTGTTAAGCCAATTTCTTAGCAAGCCCCGACAAAATCATCCTGACGCTGCGTATCGTATTCTTCGTTATTTAAAATCGTCACCAGGACAAGGGATTTTCTTTCTAATGAAAGGGGAGTACAACCTTGAAGCTTTTTGTGACGCAGATTGGGGTGGCTGTACTAAGACTAGGCGGTCAAGTTCAGGCTACCTTCTTAAGCTTGGCAATGCACCAATATCTTGGCGGACCAAGAAAAAATCTGTAGTTGCTAGGTCTTCTGCGGAGGCCGAATATAGAGTCATGGCCACGACAGTGTGTGAAGTCGTATGGTTACGCTGGTTACTCCATTATTTGTGTGCTTCGCAGAACTCTTCAACTCCATTGTTCTGTGATAATCAAGCCGCCCGACATATTGCAAATAATCTGGTGTTTCATGAACGGACATAACATGTTGAAATGGACTGTTATTTTGTTCGTGAGCGCGTCGAACGCAAGGACGTACTACCATGTGCTATCTCCACCTCCATGCAAGTCGCAGACATTTTCACCAAAGCATTAGGGTCGGAGAAGTTCCATTTTCTCTTAGGCAAGCTGGGTGTTCGCAACCTTCACACTCCAACTTGAGGGGGAGTGTTAAGATCCACAATATCTTTGTAACTTCCTTTCCTAGAATCTCACGTATCTTGGACTTTTTATGACCTCATCATTTCCTACTTTAGCTAAACTGATTGTAATCATTGATTGATAGTTGATTAGTAGAATGTATGTAATCATTGATTGATAGTTGATTGGTAGATTGTATGTAATTAAGGGAAATAGATGATCTTCTATACCTTTAACAAATTGTAGTCGAGTATGACTCAACATGTATATATGTAGGAGTTGTGAGTTAAAGTAATACAAGGCGTTTGATATTTTTCATAAATATATTACATTATTTAAATTTTTTTATTATAAAATCATTTCATTTCATAAACATCAATTTTATTTTATTTTTTAAATATAGAGAAAAACGGGATAGCACAACTCTATCCCTTGCACTAAATTTGGTGTAAGAAATAAAGTTGCTTCATAATAATTGAGCAATGTTTAAAGTTTTATTGAAACAAAATAGTGCTCTTATTTTTTAATTTTAGAGTAACGTTGTAGATGCTCTTTTAATGTTTGGGATCTTGATTTTATTATTCTGATTTGGAATATATGCAAGGAGAGGTGTTAATGATTATATGAAAATTTCCCCTACACTTTTGGGTATAATTTATACCACTAATAATTCAACAATTCTTAATTAATTAGAGTTGATATCATTATTATATTAATACATAAAATTTTAATCACCAATGATGATGCACTACCATGTCTTATCCGATGTGGTAGAGAGGATTCCGTCTCGCCTAATAATAATGTTGAATCTATAGTATAAACTAGTGAGTAACCCGTCGAAATTCGACGGGCATAGTAAAGTTTATTATTACTTATTGCTATAATCTGTAATTTCATTAGGCCATATTGTTTTCGTTTATTTAATTGAAATTACAGAGTATATGGGATGGAGAGAGTATACCTCGTATTCATGTTGTCGTTTAGGATGCAAATGATGCTTATACCATGTTTTTCCTAATTGTTTTGGCTTAGACCAGGGTGGTCATCATGCATAAGTAGCTATGCGGCAACGGCTTGTTCATTACAATATACAAAATGCTTTGAAAGATAGAAAGGAAAGAGAAGATGAAAACTTTGTGTATATTGGAACACAATAAAATTGTTTATATAGGACTAAGTTTTGAAAAGACATGTCTTTTCAAATTCAAACACAGATTTTCAACAGTTTATGACAGTTGAAACTGTTAATTCAAAAATCAAATCTTGGCATTATCCAGAACTTAAAATAATAATTTAAAATAATATTAAAAAATATTTTAATATTAATTTACAAAAATTAAATTAGTTCAGCACATCATTTGACTGTCAAGATTCGAGCTTTATGTTTATAAATACCTGTGTCATGGGGCTATGCCCCATGACTTTTGTCCGTCTCGAAAAGAGCTTCAATTTGATTTGCTGTGCGTTCCGTGGTTCATCCGGAATCAAAAGTTACGCCCTTTTTAGCGCACACACCTAAACTTTACCAAAAACTCTTATTTCAAAAAAGACTTTTAATTTTCATCTTTTACCACACAATTTTACATAAGTTCCAACATCTTCATCATCACCAAGTATCACTTAGTACACATGATAGAAATTAGAAAATCATAAATACTCGTATATTTTTGGTTGAGTATTTTATTAATCAAGCATTAAACAATCAAGAAGACAGGCTCAAATGGCATACAAACCGAGTTAATATGCATTAGAAATTGGTTATAGCATCTAACAACCCATTATACATTAAGGTTAGTAAACAACATTAAATGTTAGTAAAGCACTGATATTTCTATCATAAGAATAATAGCTCGTTAGAAATTGAAATATCATTTAATTATTAATCACTACTGGAACGAAAAAAATGTTTATTATTTAAACAAATTATATTTAAATCAAAATCTAAAATAAAACTCTTCATTGAATGTGACACATGGTGGCTAATAATTGGTGAACATAGAGCTGACTTGAAATTTCATGTGGCGAGCTATATGGTCTTGAAATGTTTCTGCTTTTATATATTATATAGATTGAATGACCATTATTGTCTCAAAACAAATGTTCTTTTAAATTTTTTGATTTAATTTTTTTTCATAATTCATTATATTTTTACAAATGTAAAATTTTGAAAATGAATTAAAAGAATGTTTATTATTTTTTCTAGATTAAAATTATATTTTTTAAAATGATTATTAAATTTTGAAAAAAATCATTCATTTTAGGATGGAGAGAATAATACAATTTAAACAAATTAAATTTAATCCAATAAAATAAACTAATTTAATAATCTAAAATCTAATATGGGGGATAATGATAAGAGAAATCAGTGCATGCTCCAAGACAATATTTCTACTTTCTACCACCATCACATTCTTCCGGATGAAGTAGTTGAACCGCTGTTGTTTGAATTTATTACGTTTAAAAATATTTTGTTTGGATTTAAAAGCTAAAATTTGTGTTTAAATCAAAATCTAAAATAAAACTCTTCATTGAATGTGACACATGGCGGCTAATAATTGGTGAACATAGAGCTAACTTGGAATTCCACGTGGCGAGCTGTATGGTCTTGAAATGTTTCTGCTTTTATATATTATATAGATTGAATGACCATTATTGTCTCAAAATAAATGTTCTTTTAAATTTTTTTGATTTTTTTTTTTTTTTCATAATTCATTATATTTTTACAAATGTAAAATTTTGAAAATGAATTAAAAGAATGTTTATTATTTTTTCTAGATTAAAATTAAATTTTTTAAAATGATTATTAAATTTTGAAAAAAATCATTCATTTTAGGATGGAGAGAATAATACAATTTAAACAAATTAAATTTAATCCAATAAAATAAACTAATCTAATAATCTAAAATCTAATATGGGGGATAATGATAAGAGAAATCAGTGCATGCTCCAAGACAATATTTCTACTTTCTACCACCATCACATTCTTCCGGATGAAGTAGTTGAACCGCTGTTGTTTGAATTTATTACGTTTAAAAATATTTTGTTTGGATTTAAAAGCTAAAATTTGTGTTTAAATCAAAATCTAAAATAAAACTCTTCATTGAATGTGATACATGGCGGCTAATAATTGGTGAACATAAAGCTGACTTGAAATTTCACGTGGCGAGCTGTATGGTCTTGAAATGTTTCTGCTTTTATATATTATATAGATTGAATGACCATTATTATCTCAAAATAAATGTTCTTTTAAATTTTTTGATTTAATTTTTTTTTCATAATTCATTATATTTTTACAAATGTAAAATTTTGAAAATGAATTAAAAGAATGTTTATTATTTTTTCTAGATTAAAATTAAATTTTTTAAAATGATTATTAAATTTTGAAAAAAAAATCATTTATTTTAGGATGGAGAGAATAATACAATTTAAATAAATTAAATTTAATCCAATAAAATAAACTAATCTAATAATCTAAAATCTAATATGGGGGATAATGATAAGAGAAATCAGTGCATGCTCTAAGACAATATTTCTACTTTCTACCACCATCACATTCTTCCGGATGAAGTAGTTGAACCG
This sequence comes from Adenophora triphylla var. japonica, assembly GCA_022495995.1. NCBI lineage: Eukaryota > Viridiplantae > Streptophyta > Magnoliopsida > Asterales > Campanulaceae > Adenophora > Adenophora triphylla. The sequence goes on along the minus strand of JAFEMH010000967.1, from coordinate 270,833 downwards.
CTGTTGTTTGAATTTATTACGTTTAAAAATATTTTGTTTGGATTTAAAAGCTAAAATTTGTGTTTAAATCAAAATCTAAAATAAAACTCTTCATTGAATGTGACACATGGCGGCTAATAATTGGTGAATATAGAGCTGACTTGGAATTCCACGTGGCGAGCTGTATGGTCTTGAAATGTTTCTGCTTTTATATATTATATAGATGGTAGTTGTCCACTTCATTATATAAACAGTACTATGAATAGTGTCATTTGTCAAAATTTTCATTTTGCCCTCACTAAGTTATCTCTTTTCCATTTTGTCCTTAAATTTTTTTTTTTTTTTTAATTAAAAAAATAAAAAAATAATAATTTTTTTTAATTAAAAAAAAAAAACGTGTCCTTGAACACGAGCTTTTACTGGTAGTGTTATATGCCATAAATAATAGTACTCCACTAGTATAACCTCATAAAAAAGTTAGTTTACATTAATTACAAATATTAACTCCATTAAATTTTAATTAAAATTTATAAAAAGTTGATGATCTTCATAAAATTCTAAAAATTGATGCAATAAAAAAAATATAATCAATAATAATTTTTTAGAAATTCACAAATATAATCAAAATTTATTTTTTTTAGGTGATATTCAATTGGATTGATCATTAAAAGTGAGACTACCATTCATTACATTTTTAAAAGTGTGATGAAAGATTGTATAATGTCAAGAACTTTGTGTACTGATGCTACCATGAAAAACCTTTGGTTGCACAGGAACTGAGATGGACTGGATACTCCGGCTGCTTCCTTGCTTGGTTGACCGCCTGCACACAAGGAACAAGGTAAACTAGGCCGGGGGTGACTCCGGCGTACCCCCTCCGGCGTGAGAGTAAGGTTAGATGAACAAGGAAGGTGGTATAACAATGGATGTTCTAGAGAGAGAAAGCAGAGAGAGATACATACCCATGCAATGAACACTATTCACCCTTTATATATCCCTAAGCCCCAGTGTGCCTTGCGTGGGGAGATGACTGTCAATCATCCAAAGGAAGTGATCTCAACCAACCTCAACTTAGTGGGATTTCACTTTGTTCACCTTGTCACATCGGTCATCCATCACAAGTACTTAGGGTTAGGGACGTGGCGACAATCAACGTGCCATCACAGGTAATGCCACTGAGTTCCTTGTCGCTCGGGCGACAACACGATTATGGGCGACATCAGCTGTCATGTCGCCACGACCTAGGTAACTGCGAGCAACGTACTCTTCTTACTCATGAGGCGAGCATGAGCTCGGCCATGTCTTTCGCATAGCCCATTGTCCCTAAAACCTGTATCCTCACGTCTCTTCTCGCCGGGGTATAAGACAGCTCCAAGGAGCCTATTCATTTTATGTCATTTGAAACGGCAAATTCTCTTGGGCGGCCTAAGCCCGATGGGCTGGACCTTAATTAGCTATTGGGCCTAGTTTCTTATTATTAGGGCCTAGTTTCCTATTATTAGGGCCCAATGTAATTTATGGGGTCGTATCAGAAGCCCCCAAGTTTAAGCCTCGGATTATTCATGGTCCAGGCGAGAACTTTATTTGATGTCGCATGATTCTCGCAGTTTATCCTCCGCATGGGCGAGGAAACAGTCCTTGTCCGTCACGCACGTGCCACGTGTCGTAACGAGGGTGAGCCAGACGGTTGGGGGGCCGTACACTTACGTTGGGAACCGAGCCGTCCCTTCTTAAATATTCACAATAATGGGGGGAATTTCAAAAATCATACTCCATTAATTCCCTCTCGTAAATCCCCCCCCTATCCGTTCCGTTCCTATACTTTTGGAGTTTAAAAACCCCTCATCATCATTTTACACTCTGTACTTCCCCCAGATCGCAGACACCCCTCATAATCAACTTATCCGCATATTTCGGAGCGTCCTAAGGAGTTTTAGGAGAAGAAGGGTGGCGTATAGAGCCCTCAAGCTTCCGTTTCAACTTCTCCTTCAGACTTTCATTCCAATCTGCAACTTCCCAGGTAATTTCTCTAACTTTGCCTTCTCGCATGAATTCTCGCTTGAGTTCTTGCTTGAATTCTCGCAAGAATTCTCGCAATTGCGATTTTAAATTTTCTTGTAAATGGTCGTCTTTTTACCAAAACTTGTTAAGTCTGGTTGGAGCGCAATATGTGGGAGAGGGTTTTCAAAAAGAGATGATGGGGGCAGGGGCTTTTATCTCGATTATAGATTCTCATTCCTTGCTTAGGCGACATGAGTTTGCATGTCGCCCTTTCCTCTCCCTATAATACACGACCCCTGCATACTTTCTTCACGAAATTATACCCCCTTCATGCTGTGACATCTCTTTCCTTAAGCGATTTTTCTAGCTCTATCGTAGCCCCCAAATTTACTTGGTCCTCCCTTCTATTCACGGGTCATGTCTTCTTCAAACTCAACATCGACCATGATGTCTCGGACACCTTAGCGGCCGAGACCCTAGAGCGACAACTTTGTCTCACGGGGTTCTTCCAACCACGAGGTCGCCGGCTCAGCGGCTCTTCTCACTCCCATTTACAATCTCATTATTATGTTAAGTACGGGATTAACAGGACATTTACCACATAGAACCTTATGTCGGAGACTTATCCCTTGCCGCATTATGCGAGATAGAAAAGATGGGGTTATTGTGTTTCCGTCTCGGTTAGACGCCGGCCTTAGGATACCAATAGACCCCTTCCTTGTCATTTGTCTTAATCCACTCCCAAGCCGCCATAGTAGACCTTCGTCCCAATGCTATCGGGGTCCTTACGAGCTACATAGTGATTTGTAGGGCCTTAAAGCAAGAACCCACACTTCCCCTTTTTGTAAATTTGTTTGATGGTTATACTACGTGTCTCGGAGGCGGGCGTAGTTGAAAACCGCCTCTGTCAAGTATAAGAGTCCTAGGCTTCGACCCCCTTACCTAGAAAGGTCCTGGCGGCAATCCAACCCACTTCGATTATATCCCGCATAGGCTTGGACTCGTCCATGCGATCTTGGCGACATATATACAAAGATCATAACCGTAATGCCTTAGTTTACGGCGACTCCGAGGTTGAAAGAAATTTTTTAAGGTTTTAGAAGATGCCTCAGACACGGGGCTAGCGTTATTTTCATGGCGGGATATACTATCTCGCCCTTCTCTGCTTAGGAAAGTTGGTCTTCCCGATTATCGCTATCCTGACGATGAACCTCGCTTGATCATCAAACCACTAGACCCGTACCACGGTTGGGAACGCCATTACAGGGATGTTCTCGCCTCAGAGTGCGGGCCTTGCAAAAGAAAGATCATTCTTTGCAATGCTATGTTTGAGGTTTTAAGTACGTATTTCATTTCCCATTATTCTTTACTTTGTTTTGCTATTTCTCTTTATTTAACACCTTTTCTGGCCCGGGTTTTCGACTCATGGACATCTCGACGGACGTGCCAATGCCGCGGCGAGATCCGATGGTCGTCGTAAGCGACTTACGAACGCCCGCCAAGGCCGATCTATCGAGGCCCAGGAGATAGAGCTCCCCATTTCTCGCGACGGGGATGATTCGAGGCAATTGCTCGCGAGAAGAGGCTGCGGTTGCCGCCGAGAGGGCGACGGGGCAATCACGAAAATCAAGCGAGCAAAAACTCCTCGAGATCATCCGTCGTTCGGCGGGAAGAGAGAATGGAAGTAGAAGCGAGGTGAAGAAGATCTTGAGGTTCTTTGTGATAGAGCTGTCCTTGATCAAGTCCCAGACCCTCTGGTTCTCGCGCTCACAAAAGGGTGCGAACAGAGGAGGAAACTGAACCGATAGAAGAATCCTGAAGGGGAAATTTGAATTAATTGGTAGCTCAGGGAAGGGTTTGAGATGCCCACGGAGAGAGAAGATTTGTATAATCTTGGTGTGGAAATCGCCTCAGTTCCCCTACTGGAAGGCTTTAACCTTCATTCTCGTGATCCTCACAATAGTCTGATCGGCGCCGGCATACTTGAACGGACTTGCGACAGGGCGGCCATAAGAGAAGTGGTTGAACAAGATGTTGATTTATCTTTGAATTTTGCTGGCCTTCAGATTTGCAGCGTAAGTGCTTGTCGTGTAACACTTTTCACTTGGTAATCTACTTCTAATTCGTCAACATCCTTCACACTATTAACTTTTCCCGAATTTTCACAGGTGGCGAGTACTTTGCGTGGATTCAGGGACAAGTATAAACTGGCGATGCGTGAAGCCGAGAAAGCGGACAAGGTTCGCAAGCGCGCAGTGGCGGAGAGAGAAAAATACAAGGGCAGATGTGGCGAGATGGAGAAGGAGTTGGCAAAGCTGCGGGGTGAGCAAGCGAAGGCCTCGGAGTGCGAAGGCAAGCGAGAACAAGGCCTCGCGGGCGAGGATAAAGCGAAGGAGGTTGCCGCGAAAAGGTGGCGCTAGAAGAGAAGATTCGGGCCCTTGAGCCGACAACGGCCACGACTACCAAGAATGAAGACACGATCGCGGAGATTGCCGCCAACAAGAGAGAGCGGAGCGCGCCATGGATATGTACGACAAGGCCTTACTTCACGCCATGCGGGCGGCGGCGGCAAGCTACGAGGACATCCGGCTATAACTCCTGAACTGATTGCGAAATGGGGCTCGGAGCAGATCTACAGCGACTTTTGTCGCCGCGGTCACTCCATTGTCCCTTATGAAGACGGAGGCGAAGGCTTTGGGCTGCGGAAGATGAGCTTACGGGCAAGCCGGCACAGGAACCTCACGCCCTCGTCGAAAATGACGCTCTGTCAATGTGGGTGGAACTAATTGGCGAGAAAGGTCAAGCTCTCCTCGCTGCTAAAAATGCCGCTCGCGATGCCCGCCGTCTTTGCCCAGACTCTCCATTGGTGAAAAACGACCCTCTGCCTCCTGATTTACTGTGGTTCTTTTTCTTAAACAATGTTTTGTGGTTGGCTCTCAGACAATTTACTTTCTTGCCTTTTAAACAATAGTATGCTTTTGGGAATGTCGCGGTTTGCGACTTAAACATTTTATTTTTTGGATTGGTGTCGCGGTTTGCGACTAGACAATTTGATACTTGGTCTTTTGCGGTTTTCGTCGCGGTTTGCGACTTGAACAGTTTATATGGTTGTAAGGTCGTGGTTTGCGGCCTAAACATTTATGCTCTTTTTAATGTGGTGTCGCGGTTTGCGACTTGATACTTTACTTTGTGTACCCATATGTGGTTCTTAAACTTTTGCTTCGTTATAACTTCGATGTCGCTCTTATCGACTTTGTTATGCCTTTGATTATTGTGTATTCTCGCCTTAACCTTTGCTCTACAATAGTTTAGATGCCGCGATTGGCATCTCGCCTTAACCTTTGCTTTCATAAACTTTCTTTGATGCTTCATTATGTCGCAATGCGACTCCAACTCTATACTTTATTATTATTACTACGCTTCTTGCAATTTGCGTTGAAATTCTACCTTTAATATGTCGCCATTTACCTCGACAATTATCTTTTTCGCTTCGATAGTTTATCGAAGACTCCTTTCAAGACTCCTTTCTCATAACTTACCTATATACATACTACTCCCTCGAAAAGAGTGAGGCTTGTCTTTAGGCGGCCTTACTCTATTCTTAAGATCATTTGCATAACATTTTGCGAAAGTGATTTAGGTTATTGAAGGATTTATTGTTAGATTCATAAGCGTCGGATAAGGCGAGATGAATATAACTGATTTCCTCTTTTGATATAAACCACATTACGTATATGTATTCCTTTATCAAAACCAACTAACTAAGATGTTGATCAAAGTTAGGTTTTAACAACTTTCCCTTTTTTGGTAAAGTTACGCTTGACCTCGCATTTCGCTCTTCCAGGTCGCAAGGTTTGGTGCCTAGCATTTCGCTCTTCTAGGTCACCGCCCCTCTTTTTATCCCGCCCATGACAATTTTGGGACTTTTCTAGGTGCCTGAAACCGTTATCTCCAGGCACCGCGACTTGAAACCGTTATCTCCAAGCCGCAAGGTTTGGCGACTTGAAACCGATTATCTCCAAGCCACCTCCCCTTTCTCGCCCGTTAAAAAGCCGGGACTTTTCTAGGTGCACAAACCGTTATCTCCAGGCACCGCGACTTGGAACCGTTATCTCCAAGCCGCAAGGTTTGGCGACTTGAAACCGTTATCTCCAAGTCACCTCCCCTTTCTCGCCCGTTAAAAAGCCGGGACTTTTCTAGGTGCCTGAAACCGTTATCTCCAGGCACCGCGACTTGGAACCGTTATCTCCAAGCCGCAAGGTTTGGCGACTTGAAGCCGATTATCTCCAAGTCACCTCCCCTTTCTCGCCGTTAAAAGCCGGGACTTTTCTAGGTGCACAGAAACCGTTATCTCCAGGCACCGCGACTTGGAACCGATTATCTCCAAGCCGCAAGGTTTGGCGACTTGAAACCAGATTATCTCAAGCCACCTCCCCTTTCTCGCCCGTTAAAAAGCCGGGACTTTTCTAGGTGCACAGAAACCGTTATCTCCAGGCACCGCGACTTGAAACCGTTATCTCCAAGCCGCAAGGTTTGGCGACTTGAAACCGATTATCTCCAAGTCACCTCCCCTTTCTCGCCCGTTAAAAAGCGGGACTTTTCTAGGTGCACTGAAACCGTTATCTCCGAGGCACCGCGACTTGAAACCGTTATCTCCAAGCCGCAAGGTTTGGCGACTTGAAAGCCGATTATCTCCAAGCCACCTCCCCTTTCTCGCCCGTTAAAAAGCCGGGACTTTTCTAGGTGCACAGAAACCGTTATCTCCGAGGCACCGCGACTTGAAACCGTTATCTCCAAGCCGCAAGGGTTTGGCGACTTGAAACCGTTATCTCAAGTCACCTCCCTTTCTCGCCCGTTAAAAGCGGGACTTTTCTAGGTGCACAGAAACCGTTATCTCCGGGCACCGCGACTTGGAACCGTTATCTCCAAGCCGCAAGGTTTGGCGACTTGAAGCCGATTATCTCAAGCCGCCTCCCCTTTCTCCAAGCTTTTGGCGATTCGTCTTCCCGGCTTTTAACGGCGACCTCTTTGTCCGTCCTCTTCAAGCTTTAGCGGCAACCTCTTTGTCCGCCCTCTTCAAGCTTTAGCGGCAACCTCTTTGTCCGCCCTCTTCAAGCTTTAGCGGCAACCTCTTTGTCCGCCCTCTTCAAGCTTTAGCGGCAACCTCTTTGTCCGCCCTCTTCAAGCTTTAGCTTTCATGAAATAATCAAAACCATATCATTAGAGTATTTTACAAATATAGAAACGCACCATAACATGTCGAGAGAAACGCCTCGCCATCATCTTTATCATATAGACATTACATGGTTCCTAGAACACCAAATTTTACATAACTTTCTCCTTTGACAATCAAAAGAACCATTTACAAGAAAAAGTTATGTAACTTTTGCTGTCTAGGGCAAAAGGCAAAAATTGAAATGACCATGATGTCGCCACGGCTTCACTGATAGAACTGCTTGAGATGGTCGACACTCCAAGCATTCTTCAATTCTTCACCATCTGGTTTCCTCAATCTATAGGTTCCTTCCCGCACCACACTCGAAATCTGGAACGGGCCTTCCCATTTCTCGTTTAACTTGGTGAATCCGGGCTTGGCCCCTGTCGCTTCAACACTCCTCAAAACCCAATCTCCAACATTGAAGGACCTCCTGTTAACTCGCTTATCATGCTGGCTTTCATCTTCTGCTTATAATTAATCATCTTCATTCTTGCATACATTCTCTTCTCATCAATCAGGTCCAGATCATTACACCGCCTCTGCCCGTTTCTCGCCTCGTCATAGTAAGCAACCCTGTATGTCGGCAAAGCCATCTCTGCGGGTGCCATAGCCTCAGATCCATAGGTAAGGGCAAGCGGTTTCCCAGGTTGAGCCTTTAACGGTGAGTGCGCACATACCACAAAGCAATAGGCAACTCCTCTAGCCATGCTCCACTTCTTCCTTCAGGTTTTGCGCAAGGCGACAATGACTGCTTGTTTGCCGCCTCCGCTTGACCGTTACCTGCGGCCTATATCTGCGACATCCAATGTTTGACATTGACCACTGGAGCATTCCGTGAAAACTTTTCCCGAGGCGAGTGCCGTGATGCGAAATAATAGCCCTTGGAACCCCATATCTACACCAAATGTTTTCTTGCACAAACTTTATAACTTGATCTTCGCTGATTGTCGCCAACGCCTTCGCCTCAGTCCATTTTGTGAAATAATCCACGGCGACAACCACATGCTGACAACCACCCTTGGCCTTTGGGAATGGCCCTATCAAATCAATCCCCAGCATGTCGAATGGCCGGTCGGCACAATAGGAGTTTGCTGCTGTAGGCGGGAATTCGAGGAATGTTGCCGAATCTTTGACATTTCTCGCACTTCTTCACATACGTCTCTGCATCTTTCCTCAGACTTGGCCAATAATAGCCATGGAACAACACTTTGTCAGCTAACTTTCTCGCTCCGGGATGGCCGCCACATACCCCTTCATGGATTTCGAACAAAACCTTTGAAACCAGGCTGGGCTCAACGCACCTCATCGGCGGTTTTGAAAAGACCTCTATCTGACACTCCATCTTGCACGGTGAATCTTGGGGATGTCGCCTTTATCAATTTCGCCTTACCCTCATCACGCGGCAACTCCCTTTGTCTAGAAATTCCTTCATTTCCACAACCCGATCCTTCTCGCCATCGACGATCTCGGCGACAATCGGTCTATCGATCACCGGCATATCCACATATTCAATCATTGGCTCATCGGCAGTGCTTTGTACTTCAGATCCCGCCGTCCTACTCAACTCATCAGCTCGCGAATTATCAGCTCTGTCAACTCGAACCAACTCCCAGAATTCAAAACTTTTTAATAAACTTCTCGCCAAGTCACAATATTTTGTTAGCACCACATTCAAAACTCCATACTCGCCCTTTACGATTGACAATTAGCGGGAATCCGAATGAATCACTATCTTCGTCAACCCAATATCTCGCGCCAATTCTACCCAGGCAATCAAAGCCTCGTACTACTGCTTGATTATTCGAGACATTGAACTTAAATCTCGGGGCTTTCTCATACTTTACTTCTCCATCCGGCGAAGTCGAGTGATTCCGCGCCGCCTTTATCCTTCGAAGACGACCCATCAACATACGAGCCCGGCAATCAAATGGCCTTTCCTCCTTTTCCGCAAGCTGGGCCCTACCTTCTTTTCCGCTTTCTTCTTTACTAAATCTTCCATCAACTCCTCCTGCGACTTAGTAAAAGATGTCTCAACGATGAAATCCGCCGGCGCTGCGCCTTAATTGCCGGCGAGCTTCATACTTTAAATCAAACTCGGTTAACTCAATTGACCATTTCGGCAATCTTCCCGCGGCATCGGGTGTTGCAAAATCTTTCTCGAGGAGCATCACTTAATACAACAATGGTGTGTGCGACAAAATAAGCTCTCAATTTTCTCGCGGCCACTACCAAAGCATAGGCCAACTTCTCGGCATTAAAGTACCTTGACTCTACCTCGCTCGATGCCTTAGACACATAGTAAATCGGTCTCTGAATCCCCTTCTCTTCTCGCCTGAAGCTGCTGCCACTTGCCAAATGCGAAGCCGCCAAATAAACAAATAACTCTTCTCCCTCAGCGGGGCTACACAATAACGGCGGCTTACCCGGATACACCTTCATACGTTCAAATGCGGCATCACACTCTTCGTCCCAAGCAAAACTCTTCACCCCTTCAAAACCTTAAAAAACGGCAAACACTTTTCGGCGGCTTAGAAATGAATCTCCCCAAGGCTATAATCCTCCCATTCAACCTTTGTATCTCGCGTATCGACCGGGCGGCGACATCTCCAATAAAGCTGAATTTTTCGGGATTAGCTTCTATCCGCGCCTATTCACGGAAAGCCCAAAAATTTTCCCTTGAGTCGCCCCCAAACGTGCACTTCTTTGGGATTCAATTTCATTGAATTTCTCCTCAAATTTTCGAATGTCTCAGCGAGATCCAACACATGATCATACTCCTTTGTTTTTATCACCATGTCATCTATATATGCTTCCGGGTTTCGCCCAATCTGCGACTTGAAAACCTCATTCACCATTCGGCGATAAGTCGCCCAGGCATTCTTCAAGCCGAATGGCATCATCTTGTAACATAAATTTCCTTTAGGAGTTCGGAAAGCCGTTTTAGCCTTATCATTTTCGCACATCTTGATTTGATGATACCGAGTACGCATCAATGAAGTGAAGACCCTATGGCGGCAATCGAATCCACCAATTTATCAATTCTAGGTAGCGGGTAGCAATCTTTGGGACAAGCGGTATTCAAATCGGTAAAGTCAATGCACATTCTCCACTTCTTATTTGACTTTAAAACCATTACGGGACAAGCTAACCACTCGGGATCTTGAATCGCTCAATGATTCCCGCCTTGAACAATTTATCCACCTCTTTCAAAACCGCGCCTTCCTTTTACGCGACAAATGTCGACCCTGCGCTTGAACGGCTCTACATTAGGATCTGCATTTAAGCAATGTAAAGCAACATTTTCATCTATTCCTTTCATATCCTCAGGCCGCCATGCAAACACATCCAAATTATCTTTAAGAAATTCGATCAATTGTTCTCGCTCATCCTGAACAATTGCTTCCAGATCTTAACTTCATTTGCTCGGGAAGTAACGGTTAATCTCCACCTCTTCTAGCTCCTCTCCCTTTGGAGCTCGGGCTCATCTCGCGTCTGCAAAGTTTCAACTTCTATCCTTTTCGCTTCTTACTATCCGGACCTTGGCGGGAATCATCTCTCCGAATCGGCAAACGTCTTTCCCGTAGGCCACCCGTCGGGGGTCTCCACCTCTATCATCTCGCAATCTTCCTCGGATTCACTATCAAAAATCTCCTCAATCACGATCTCCTCAACCACAGGTTCCCCCATGTTGACAAAGCTGTACCACCCTAGCATAGCTTAAGCTTGGCGTCCCATTCACAACTTCAATCCCCAAGACCATCTCGCCTTTAGCATTCGGCGGCGCTCATTTGGCTGGAATCTCGCCCAGCTGAAAACTTTGATTACCTCTTCACAGGTCTCAGGTGCCCTTTGCGCCTCGGCGACAATCACGGCTTTGCCATTCTCCAAGCTCTCAGTTATTCTTGAATCATTTTCGCATTCACCAAGCTCGACCATATTAATCCTTAGTTGGCGAGAATCGGACTTTGTCACCCGATGAACAAGTGGCTTTCCCTTTTGCCTTTTACCATCTCCTTCTTTTTCTCGCAACCGAGATAGCCTCACTCTTCAAGCTTGACCAATGCCACGGGCCGTGGGGTACTTTACCCTCGATGCGGGATGGACGGCACCATTTCAAAACTTAACAAAAGGGAATTCCAACTATCGCATTGTAAGCGGAAACCAAATCAATCACAAAAAACTCCACCATCTCGCTTCTTACCAATTCGCCTTCGCCAATCTCTACTTCCAACGGGATTGTCCCTTTCACCTTAACGAGTGGTTTGTAAATCCTTGAAGGCATCCTGGTAGGGCACATTAGCGTCGAGTAGTTCATCCTTTTGAAGGCTTCATAATACAACACATTCTGCTAGCTCCCGAATCAACCATCACGCATTTGTACTACATTATTTCCCGGGCATATGGTGATAATAACATGTTGGCTCCCATGACCCTTTGTTGCGGCAAGCTCACTTCTCGAAAAACTAATCACCTTGTCTTCGGCGGCGGCAAACGGGGGAATATCAAGCGTGCGCCAACATCATAATTTGATTGTCCATTGCGCGACGCTAGGTAATGGGTCTGAATCACATCGACTACGTTTCGACCACAGGCTCTATCTTGTCGCCCTCCTTCTTCTCGCCTCGCAGTGCCCTCGAGATATTGTTTGAAATCGCCTTTATCAATCGACTTGAATCAACTTTCTCAAATTATAACAGTCTTATTGTATGTCCACTTGTCTTTATGAAAATCGCAATATTTGCTTGGATCCGGGCCCCATAAGTATCTTCTCGAATGGGATAAGGCTCTGGAAATTCCTCCTTCCTCGGATCTCGCTCAAAGTAGTGTTCAACTTACTAAACTTGATGATCCTTCCCTGCTCCTGACCTCTACCTCGACCCCCTTTGTTTCCGCCAGTGCGAGATCCGCTGCGACCTCCTCGATCAACCTTGCTTTCATCTTGTACAACTTCAATCCGCTCTTTGGCACTTTTCTTGCCGGAGCTGCTTGGCGGCGGGCGGCCTTAACGGCTTCCTTCTCAAAACCACTACGATAAGCTCTAACCCTTTCGTGACTCGCGGTTGTCTTCGGCAAGCGCATCTGAACTCCGCCTTGAACGGGCACGGCAACAACCACGAGTTAAATAGCATAATAATCTCGCTCGGCGGCGTACGCAATCCGATTTACGACCTCCATAAATCTATACTGTGAAAGCCGAAATGCTTTCTCCTTCATCTTGCTTCAAACTACACAATTCGGTCTTTTGAGCGGGTGCGCTCACGATCATTCGAATCTCGCCAAAAACTTATTTTTGAGATCACGATACCCCATCAGCGATTCCGAGGTGCGCAGAACCATTCCGGTGCGTGATCGGCAAGGGTGCTCGCAAACGCCTTGCGGATTATAGCTTCATTATCGGTCGGCGGCGACAGCGTTACCTCAACCCTCCAATATGAGTGTTAGCTCTAGTGCTCCCCGAATAACTTGGTAGATTTGGCATGCGGAAAGCAGGGTCAGGGGCGGCAATCTGAATGCTCTTTACAAACGGGGCCAAATAAGAACCTTTCACTTCCTGGGGCTTGGTTCCCGCTTCCAACTCTTTAATTTTCTTAGCCATCTCCACCATTTCGGATTTCCATTTATCATCTTCACTTTTCTTCGCCTTCTCCAATTCTGCGGCTTTGGCTAATTCTACGGCTTTCAAAGCTTCGGCCACTCTAATAGCCTCCGCAATCTTGTCGGCTTCGGCGGCTTTCTGCGCCCTTTCTCTAACACTCCTTTCTCTATCAATCCTTTCTCGCCGCCTACGATCTCTATCCCGTAGCGACACTTCTTCTCGACGAGCTCTGTCGGAGTGCCTTGATCTGTGGGACCTTTCCCTTACATATGTATCATCATCGGAATACCTCGAGCGACTTGGCACATAATCTCTGTCGGCTGTGGATCCCTCATCGCTTTCATATCCAAAATAGTAAGAGTCATCTCGCGAATTTCCCGACTTATGATAAATCCTTCCCTCTTGATATCGATCTGCACGTCTCCTTTTGACCCTTTCAGATCTCGCTCTTTCATCCTCTTGATGCTTGCGAACCCTTTCCTCATTCTCGGGCGGCGACATGTCCCTCGTCCGCCCTTCATCCCTCCTGGATGCAATTCGGCAGCGCTTTGTCTTCCTCTATCTCGTCCTTCCACTTCGGCGACGGCTCGGGCGGGATCACCGTAGGTGCTGGCCCTATCTTTTTAACCGCTCATTGTTCGCGAGAACCTTCATCATATAAGCATTCTCATTTCTTAGCCGTTCGGCTTCGGCCACAGGCACTCTGGGTTTTAGATGGAATGGGGTCTCGCTGTCCTTCCTTTCCTTTGTTTCTCGCTTCTCGCTCTCTATCTTCTCGCTACGGGCGCTCCTAATGGCCGAATCTGTCTCGAAGTGTGGACTTCGCCTTCGCGGCAGGTTCACGATCGCGCCCGCGGGTGTCCTTGCGAGTATCCTTGGCATTTGGAGTTTCCGTCATAGGATTACGGGCTCCCTTGGCACGAGTATCCTTTTCTTGTACCATTTTGACTATATTACGGGCTTATAAACGACCCAAACCGATCACAATCAACTTCAACACCAAATAACCACCTTGAACACCTCTCAGCAAGAACACGAAGCTGAAGAACACCAAACCAAACTCACCGTAACCTTCTCAATAAATCTTCTAACCTTCCCCAATGATCTTCCAACCAAAACAAGGAAAAAATCAGGTCCCGGCAACGGAACCGATGCTACCATGAAAAATCTTTGGTTGCACAGAGGCGAGATTATTTGGACACTCATTTGCTTCCTTGCTTGGTTGGCGCTGCACACAAAGAACAAGGTAAACTAGGCGGGGGTGACTCAGGCGTACCCCCTCCGGCGTGAGAGTAAGGTTAGATGAGCAAGGAAGGTGGTGTAACAATGGATGATCTAGAGAGAGAAAGCGAGAGAGAGAGATACATACCCATGCAATGAACACTATTCACCCTTTATATATCCACTAAGCCCCATGTGCCTTGCGCAGGGGACACTGTCAATCATCCAAAGGAGGTGATCTCAACCAACCTCAACTTAGTGGGATTTCACTGTTCACCTTGTCACATCAGTCATCCATCACAAGTATTTAGGGTTAGGGACGTAGGCGACAATCAACGTACCATCCTGGTAATGCCCTGAGTTCCTTGTCGCTCAGGCGACAACCTGATTATGGGCGACATCAACTGTCATGTCGCCCTGACCTAGGTAGCCTACGAGCAACGTACTCCTCTTACTCATGAGGCGAGCATGAGCTCGGCCATGTCTTTCGCATAGCCCCATTGCCCCTAAAATCTGTATCCCCACGTCCCTTCTCGCCGGGGTCTAAAGCGGCTCAGAGCCTATTCATTTTATGTCGCTGAAACGGCAAATTCTCTTGGGCGGCCTAAGCCCAATGGGCCTGGACCTTAATTAGCTATTGGGCCTGGTTTCTTATTATTAGGGCCCAATGTAATTTATGGGATCGTATCACCTCCAAAGTTACTACTCATTTGTACTTGCTTCGCATGATGTCGCACTACCGTGCTACCAGCAACGCACGCTCGTGCAATAGTTGTTCCTCCCATTCAGCACTGTCACAGCAAAAGTACACGATCATGCCGCTCTTTCAAATTTCAGGCGATGTTGATTCAAGGTCCATGCCTCCACCAACCATACATCTTCAATTGAAGGTCTTAAATCCAACAAATAAAATTTGGGCAATTACCCCATAAGTCCATGTGAAACTCTGTCGTTGACATAAGTCCATGTGAAGCTTTGTCGTTGATAAGTGATCAAACGATGAAGTTTTTACCCATTCAGCCGTGAATGTTTAACAAGAATTCTCTTCGATATTCGATATTGAATAACTAAATTTTAATTGAACTAAAAGGGAGTATATGCCCTAATTGTATTGAATTGATAGAGTCCTATGATTAGAAAACCAATTGCTAGAGAAATTCAGAGAGCTATAGGGCTAAAGTCATGATAATGATAAGGCCCCCTCCTAATTGATTGCAAGTGGTCATTGGTTAGACACAATAATTATTGTTAATTAAGTTTCACACCACATTACATTACGATGATGTGTTGCATCGCCGGAGCTAAGTGTTAGTAAATGGGGTGTAATTGTCGCATTTACTTTTTAATTTTCCTATTAAACTCCTGACCTCTCGTATAAAAAAAAAAAAAAAACATCAGATGTCAATTAAGGTAAAACTCTTTGACGAACGAATTTGACCTTCATGTAATATTTTCTTAAAGTTGTGTTTAAAAGTTAGCTCCATGCTCATATAAAAATTGATTTACGATTTGGAAAATATTAGAGAAACAAAATAAATTTATAAGAAAATGAATACTCCTTCCGTCCCATGATAATCTGCAAAAAGATTTCTTTTGAACGTCTCACAATAATTTGCATTTTCCTAAAATAGAAATGGGACTCACTTCTCTCTACTCACAACCATTACCCACTTACTCTATTTTCTCTCTCCTACTCAATCATCTACACTCACAATATATCACATTTTTCACATTTTATCTTAATTCTTGCGTCAAGTCAAAAAGTGCGCATTATCACGAAACGGAGAAAGTATAAAATTTGTTAGTTGATTGATTGTGAACTCGACATGATCTAATTAAAATTAAAAGCAACAACAAAAGTCTAACACGTTATCTTGTAAATCAAATCTTGGTTATGTTTTTGTTAACTTTACTATTAGACTACTTACAATGGAGGGATGAAATGGGGATGAAATTCATTTCATCCCAGTTGAAATCTTACAATGGGTGGGTTGAAAGTAGTGGGTTGAAATTGGTGGATGAAATATTTCATCCGGGTTGAAAGGTTTGTTTTTTTTTTTTTATCTGACAAGTGTCAGCCTCCCATTGGATGAACGAAATTTTTTTTTTATCCCAAATTTTTTAGCTTAATCATCACCTAGTAAATTTTTTTTTTTTTAATTTTTTTTTTCACCAAAATTCATCATATTTTTTTCCTACAAATTGATATAAGTTTCATTTGATTTGGACACAAAAAAAACACTTAGTTTTCAATTTGGGCTGAATTATTATCTAGTAAATTAATTTTTTTAAAATTTTTTTTTCACCAAAATTCATCATTTTTTTTCCCTACAAATTGATATAAGTTTCATTTGATTTGGACACAAAAAAAACACTTAATTTTCAATTTGGGCTGAATTATTACCTAGTAAATTAAATTTTTTTTTTAATTTTTTTTTTCACCAAAATTTATCATTTTTTTTCCCTACCAATTGATATAAGTTTCATTTGATTTTGACACAAAAAAAAAACACTCACTTTTTAAAAAATAGATAATATAAATAAAATAAAAGTGGTAGGTTATAAAATGATGAGTTAGAAGGAATTGAAATTTAATTTAAATTAGTTATTGTAGGGGGTTCAATGAAATGGATAAATAAAATATTAGGTGAATGAGAAAAAGTGTAAAAAGTATCGAATGAAATGGGGGAAGGGAATGAAATTATTGTGGGTAATCTTATTATCCTTAAGATTTTAGATTTTGTTGTACAAAACAAACACCATGCAGGTGGTGTAAGTGTAATGGTGGCCCGACATGAAGGGGTAACAACGTCACTTCGATAAGATGCTTAAAGAATCTTTACTGGTCAAAAGTAGCAGGATTAGATTTGGATTTTAATTAATTATTATTAGTAGAGTGTCAGTTCACTCAGTCGGGAAGTATGAAATTAAACTAAGTCTAATCCGTACGGTCGTTACTGGCACCTCCATATGAGCCACTTCTCTTCATCACTAAGGTAAGGCCAGTCATACTTGCTCTCAACAATATTAGTAAAATTAAATCTGAAAAAATAAAACTGAATATTAATATTTATGGTAAAATAGATTATACTCCCTCCGTCCCGTTCGATGTTTCACCATTTTGATGAAGCACGTAAATTAAAAAAAAGTGATGAGCGCGAGAAGAATTGTGAGAAGGAAGAAGTGAGTGAATATGATAAGTGAGACCCACAATTTAAATATATGAGGGAGAAAAGTTAGTGAAAATGACAAGTGAGCCCCACAATTTAAGAATGTGAGAGGAAAAAGTGAGTGGGATTGACAATGGGGCCCATATTTATTATCATTTTAGAAAAGGTGAAGTTTCTACCAAGACACCCATTCGGATAAAAGGTGAAGCTTCGGACGGGACGAAGAGAGTATTAGTATAAAATAGGGCTAGACCCAATTATTCAGACATTATTGCCACCACATCCTTAGTGGGTCGGGCCAGTGATTACATGACCCACGGCTCATCAAGAGATCTGTCGACTTAGCTCATTGTCCGACCAGCAAAGGTCCCGACCTAGCTTTGTCCGACGTACGATCCTATCATCCGGCCATATCGTTCAGTCAGGTCGACCTAGACACATGCAGGCGACCTCGGCCTACAAGGCGTACATCGACCTACATAGTCATAAAGCACCTACAACACTTTCCATAACAGAATTCCTACTAATCAGGAGTTAATTACGCACACGATTGTTTCCACGATCTTGTCCATGATTCTACGGATTTCACGCAATCCTACTACAATTATACTTCATCTCAAAGACTATATAAACCTCACAGCATTTACGGTTTAGAGGTAATTGATGTTTGTTATTCTAAATATCTCTTGTTCATTATAATTTATAAGCTCATAAACTTCATACTTACTCTCACGCCCGAGGGTCTAAGTCGGAGACCATCCCACAATGTTTCAGGTCAAAAGCTAGGAGATCAGTCCTGATTGCTGAACGTAGGCTGATCAACACGTTTCTTGCGACATCAGTTTGATTCAATTGCCGGGAATGAAGCTTTTTTGACCTCGAAATGGTCAGAATGAATTATGATTGTAAATGGGCAGATGGATTTCATTAAATAAAAAAGTATTCCTCCATCTCATTTCAAAATTGAATTTTGCCATTTTTATCCGTCTCACTTCAAACTGTACTTTTCAAATGGTAAATAATCATTATTATTACTCTCACTCATTCTCTCTTATACTTTTCTTTTATACTAACACCAATCAACTTATTATTTTTCCACTCATTCTCTTCCCTGTTACACTTTTTATACTCAAAACACCTCTCTGATACTTTACTTTTCTTTAATCATCATGATAAAGAAGTTTATACTATTTAAAGTGAGACGGAGGAAGAATTTCGTATTATCAAATTTCATCTCAGAATAACACTTGTTACGGAACACCCTATAAAAAAAGTAACTAGCATTTGTTATATGTTAAAAGAGAGAGGAAAGAATTATGAACGGAATAAAAGTGACGGGCTAGGCCCAATTATTTAGATGTTATTGTCACCACATTTTTAGTGGGTCGGCCCAGTGATTACATGGCCCATAGCTCATCAAGAAATCTGTCGACTTAGCTCATTGTCCGACCAGCAAAGGTCCCGACCTAACTCTGTCCGACGTACGATCCTACCATCTGGACATATCGTTCAGTCAGGTTGACCAAGAGACATGCAGGCGATCTCGACCTACAAGTCGTACGTCGACCTACAAAGTCATATCACACCTACAACACTTTCCATAACAGAAGTCCTACTAATCAGGAGTTAATTACGTACACGATTGTTTTCACGATCATGTCCATGATTCTAGAAATTTCACGCAATCCTACAACAATTATACTTCATCTCAAAGGATATATATACCTCACAACATTTACGGTTTAGAGGTAATTGTTGTTTGTTATTCTGGATTTCTCTTGTTCATTATAATTTATAAGTTCATAAACTTCATACTTACTCTCACGCCCGAGGGTCTAAGCCGGAGACCATCCCGACTAGTCGTGGGTTTATTGTTTCAGGTCAAAAGCTAGGATATCAGTCATGATTGCTGGACGTAGGCTGATTAACACGTTTCTTGCGGCATCAGTTTGGTTCCATTGCCGGGAACGAAGCTTTTTTTACCTCGAAATCCAATCAAACAGTAACCATGGTATATGACGGACATACCGCTACACCCTCCACTGAGAACGAACAAGAGAATGCCGGTAGAAACATGGACACCGGTGTCGGAAATCGTAACACCAATCTACCTCCTCCCCCACCACACCAAGTAAAAAGAGCGACCCGCTCCAATAGCGTCGCTGATGGCACAGGCTTGCAGGATAATAGGAGAGAAAAAAGGCCTTTGAACGAGCAAGAAGGAGAGCCACAGCCAAAACGACAAGTGGTTGGTCGAACAGTTGCAGGCGACAATCCAGGTCCCACAACCAACCACCTCAGTAGAAAAGAAATTTTGATGGAGCGGGATAAGTTGCTCCAAAGTTTGTTGGAAGTTCATGAGGAGTTGCTCGACATGACCGAATCCCCTAAAGCTGATAGGAGATCACATCGACATGCTCCTTCTGTTACCTCCCACAGACGAGCTAATGAAGGAGCTAGACATAATGGAGGCCCCAGGCCGTCTGCTGAATAGCCGAGGATTGAGATGTCTCATCCCTCTCTCATTAACATTGATCCCAGCGTTGACCTAAGCGATAGACTCGACCAACGAAGAGAGCAAGAGGGCGAGTCAGCCTCGAGGAGACAGCAAGTGGACGAAAGGAATAGGCGAAGGTCGCCAGTAAGGTCAGTTAGGTCGCAGTCCCACAGAGAAAGAAAGGGTAGAGCAGCAAATCCACCTAGGATTGAAAGGCAAGGGGCCTACTCTAGAGTAGAGCCTCACCGGGAGGAAATACAAAGATCCAACAACGTCTCCTATCAAAGGAATGAGCCAGATGCTAGGGAATTGATAAACTTGAAAAGGAGGTTGGAAAAAATGGAGGCCGACAGAAAGGAAGATGGAGGAAAGGGCAAACGAAACTATAATACTCTTTGACCCTTGTCCAGAGAGTTGCTCGAGCTTAGGCCTCCCGTGGGTTTCAAAATGCCTTCATTAGACAAGTTTTCAGGTGCGACCAACTTTCAATCTGCCACAAAAAAATCTCAAATCAGCTTCAAATAAATTATCTTCACATTTAATGATACTTTTTACTTCCAACACAAAGAGAAATTTAACTTCTTCCTCATAGTCAGTCTGTCATCCCTAAATTATGTCAATAAACTAAAAAATATAGTCATGGCTCCATCCCCCCATTTAGTTTTTTCGATTTATCGATTTTCACATTAAAAAGATCACTTTTTACTTTAAAATATTATTTATATTTGTAAAAATTTAAAATAATTAATGCACCATTTTAAAAATTGTTTTTCTATATTTAAATTTTATTTAATTTTATGATAACAAAACATTGAATGAAGTTACAAAATAAAAATGAAATACTCTATTTCTATAAAAAAAATATGTCATCATAAATTAAAAATAATGATCAAGTAATAAAGAATTTTATTTTTGAAACAAAGTAGCTAAAAATCGTTAAAAAAAAACACAAAACAAAGCAGCTAAGATCAAAGAATAAAAAAGTAGCTTCCAATTTTAAGCCTAGAAATTCGCCAATTTTTATAAATAAGTTTGTTTAATAAAATTTATAATTTTCAAAGTAAGAAGGTTTTGATTTAAAAAAAATGTGAAGGAAAATATTTTGATAATATTAGAAAATAGTTTTTTATTTCTTGAAAGATAATATTAGAAAACAGTTAAGGCATGCACTTATCACCATATTAGTTGTATGAGTTATATTGAAAAGAACAGCTATCTCCTTACCTTTTTTTTCTCAATTAAATTATCTGCTTGCTTCAAATAAATGAATAAATCTCAATCATTTTATTTGCTTAAACATGAAATCCTGAACATTTTTCTTTTATATTTATTTTTTGAAAGTAAAAATTCATATACTTTTTTTTTGAAAAAATAAAGGATTATTATTTATAGTAGTAGCGGTAATTTTTTTTAAAGCAAAATGAGATTTTCAACTATTAAGCCTAATAATTCAGATATATTAGCCTACAAACATGCATTAATAGTAATTACTATATAACATAATGAATTTATTTTTTAAATAAAAATTACCCAATTTTTGCCTCCAAAACTTCCCTTACCCCCCCCCCCCGGCTCTCCCTATGGTCACCTATATTATCTCCACATTCTTCAATTTTTTTTATAAATAGAATCTTCTTATTTTTTTGACAAAAATAAACTTAAAAAAATGTCTAAATAATGATCATCTATCTCAAAAAAATAAGAAAAGTAGTTATAATTTAAATATATATTCTTAAATTTTAGACTAAAAGTGAAAGAAAAAACAAATTAAATATCCACATCTAAATTTAAAAATTATCGCTAATACCAAAAAAAAGCTGTTATTAATTAATAATTAGAAAACAATAAATTTAGTCTAAAATTTAAAAATATATATTTAGTTTATAGCTGTTTAATGTGTTTATTAGACTAAAAATGAGGTATTTTTTTTAATTTTTCTGAATTAAAAACAATAAATTTTAAAGCTCATCAAACAATTATTTTTAAAGAAATAATTAGAAAACGTTCAACTATTGCAACCAAGTCTAAACACCTAGTATTGATTAATTAATGAAAAGGAAAAAAAATTGCATATTTTCAAAAGTTTTCAAAGAGTATGAGTAGTATAGATCATTTTCCCACTTTCTCTCCAACCATGTTTCAAAACCATTTGCCAAAACTATTTACTAAAATCATGTGTTGAATCAATTTCCATTTTTAACCCCTTGATAGTGACATTTTTGGGCTCTAACTTATCAAATTTAGGAACGACTTTGCTTTAATATATTTATAGATTACTTACCGAAAAGGTTAATAAGACACACATGTAACACTTACAACAAAATTCTCTCTATCCCATTTTCTCTCTTACTTTATTTTAATACTCTCAATATTATTTTTATTTGTTAATTCTCGCATATTCAATTTTAGTAACTATTTTTAATGGATAAAGTATTTTCAATTCAATTTATTATATCACATTACTTTTTCGTTTCAAAATACATGTCGTTTTTAAGTTTTTCATAAATATTAAAAAAATACAATTACTGCCATAACATTATGAATAAAGTGTCAAATATGCCCTCATTATTTGTATTTTTCGATTACATTACATTAGGTTCATTCAAAAATCTATATCTATATATATATAATAACAAGGTTGTGGTAATTGTTTTGCCTTCGAGGGGTATTTTCGTCTTTTCACGCGGTGGCAAAATTGCAATAACTAAGTCCCAAAAGCGACATGGCAATATGTTATTGGTTTTTTTTTAAAAAAAAAAAACCAATTTGGACAAGTGTCGAACGGCGGAAGAGGGGCAATTCGAACTTTTCCTTAGCGCGTGTGTCCTACGCGCCGACACACGCACGCTATATCAGAATTTTGGCTTTTTTTTTCTTTTACACGTGGCGAGCCCCGATTGGCTGAATGGATTTCAAAAAAAAAATTATCCCATTTCTTTGAGCTCAATTATTATATATTAAATTAATTTTTTTTAAATTTTTTTTCACCAAAATTCACAAAAAAAAATTTCTCTTTAAATAGAGTCTTCTTTCATTTGATTTGGACAAAGAAAAAAAATTATCTTTTTTAAATATAAATTTGTTAATTATCCTTTACTAAATTTTCAATTTCTTTTTCGTGAAAATTAATTAAGTTTGAAATAATTTTTTAATTATAAATGATAATAAAAAAATCCTCTTTTTTATAATAATTTTTTTACACCATAATTCATAATTATTTTTCTCTTTAAATAGAAACTTTTTCATTTGATTTGGACAAAGAAAAAAATACTCTTTTTTAAATATAAATTTATTTTTATTAAGTGTGAAGTATTTATTTTTACTTATAAATGATAATAATAATAATAATAATAATAATGATAATAATAATAATAATAATAATAATAATAATAATAATAATAATAATAATAATAATAATAATAATAATAATAATAATCTATCTATCTATATATATATATATATACATATATATATATACATGTATATATATACATGTATATATATACATGTATATATATACATGTATATATATACATATATACATGTATATATATACATGTGTATATATACATGTATATATACACATGTATATATACACATGTATATATACACATGTATATATACACATATATATATACATGTATATATACACATACACACATATATACACATATATATATATACACACATATATACATATATATATATATACACACACACACACACACACACACACACATATATATATATATATATATATATATATATATATATATATATATATATATATATATATATATATATATATATATATATATATATATATATATATATATATATATATATATATATATATATATATATATATATATATATATATATATATATATGGGGGAGTGTGATGAATGTGAATTTTGGTTTCTATTTAATAAGTGAAATTGGGTAATATGGTAATTTTTTTTATTTTAGTTCGATATATCAAACAATTTATTTAAAAGGTAAATGATTTTAAATATTGATATGTAATGATGATAATACTGACCACTTTGATGTTTGTACTAACAATATATTATTCAAGAAAGTTTTCACAATATATAAAACAACTCGCTTTTCTGTTTGTTTTAATTTAATTGTCGTCTTTTGAGCATGCAGTATTGGTAACTCAGAAGCTTATTCTCAAAGTATTATTTGTTGTATACATAAAAAAAAAATGGGATATCGGTTGAAATAATAAAAAAATAATAATGGGATATATGTAGAGTTTAACGGGGGATGAGGGTCAATTATATATATATATATATATATATATATATATATATATATATATATATATATATATATATATATTTAATAAGTGGGATTGGGTTTGGTTATTTTTTATTTTATTTTAGTTCGATATATCAAACAATTTATTTAAAAGGTAAATGATTTTAAATATTGATATGTAATGATGATAATACTGACCACTTTGATGTTTGTACTAACAATATATTATTCAAGAAAGTTTTCATAATATATAAAACAACTCGCTTATCTATTTGTTTTAATTTAATTGTCGTCTTTTGAGCATGCAGTTTTGGTAACTCAGAAGCTTATTCTCAAAGTATTATTTGTTGTATACATTAAAAAAATGGGATATCAGTTGAAATAATTAAAAAAAAAATAATGGGATATATGTAGAGTTTAACGGGGGAGGAGGGTCAATATACCCCCTTGCGTTGTTGGCTCTGTTCATATATATATATATATATATATATATATATATATATATATATATATATATACATATATATATATATATATATATATATATATATATATATATATATATATAATTTATATATAATTTATATTTGTAAAATGTTTATTTCAAATTTTAGATTTATTTTACAAAACTAATACACAATAATAATAATCAATTTTTAAAGTTATTTGTTAATTTTCGTTATCTATAAAATTTCCGATATTATTATGTATTACTTTAATTTGTTTATGTGTATGTATGTCTAATAATTTAAAAAAAAATATGAAGGTGAATTAAAATAATTGATAGAGGAGAGAAGTTATGAATTGGTCATATAGGGGATGATGAATTTGGATTTGGGCTTGTATTTAATTATTGGGTGAATCACTTATTCATTATTTAATGTCTCATAATTGTTTGTAATAAATATTTTAATGTGTATGATAATTTATTTTTCATTTCACGATATTTTTATTATTGTTTTCCTCTTATGTTATGCCTATTAATAAAAGTCAAGGTAGATATTTAGCTTTTGTTGGTTTTTTTTTTTCAAATAAATACTATGTATTTTGGTATTTTCAATTATATTTTTTATTATTGAAATTTCACATTTCCGATGGTTCGAACATATTGATATGTAATGATGCACTTCCTTCCTCTTTCGACATTTGTACTGATAAAGTTGTCTTTTAAAGATGTGTTTGACAATATATAAAAATGTTTGTCCCATATAGTCATTTTCTTTAATTCTCGTCTTTTTAAGCATTAATAACTACCCGTGCATCGCACGGATGTAAAACTATATTTATTTTAATGACCTTCAATCTGATATTTTTACTGAAAATACATTTTTCAAAGCTTTTTTTTTATAATGTATACAAACATCTCTATTTTCTTTTGTATTCGTTTAATTTTCAATCAGTTATTCGTTATTAACTGTCCGTGCATCGCACGGGGATTAAACTGGTGATTTTTAATGACATACAACAAGTTTCAATGAGAGATAAATTTGAATTTTCATCATAAAACAATACTCCCTCCGTTCCAATAAAAGCTTCACTAATTACCTAAAAGGGCGTCCCGTTAGAAGCTTCACCTTTCCTTTTTTGGCAAAAAATATTTACTATTTTCTCCACTCATTCCCTCTCCTACATTATTTTAATACTCACAACACCATTATAATTTACTATTCTCTCCACTAATTCTCTCTCTTATTTTCAAATTACACTCACAACATTTTTTTTTCCTCCCATTTTCATAATTTGCGTGCCTACCCAAAAGGGTGAAACACTTATTGGGACGGAGGGAGTACGTATTTATGATCAAATTTTTAATCTTAAAACGATATACTCCCTCTGTTCCACAAATCTACGCAATTTTTGTGTCGGTGTGGAAATTAAGGTAAAAAGTGATAAAGGTGATGTGTTGTGAGTGTAAAAGTAAAATAGGAGAGAGAATGAGTGGAGAGAATAGTAAATTTGAAAAGTGTTGTGAGTAGAGAGAAGTGGATCCCATTTTTATTTTAGAAAAGTGCAGATTATTGTGGAACATTCAAAAGAGATCTTTTTACATATTATCGTGAGAAGAAGGGAGTATATTTTTTATCTAATGGAGTATAAATATATCTAAAAAATTAAAATTAATATTTTATGAGGAAGTATATAATTACTTCTCCAAAAATGGTAGGAGCACCTATGCAGTGCAGGGCACCCAGACCCAGCTAAGACTACCCACAGTGGTTTCATCCCACTCCCACATTTCATCTAACACTTTTTACACTTTTTCTTATCCACCTAATATTTTATCTACCCATTTCATCTACCCCCACTCCAATGGTTAACTTAAATTAAATTTCAACTCCTTCCAACTCATCATTCTATACCCCACCACTTTTATTTTATTTATATTCTCTGTTTTTGAAAAGTGAGTGTTTTTTTTTTGTGTCCAAATCAAATGAAACTTATATCAATTTGTAGGGAAAAAAAATGATGAATTTTAATTGAAAAAAAATTAAAAAAAATAATAATTTACTAGGTAATAATTCAGCCCAAATTGAAAACTAAGTATTTTTTTTTTGTGTCCAAATCAAATGAAACTTATATCAATTTGTAGGGAAAAAAAATGATGAATTTTGGTGAAAAAAAAATTAAAAAAAATAGTAATTTACTAGGTAATAATTCAGCCCAAATTGAAAACTAAGTATTTTTTTTTTGTGTCCAAATCAAATGAAACTTATATCAATTTGTAGGGAAAAAAAATGATGAATTTTGGTGAAAAAAAAAATTAAAAAAAATAGTAATTTACTAGGTAATAATTCAGCCCAAATTGAAAATTAAGTATTTTTTTTTTGTGTCCAAATCAAATGAAACTTATATCAATTTGTAGGGAAAAAAAATGATGAATTTTGGTGAAAAAAAAATTAAAAAAAAATAGTAATTTACTAGGTAATAATTCAGCCCAAATTGAAAACTAAGTATTTTTTTTTGTGTCCAAATCAAATGAAACTTATATCAATTTGTAGGGAAAAAAAATAATGAATTTTGGTGAATTTTTATTTTTAAATCATTTATTATGAGATAATTGAGTTTAAATAATTAGGTGAAAAAATAATAAAGTACGGACCAATGGGGCGCTGACACGTGGCAAACTCAGGAAAAACAAAAAAAAAGAACCTTGCGCCTCACGCGCCTATCCGGAGCGTGAGGCGCACGCGCCAAGGCTCCTCCAATGCCAAGCCGACACCTGTCCAATTAAAAAAAAAAAAATTAAATGGTTTCAACCGGAATGAAATTTTTCATCCCGTTAATTAATTCAGCCAGATTTCATGTAGCCATTGGAGTGGAGAGCTGGATGAAATGAGATTTCATCCCCCATTTTATCCCCCCATTGTACACAGTCTAAAGGGGTTGTTAAAATGGTGGGCTAAGGCTAAAGCTAAGCTAAGGTTAACAAAGATTACGGAGTCACGTGCGCACGTGTCATGGCAGTGAGTCGGTGCATCGTTTCTGAAAAAAGAAATGGTGGCGCACGAATTGCGGGGCACTTGCGTCTCCAACCTTCGACATATTCCTGTCATAATACACGCGCTCCTTTCTGTACTAACGCTAAATTAATGAAGTGTGGCGCGTGGATATAGTCTCCCGAGGCATTATAACAATGCGTGCGTCAATCTAATCTCTCCGCTTTGACCGCCCGACGCCTCGGCTACAGCCCCACGACCGTATCTTTTGTGGGTCCCACTTACAAAATTTCTTGTTATATTAACCTTTCATTATTGAGCCGGTCTCGCAGCGAGTAACACGAAACCGCCTCACGTATGAGACGGCCAACCCACGACCCACGCATTTAATTCGCCACACGTATGTGTACCCTTTATAGCCAATTTTTTTTTTTTTTTTAAATTTTTTTTTATATTATTTTTTTCAGAGCAAAAGTAATAGTTACCATCTTTTAATGTAATGACTGTATACATATAAAGTAACATTGGTCATAAGTAAACGTAATACCTGTTTTAAAAAAATAAAAGCTCGTTTTTACCCATTTTTTTCAAATGTAATACAAACTATACTCCCTCCGTCCCACCTTAGTGTAGATTTCTTTCCTTTTTCGTCCGTCCCACCTTAGTATAGACTGCCAAAATTAGAAAGTTTTTTATTATTTTTTATTTTCCCTACCCCACCCACTCATTCTCTCTCTTCATTTTCCACCATACAATTTATTCAACCAACCTACTATTTACTCCACTCATTCTCTCTCTTCATTTTCTACCACACATTTTCATTATCTTAATAATATTTCTTAATTATTGTGTCCACCACCTTAGTCTACACTAAGGTGGGACGGAGGGAGTATGTATTATTTTTGAAATGTAATAACTTATGTATATGAATGTAATAGTTTATACAAGTAAATGTACCACTTTGATAGATGAAATTGTAACATATTTCTATAGATAATGTAATACTTTTACATGAAAACATATAGATACCTATACATATGTGTTACAATTATGTACAAATACTATTATATATAAATAACACGTTTATTACATTTTAGTTATAATAAGTACTCCCTCCGTCCCACCTCAAGGTTGAACCTTGAGGTGGACACGCTTTTTAAGAAATGTAATTAAAGTGGGTAGAAAATTTGAAGAGAGAGAATGTAAAAGTTAAATGTGTGGTAGGAAATAGGAGAGAGAATGTAAAAGTTAAAAATATTTAATAGGAGAGAGAATGAGTGGGAGAATGTGTGATAGGGAATAGGAGAGAGAATGATTTTTTTTGTAAATATATGGAGATGATAAGGGTATAAATATATGGAAAACTTTCCATTTAAGGAAGTTAAACCTTGAGGTGGGACGGCCCAAAAAGGAAAGGTTAAACCTTGAGGTGGGACGGAGGGAGTATTACTTTTGCCAAACGAAGAAAATATAGGAAAAAACATTATTACTTTTCTGTATATATGTATTACTTTAATGTATACAAACTATTACTTTAATGTATACAAACTATTACTTTACGGTGTGAAGGATTGGGCGAGGCAAATGTGGCCGATTCCACTGGGCGCCGCCGATTCCGGGGCGGCGACCGCCCATATGCAAAAAGCTTGGGCGGAGGCGTGGGTTGGCTTTGTTGGGCGGGTGATGGGTATGGAACCGACACGTCTCATGGATGAGACGGGTCATGCTGTTCTCACCCAAGTTGTTGTCTTCATTATTAACCTAACTAAACAGTAAACAAACTACTTTAATAGCTTCTACCTAAATTTTTAGACTTGGTCTTATGAAAAACGTGTTTTCTCTGTCACTTAGAAAAAACGTGTTTTGGATTTCTCCGTTTATGCCAGTGCCTGTTTAACAAACTTCCAGTGTGATAAAGTGCCAGTGCATATGTCACAAAATGCCAGTGAAAAAAGTGTCAGTACCAATTTAATAAAGTGCCAGTGTAAATTGGCACTGACACTTTGTTAAACTGGCACTGGCACTTTTATACGGGCACTTTTATATACATGAACTGACACTCTTCACACTGACACTCTGTTACACTAACACTGGCACTTTGTTACACTAATATTTTTGCTGACTCTCAAAAACACAAGCACTGACATTCAAAAAAACATGGACTGGCATTCAAAATCACGTACACTGGCACTCAAATACACACACACTGGCACTAAAAAAAAACTGGTAATCATTTTTGCTGACATTAAAAAAAACATGGACTGACATTTCAAAAAACATGTACTGGCATTCAAAATTACGTACACTGGCATTTTCAAATTCACAAAACGCAAAAAAACACTGATTTATTCTGCACCACAGATTGTACTGACATTCCACAATACATAAACTGGCATTTCAAAACTAGAGCACTGGCATTCAAAAACCAGAGAATGGCATCCAATTTATTGCTGTCGCCTTCCTCACAATTCCTTCACAATTCCTTCAACCTAACACCAGAAATCAAAACAACAATCTCTCTCCCAACTGAGCTATCCCCGCAATTGATAAGTTAAATCCGTTGAATTTGACTAACAATTTCGAAGATGTAAAATCGAAACGGAGAGAGATGCGGAGTGGCTGGTTGAAACGAATTGGGGAATGGAAACCTATTGTTAAAGATGCAATCAGCCGGACGCCGACCATCGTCAACTTCCTCTGCTTGTTCCATATCACCGATTCCTACCTTCTCTCCCCCTGCCTCGTACGTTTTCTATCAATCTAATCTTTCGCTGGAGTTCATCAGGGACAACAGCTCCGCCACCGGAAGCAATCAACGTCGAGGTGGAAACACCACCGGCCGCCGCCCATCGAACCAGCCGTCGGCGAACAAAGGTCTGAAGAAGAAATTCGCAGAGGGAGAGAGCAATGGTGAGTTTTGCGTTTAGAGAGAGAGTAGTGAGAGAGAGAGCCCTGCGAGTAGAGAGAGGGATTGGGTTGTTCTTAAAAATACGTTTTTTGTTAAGCTCACAAAAAACGCATTTTTTACAAGTTTTTTGCAAATTTTTATGCCTAAAATGCATAATTTTTTAGCTAAATATTTTATTGCGTAATTATACAATGAGTACTCCCTCTGTCTCAATAAAAGCTTCACTAATTATCCAAAATGACGTCTCGTTAGAAGCTCCACCTTTCCTTTTTGGCAAAGAATCTTTACTATTTTCTCCACTCATTCTCTCTCCTACATTATTTTAATACTCACAACACCATTATAATTTACTATTCCCTCCACTAATTCTCTCTCCTATTTTCAAATTACACTCACAACATTTTTTTCCCTCATTTTCATAATTTGCGTGCCCACCCAAAAGGGTGAAGCACTTATTGGGACGGAGGGAGTATAAAAAACCATCAAACTTATTGATTGATGGCGCAGGAAACGATCTAGACTAGCCTTAGTTCAATAATTAGGTTGATCTCTAATTAGATAACCTGAAATCACAAACAAACGACTTATCGAGATAGTCTCCGGGAAAAATCTTTCGATTTGATGATAAGATATGGTGTATTGAGCTTATAAACTGAAGTGAATCACGTAAAATTCAGAATAGTAAATAAGACATTATCTTTTAACGTTGCATGTTGTTTGGTATTTATAGTGGTGTCATGGGATCGTTGTAAATCTCTAAAATCACGGAGATGTAGTGAGCGTAACTGTCTCAGAGAATGTAGGAGGCGGTTACAACTAACAGCGTAGATGGACGTACGCGTTGGTAGGTCGAGGTCGCTCGAGTATTCGAAATCGACCTGACTTTGTGCTTTGACTTGATAGAAATTGTGCAAGTAAATGATCGTATGTCGGATAAAGCTAGGTCGGGACCAAGAATGATCGGACAATGAGCTAGGTCGACTGATCTTTGTTGTTGAGCCGTGTGAATTGTAGCAGTTGGGCTGCCCCACTCCATAATAGTATCTTGATGATGTCTGAAATATTGAACTTCATTCGTTGGGTCTGATCTGTTACTTTTATTCTGTTAACTTATCTTTATTAATTATCCTCTTTTATCTGTTACTTAATTATACAAGTATAAACATTTTCAAAGCAAGAATAGAATAGAGGTAATAATTCTTTTTTTTTAGAAAATATACTCATACTCCACTATTTTTGATTAAATTTTTAATCACGCATCTATTAGTATTAGTAGGGGTATTCACGTTTTGGATTGATTCGATATTTGTTAAAATTTTAAAAAATCAGGATCAGATTAAATACTTCGATTTTGTAAAAATTTAAGATCAGGATCAGACCATTACATTGTAGGATCGGTCTCATCGATCCGATTCTAATGATCCGGTTCCATCAGTTCTACAAATTATAATATAATATATTTTTTTACAATAACAAAACCTACAAGCAAGCATATTTAAGAACCAAATTGCTGAACAATATTTCAGGACGGAGGGAGTATATGACTATCTACAAACATGCATATTTAAGAATCAAATTACAATAACAAAATCAACAGTTAGGAAAGAAGAGTTTCATGTTCAACCACTTTAGCCCAACTAAAAAACTTAACTAGCTAAAAGAAACATAAGACTATTTTTTTCGAACACAGGTCAGCAAATGGTAATTGGATATTGCCGTATTGGTAAATGGTAACAAAATCATAATCAGGATCAGATCAAATAATTGATTCCATATAAATTTGAAACCATGACCAGATCAATACTATTTTTTCAATCCAATTTTTACTGATCTGGATTTTACTGATCCGATCCAATTCCACGATTTTTTTTTACATCCCTATCTATTAGAGAGTTACTATTTAAACCCCCAATTCCTATGAGTATACCCCATTACTAATACCACCCCCAAATAAATTGCACACACCCTCTAACTTTCCCTTTATACCCTTAATGTCACCCCTTTATCCTATTCCAATTTTCACCCACCCCCATTTCCATTCCAATTAACCGGCTAGAGAGAGAGAGAAGAAGAAACGGTAACCGGCCAGAGAGAGAGAGAACAAGCACGGTATAGAGAGAAAGAGAGAGAGTGAAAGAGAAGAAGAAGAACAAGAAGAACATTCAACAACAACAACAACAACAATGTCAAGCTTTGGTGGAAAAGGTAAGCACAAATTTCTTTTTAGGGTTTCGTTTTTTGTAATTTCGTTACAAATTTAGTCAAATTCTTTAGAATTCATGCTTTATTTCATGGAAATATTGTTGGTATAAGCTCAATTTGTAATTCCTTGGTCGAAATCTGGATCTTACGTGGGTCGGCCAGTGCCTGCCGACTCTGGGTAGATAGTCGGCCAGCACGGCCGACTCGGGCAAAACCTCACACACCGGCCGACTTTGCCTCATTTTTCAGTCACACCCGCCGACTTTTCTCGTATAAAATCAACCGGTTCCCGCCGACCCTATCATTTTTTATTTTTTATTTTTTTTTTTATTTTTTTTTTGTGTTTAGAAAGACTATGTATATGATTTTTGTTAATGTTGTTCTTCATTTTTTCATTTTTGATAATTGGCTTAGAATTGATTATTCATTTGATGTTTATCATAGCTTAAAGAATTTATTAGAAGAGGGAAAACGACCACCGCCTCCGCCGTAAGGGAACGGGTAGAGAGGGAACGGGAAGCGAGGGAACGGGAAGAGAGGTTGCGTGAGGAGATGATGCAACGAGGAGATAGTTCAAATGCTAGACAATTTGAGCGGGATGGTGATTCAAACCGAGGATGAAGGTGAGCAAAGTGATAGTATGGAAACATCTCCACCAAATACTAATGAAAATCAAATGACATATGTACCTAACGAGAAGAAGAAAATGAGGATGAAGAAGAAGCAGATGCGGGTTTTCTGGTGGCCCGGTGGTTAAAGATTTATTATTATCATATGAAAATCATGTGGCGGGGATGATATGGCAAGGACGTGATGTGCGCAACTTCAAATGTATTAACCATGTGGCAAAGTTGAAGCAATGGGAGTTGGATTTTGAGAATATGACTCGCACCTAAGCATGTAAATTCTAGGTAATTCAAATCTTCTTTAGTAGTAAATGGAGTTCATGATCATTTGGACAAGACGTTGATTCGTGCATTCTCGGATCGATGGCACTTGGAAAGTAATAGTTTCCATTTGCCATTTGGGGAAATGACGATCACCCTTGATGATGTCTTTTGCTGACGGGGCTCGGTTCTCGGGCAACCACTATTGGAGAATCCTTCTTACTCTAAGATGGGACCGAGTTGATATAATTCATCGGGTTTTAGGGGTGAATAAAAAACGAGGCTAACGAAGGCTTACTCAAGAGAGGTAGTGGAAAGGTAAGTCTTGATTGGCCGAAAAAGTTTTCTCCGGAAATGTCTTCGCTCGACCCACGAAAAGCCGCCTACGCAAAGCCTATCTTTTTACGTGTTGGGGTGCACAATCTTCTTTGATAAGACCGGGACTTGTGTGAATGTGAGATATTTGAATTTTTTAGAGACGAGGAAATGATAGGAAAATATGCTTGGGGTCTTAGGAGCTTTAGCATACCTTTACCGGCAACTTGGAAAAGCTTCGAGGTATAATTGCAATCGAGATATTTGGATACTTGACTTTCTTTGCGATCATGGGTGTATGAGAGATTTCGGATTTTAGATGTGATTTGAGCGACCTATCTTCGTACTTCACCACTCACAAGAAGGTGGGACCCGCGGGGTCAATCTGGAGCGTATGCATCCGTGGAGATGAAAAGGCAACATATGGACGTACTAACGAATACGGATGTAAGTATATATATATATATATATATATATATATATATATATATATATTGAAATATCTATAATGTTTACTTAAACTCTCGTGAAAAGCACATTAATGATTTATATTATGTTTGTAATTGTAGGTGGTTTGGAGGCCGTATGAGGGTAATCGAGAACGATACCCTTTTCCCAAAGTTTCTCTTTATATAGGATCGATTGTTCTTTGCAAATGTAATTGAACCACATCTCCCGGATCGGGTCTTGAGACGGTTTGGATACGTCCAAATAATACCATCCATGCCCATTTATTCCATGGATTGCCTCGAGGAGATACCAAAACTTACGCGGGATGGTTCGCGAATGCACAATTATTCGGTCGTTGGAAGAATGCCTTGCTTGATCTAGATGATATTGAGGAGATACGAGTACCACAAGACACTTTGTCAACAATTACTTACCGTGGTACTATAATGTTTCTCATCCGATTCTTATCCCCGAATCTCAAAGATCTCAAGCAGTTAAGAGGACCAATGAGGTTAGTCAGGCAAATCCTTGGAATATGTTAAAGAATGTTCGTGAGTGCATGCTGCCAATTGCGATGAGATGGAGAAGTGGAGATGAGTCCGTGTTTGCACAAGAGTTCGCGGATGTCATATTTAGAGCACTTGAAGCAACAGAATTACCATCGACTTCTCGTGGTGGTGGAAGGGATGGACCGTCGACTTCTCGTGGTGGTGGAAGGGATTAAATGGTAGTTTTTTTTTGTAACTCATGTTTGAACAAATGTTTTGGATACTGCTGTTTGATTGATTCGAGTATGTTGTCTATTCTATTTGGTGTTAAGACATTGAAACTTTGTTGGCCGACGAACTTAGTTCTTAATTCCTTGTTGTTTTGCTTTTATATGTGGTTCTTTTATGTGCTAATGTAGTATCTTACTCCCTCCATCCCCAGAAAGATAGACCTATTAGCCAATCTATGCGCAAAAAAAAAAAAAAAAAAAAAAAAGGAAAATTAAAGGGTCGGCGGGTAATGGCCGATTAAGGAAAGTAGTCGGCCGATTATGGCCGATTCAGGAAAATAGTCGGCCGCTTATGGCCGATTGGAAAATAGTCGGCCGGATGCGGCCGACCTTGCAAAAAATGGTATTTTTTTTTTTTTTTTTTTTTTGGTTTCAAGATATTGTTCCATTTGGTAAAATGTGTATTCCGGGAAAATTTCAAAAAAATGTAAAGGGAACTCTTTGTACAGGGGTCGGCCACCACTGCTTGTCACAGTGTGTGTAAAGTCGGCCCCTGTTGGCCGACGCCTTTGCAACTAAATCGGCCACTTGTGAACGACTATTTTTCCAGAATCGGCAACTAGTGGCCGACCCTTGTAATTTTGATTTTTTTTTTTTTAATTTTTTATGTAGTCATAGATGAAAAAATAATATATCATTTTTATTTTATGTTTTTATTAAAGATTTGTATAATTATTTAATTATTCCATGAAATTAAAGATATTAATGAAATACGGAAATTCGATTAAAAGCCTATAGAATTGATATAAACTATTTAACAGAAATGCATCATCCAACTTGATTACATCATTTAATATGAATAACATCATTTGAGTTATCGGGTACTTGTACTAGTCGATGTTGATAATAGTCAAGCCATCCAGTTGCATAATGTTGACGAAGATCATACCAATTGAACGGAAGTGGCGGTAATGGACATCCTTCCTTCAAAATCACTTGAATGTAATGATTTCCGTTGACATGTGCAATACAATACAATTTTGGCGTTGTGGGTAATGGTTTTCGTGTAGGAAGAAATGTCAAAGAGATTGAGTTGCTTAAACTCACTAATGCAACGTTCAGTGCATTTGCAACCGCGTATCCCATTTCTACAACATTAAACCAATATGGTGATAGGCATGGACCGTCGTACCAGTTGAGGCCCATTGGGGCTGCCGCCACCCTACTCGGTCCATGAATAACTTACCATATAGTTCTTGGTATCCGTTATCTCCATGAATAACTTTCCCCGAACCCAGCGCCATTCATCTGTCTTACGTCCAATCAACTCCGCGATACAACGGAACCCACAATTTCCATCCGCACGAACATCAATTGTTTTCTCAATATAATCGTGCATGTAAAGTGGTAGTTGATCAAGATATGGAATATCATGTTGGCCTTTTTGACGTATGGGCTATAAGAGAAATTCAAGAATGGTAAAATCAGTATAAATGACTATAATTTTTAACTATGTACATATAAGTGAGCACGATAAATAGTTTAGAAATATTTTTACCTGTAAAATTTGAGAACATTGGTTTGGAACAGATTTGAATATAACACTGTCGGGTATGGCCTCCACATACTCAAATGCGCTAGGATCACGCTTTGTGGAATTCTCAAGCTTGGCATTCTTTCCTCTAGGACGACCCTTATTATTGATTTTTACTTCAGGTTCATGGGCCACTATTGTTTCAGGATAGCAGATCTCAGTCAATTTCCGTACAATCAAATTCTTTCCAATTCTTGGTGCCGCCTCAAATCTACTATCAAGAGTATTACAACAATCTTTGTATCGCGCACGAATCTCTTCATCAATGTTATCCTCATAGCTTACCATCGGTAGGGTGTCTAGCTTACGCCAAAATGCATGAATTTTATTTAGGGGAATGGGTGACATGAATTTCACATACTCGGTAAGCTCGTGTGGACAAGGAAGTCCGCATGTCGATCTCACAGTACAATCACACACTGATGGGTCTCGGTCGCGATCAAATAGATCATTCAACGAGTTGTAAATCAAATTCAATGCACTTATAGACACACGACCCCTAATCTCGCTCCATAACGGTTGTTTGAATCTATGTTGTACCACCGTCTTGCTTTTTTCGAATGAGGCAATAATTGCAACATGAGATGACTCAATAAGTGTATGAATTTGTTTCCAACAAGTCTCAAACGCTCCTTGACTCGATTGAAGTTGTTTCTTCAACAAGGCATGTTGACTCTCCACCCTATTAGCATGAATATATACAAAACATAAGACTCTTATATATAACAAAGATAAAGTTTGATTCTCCACCCTATTAGCATGAATATATACAAAAATAAAGTTTGATTCACGTACCTATTTGTTGTCAAGTTTTCAAAGTGTAAAACTTTATTTGTCCAGCATGAGACAAATCTTTCTTTATATGGCACAATCCATTGTTTCATGACATACTCAACCGCGTTTGGGTAATGCTTGAAATCTTTTGGTAATCGCCGCAAACAGTCGTTAAACTCTGTCTACGTATCGGCTTTAACGATGCATGCCAACTACGAATGAACGACTCCCGCTCCTCTTGCCTATCAAACATTTTCTTACATTTTGTCACAATATTTTTGCTAATATGCCATCGACAAAGCAAATGAGTTGTAGTTGGAAACGTCCGACGAATTGAATTCATCAAAGCCTTCTCACAATCGGTCACAATAACATTAGGAATACATGATTCGTCCATCATAGACTTCAATACTTCGCATGCCCACGTGTAGTTTGCTTCTTTCTCAGCCTCTAAATACACGGCAGCAACTAAGAAAGTCATATTCGTTGATGTAACCCCCACAATCTCAAGCAAAGGTAACTTATACCTATTTGTCTTATAAGTGCAATCCATAAATAAAATGTTTGGAAAGGCTCTAAGCAATTTAATGCTATCCGGATGAGCGAAGAATAACTGATTAACTTGGCCAGTCTGGTTGGATTGCCGATATTCGAAGTGGTAACGATGACCATTCAATCTAAACATGAGTTGTTGCATTTGCGTACGACCTTCCTGCTCAATTGATTTGTTCTTCAAGCGCGCATTATAGATATTTCGTACTGTGGATTTGTTTTCCGGAAATTGCGCTCTTAAGCCACATAATATATCCTTCGGTCGGCTATTTGCATTAGACATTGCTATCACATAATCCTCCTCATCTTTTTGTAATCTTCCCGCATACGAATGACCAAGCATAGAGTCATAAATTGGATGATTGTGAACGCCGCATATCACTTTCAATTTCCATTGACCATCTTCATTCACTTGTCTAGCATTCAACTGAAACTTACAATCACATTTCTTTGTTCCACTTTTTCTTTTTTCTTTCTTTTTGCCTTTCAATTCATTTTCAATCGATTCTTGAGACGATAGCGAGATTGGCTTCTCTTTGTATGTCCCCAACGTTCACATACGAGGGTCATTCGAGGGTACGATCTACGGCTTCGGGATTATCGGCCGGCCTATAATCATAACAAATCCATACTCTTCTCCCTTTTTACGTACCCAATCGAAACACGTTTCCCGATTGGAAAAATATGTAGGCACGGAGAACTCTTCGGTGTAATCTCTTAAAATAGCCTCAAAATCAATAGATTCATAGTTGTCATCATCTAATGAACACTGAAATTAAATAAATGAAACAATTAGGGAAGTTTTGTGGAAAAAATTTGGGGTCGGCCATTGATGACTTATTTTTTCCTACAAAAGTCGGCCGGGTGTGGCGGAAAAATTTAAAAAGTCGGCCAACAGTGGTGGAAATTTGTTCTTAAAGTCGGCGGGTATGGCGGAAAATATTAAATAAAGTCGGCCGGGTGTGGGTGTATTCTTACCGCAGTCGGCCATATGTGACCGACTATAAGCCCGAGAATCGGCCACTCATGGCCGACCCCGTCAAAAATCATATTTTTTTTTTTTTTAAACTAAATGCATTAAAATGTAAAATAAAGAGATAGTGTAAAGAAGATTACATTATTATTTGCTTGGATTACCATTTCATCCATGATTCTTGCGATTGGAAGAGGAGGATGGTAGTTGGGTGAAGAGGAGGATGGTAAATGGTGGAGTGGTGAATGGTGGAGTGGTAAATGGTAGTTGTGTGTGGGGATGGTAAATGGTGGTGTGGTAAAAGAGTTAATGGAAGAGAGGAGGATGGTAGTTGGGTGAAAGTTAATGGGGGAATAGGGGAAGATGAAAATAGGGGCAAAAAAGTAATTAACCTCAATGGCATTTTTGTAATTTTTTCAAATGGGGTATACTAATAGGAATTGGGGGTTTAAATAGTAACTCTCATCTATTAGCCTATTTGGACCGAATGAATGAGTGGTCGTAAAACCAGAGTAAAGGCAACATTGGTTTACGACTTTAGGGCCTTGGTTCATGTACAGTGAGTGATCCAAGCGCTTTAAAGCCCTTCCTAAGCCCATAAAGCTTAGTAGAGATCCATAATTTGAGCCCGATCAAAAGCCCAGATGCTTAACCGGAGGCCCACTGTGAAGCCTTTTACCAGAATTTAAACATTTTCCTTTTCTTTTTTCTGGTAACGTCATATTGCAGTAAGACAGACGTCACATGCCAGCTGTCGCCAGATTATTCAGATTTCCACTATTACCAAACAAGAGATTTATCTTTGACCAATAAAATACTCCCTCCCTTCCTTCCGGACCTACATGCCTATCTAGTTTGACTTTTCACGTAAATTAAAGAGAGTATTATATTAAAAATGTTGTGAGTGTGAAAATAAAATAGAAGAGAGAATGAGTGGAGGGAATAGTAAATTATAATGATGTTGTGAGTATTAAAATAATGTAGGAGAGAGAATGAGTGAAGAGAATAGTAAAGATTCCTTTCCATTTTAGAAAATGTGCACGTAAGTTTGGAATGCCCAAAATGAAAAGTGTGCACGTAGGTATGAGACGGAGGGAGTACTCCTTCCTTAAGAAGTTGCATCTAATACATTAACTTGTAGTACATTTGTGAACGCTTGCCATAATTATTCGGGCACTCTTCCATTAAAAGAAAATTCGCTGTAAATTAACACTTAAGACCTTCCTTTTTTGCTATTTTTTTCACTTTACCCCCCGATAACGGCCCATTACGGGAATTAACACCACTATCAATTTCACGATTTACCGAACACACACACACACACACATCACAGCATTGTTTGTGCTTGATCCCCTTCTGGCCCGGACAGCGCGAAGCCTCTCTGCAACAAGGCGCCGAGAGGAGCGAGAAAGAGAGGGAGAGAGAGATTGAAATTCGTGATATTGGAAGTAGAGAGAGAAATTCCATGGATTCCTGATCGTTATCTTCGTCTTCACTGCTACATACATCGTTGAATAATTGATTATCTCCCCAATTCGCTTTCACCGGGTCAGTTTTGAAACCCTAAGATTTCTCAAACCTCACATTTCAAGGCACAACCTAGTTGTTTGTTCGCGTTGTTATTAAGCTTTCATTTTGTTTGCCTAAAAAATTCGACATCTTCCATCGCTGGACTGTCAATTTTCATACTGTTCTCTCCACTTCAACTAACCAGTCTTGTGATTTCATTCTTCTAGCTCCCTACATTGTTTTTAAATCTTTAATTGTAATGATTTCTGTTTGATTTTGGTTGTTTGGTGTGTGAATTGTGCTGATTAAGTTATTTTGTGATTGACGCTGACTTCTTTTGATGTTGCTTACAGTGAATTGGCAAACGGAGAAATCTTCTGAATATGAGAATCTGGGAATTTGGTGTCCAGAAAGAAGGAGTTTTGGAATGTGTATATCTCTGAGATCTGAGTTTCTGCAGTAAATGCCGAAGTTTTATTGGCTTCTTATGAGAGTCTGAGGAGGGTAAAGGATTTCGTTTGTGGAGATGGCGGATGCAGCTATGCTCTTAGAGGTGACGGGATCCAGATTTAGTGACTTGGAACTCATTGGAAGAGGGTCTTTCGGAGATGTCTATAAAGGGTAATTGCAAAATCTTTAGTTATTCCACTAGTCTACCTGACTCTGTGTGTGTGCATGTTAAAATCTTGCAGTGCATTGGCTCTCCCATTTCTATGTTTTGGCGCTCTTTTTAGAAGATCTATGGTGAAACAAGTTGCTCTGAATCTCTAAAATCATGATAAGGACAAAGTGGTTTGGCAACTTTATATAGATTTACCTGCTTTTGTGCATTTAAATGCAATTGGTGCATTATTGATCTTAGTAGATTCTAATTTAATTGGAGTTCTTCGAAACCATGATTGGCTTTCAATGAATTTATATATAGTTTGTTTCACTGCCTTCATTTTGGAGATGGTTTTCTTATGATATTATATGGTTATCTTAAGATGTATGAGTAGTATTTTAGATTTCCATGAGCGCTTTATGTCGCTCAAGACTGTTATTACTCCTGAGAACAATCACATTAACTATAGAATGGCCCTATTATCTATATGCTGTCAACGTGTTTAGATATATACACTACCATCTAAGATGGTCTTGTTATCAGAATATCAGATGAATGCTTATTCATTTCCACATTATTTAGTACGTGTTGCTTGTTTATCAGCCTTTTACTAGTCGACAGTACATTAGAATTGGTAGCCAGAATATTTCAACTGTAAGTGAATTATATGGATTTAGCTCAATAAGAGGATATGGCATTTGCTATTGCTATGGAGACTTGGTGACTGGAAAATGATGATTGGTTTATTCCCAAAATGACAAGTAATGAATAGTGTTTTGGACATTTATGTCTTCTTCCTTTTCTAGAATTACAAAAAAAAACAATACTTACTAGTACTACCCTACTTTTTACCCACTTGCATCATCAATAGTGTTTTGGACAATTATGTCCTCAACCCACTTGCAATGTTTTACTCATTTCTTAATAAGCGTGCAAACTCTTGGTAGTATTTTTCGTCTGGGACGGAGTGAGTATGATAATAATAACTCTTCTTTTCTCTACAACCATGGATTTCTTTTCTTGCTTTTTGTGATGAATACATTCCATAAATACTTATATCTGGGATTTATAGTTGGGAGTATCTATTTTACGTACTAGGTTTATTTCGAGAAAGGTCAATCACTTATCGCCTAATGCTTTTCTTTACCTTAGAAGCGCTTTTTCGTTCAACTATTCTAAGTTTAATCTTCTTAAATACTTATATCTAGGATTTATAGTTGGGAGTATCTATTTGGTTCCTTCTTTATGTACATTGGCTTTGAGAGCCTTTAGAGGTTTACCTGTTACAGACTACTTGTGTTGTGATTGGAGTTTAGAGAGCAGCCATAATAGTACGGATCTTGCAGATTGCTGTTTAGTTTTGGTATTTGCAGTCGACTTAGTTTACCATTTTTCCTTCTCTCTATATTTTTCTCTCTTGGAGGCAGCTTGTTACTTGACCATTTCACTATTTCTCCCTTGTAACAAATTAATCTGTTTATCAAAGAAAAAGAA
This sequence comes from Adenophora triphylla var. japonica, assembly GCA_022495995.1. Taxonomy (NCBI): domain Eukaryota; kingdom Viridiplantae; phylum Streptophyta; class Magnoliopsida; order Asterales; family Campanulaceae; genus Adenophora; species Adenophora triphylla. The sequence goes on along the minus strand of JAFEMH010000967.1, from coordinate 228,468 downwards.
AAAGAGTTCAAGTTTAATCTTTTTCTTTTTCCTTTAAAATTTACCAGACCCACAACTTTATATATTAATATTTAATAATCTATGTTGACGCCCACTTAGTCTTGATCGAAGTACATGTACAAAGGCTAATTTATGGACTAATTATAAAGTTTAGAGCAATAAAACATGTTGCATGGGCACGCTGGCCGACTGGTCGTGGTTGAGAGGATAATTGTGAAAGCCAGTTCCTTCCAAATTGATTTCAACAAACTTTAGCTGGTATGAAGAAGGAAATGAGGGTATTAGTATCCATTTTTTGTATTTCTTACAAACTATTGAGGAATGATTATTAATTCCATTAAAGCACTTGCCAATTAAAGGGTGCATTTAATCGGTGATCTTGTTGTCTATTGTGAAATGCATCTAATAGTTGGAAGATTGAACTTTGCAGGGGGCATGGCTGCCTTCTGCTACATTAAATCATTTTCTATGCTACATTGAAAATTGTCACCAGTTCTATAACTGGCAGCTTTGGTTTGTGATTTATTAAAATTGGTTGGACGCATATGTTGATTTCTATTTATTTTGTAAGAATTTGGAGTCTCCTGATCACCCCCAGCGGCATTCCTCTGGTGCTCATAATTCTAGAGTAGATCTACCCTCTCTGCTGGCCCAAACCTTTTTGAACTCAACTAGTTAATAAATTCAAGATTATTTTTTTAAAAATAGGTTTAGGCTTGGTCTCTATATTTAAATGGATGCCATACATTTTTTTTGTAGGTTAGTTTTGACAAACAATCCTTTTCTATTCATCCCAAAATTAATTCGGGAAAGAACTTATGTAATAATTTCGTACAGGCTATTCTTAAAAACAAGTCAATAAGTTTAGTGCTGAAATATAGATAAACATTTGATCAGTGGTATATGCAGAATCAGAAATTCCTTCCTTCAGAATTCCTCTTTCTTTTGTTTTTGTGAGGTTTGGTTGGTATAATTAAAATGTTTGCTCTGTTGCTCTAGGAAATGTGTCCAAATGCATCCAAAATTTAAGGGTTACTATATTTGACCAAGTTTGGCATGTTAAGCTTCCAACTTCTTGCGAGACTTGCTTTCTGAATTTTCAGAGAAATACTGTCCATTAATCAGTATTGTAGAGCTTGTCTTGTCTGTTTGGCAGTTGTTCACCAAAACGACAATTTTCATTGTTTGATATTGAAATTCAAGATTACAGAGCTTGAGTCTCTTCTGGTTGCAGCATAATTGGTTTATCTGGATAATTCATTCTGGTTGCTTACTGAGCTTGCAACTCTTTGCCTTTCTGATTTGCAGGTTTGACAAGGAGCTAAACAAAGAAGTTGCTATTAAAGTTATTGACCTGGAAGAATCGTGAGTTGAACCCATAATAATTTCCTTATGTTCTAGATATATAGCTCCGTGTTGCAATGATAAATGCATTCCTACTCTGGACTAGTCTGCCTCATCTAGACGTCTTCCAACTTAAGCTGTCATTTGGTTAACAATAGCCAATCATTAAGATATAGCAGCCACATAGTTCCCTGCATTCTTTGCATGCAATAGTTGGTTCTAATCTCACCTCACACCCAGTAGCACCTGGGAAAAGGAAAAGTTGACTCTAATTTGTCACCTCCTGATTTTTACTAATCATATAAAGATTTATGCACATCGAGAATACCATTAAACATTTTCTAGTGACATAGATGACCTCATCGGAGGGCGAGCCTTGGCGCAACGGTTAAGTTGCTCCTTTGGTGACCATAAAGTCACGGGTTCGAACCTTGGCGAACAGCCTCTTGGCAATTGTCAGGGGAAGGCTCTAGCAAATGGTTCCCTCTCCCAACCCCCGCTTGGCGGGGAGCGCTTGGCGCACCGGGGTTTGCCCTTTTTTATAGATGACCCCATCATAGTAAATTCTCGTGAGATAAGCTAATTACCTAATCTTTGGTATCACAAACGTTTCGCGTAAAGCTTTAATTCATAGATCAGAGTTACCAAAGCAAATACATATTGGGAAGTGAAATGTACTGGCAACAAATATAATGGTAAGTGATTTTTTTGTAACTATGTACAGACAAAAATGAATTGTATATAAAGGGAGAAAGATCATTAGAGCTAATGTTTAGGGAGCTAGAGCCAAGTACCCTCCAAAAGTAGGCAAATGAATATAGGAAGTTTGGATCAGTTCTTTTTAGATGAAGACATGCCTCTTTGAAAGCTAAACCAAGTGATACTTTGAATTTTCTTCCGAAACTAGAAATTACTTGATGAAAGCAAAAATAATGTGCAAACTGGATATGGGTAGGTCTGCCACTTTTCATTAGTGAAGATTTTGGTGGGAGTCCTGGTGATTGTTTGATGTATAAAGAAGGGTTTGATGCTGATCTATTTGGAACGAGTAGAAGGGAACTAACCAAACTATCTAGAAAAAAATGTTCTGTTGCAAGTTTTCACTCATCAGGGCTTAATTTTATGGTCATGGTTGGATATGAGTGATAATCTATAAAGCAACTCCCTACAGAACTGAAAATAGTCATGGTTGGATATGATATAGAACTTATTTTAGTTTGGTTTTAATACTCCCATTCTGAAGTCTTTAAGTATCTTTCTTCTGCAGAGAGGATGAAATTGAAGATATTCAGACGGTATGCCCGATAGAATTTATGGTTGAAGAATAAAGTTGTAGCAAAGGAAGGTTGAATATTTCACGTTGTAAATAGGGAAGATTGGCCTTTTCATTTACTTATTTCTCTTTCAGGAAATTGCAGTTTTGTCTCAGTGTCGATCTCCATATATTACTGAGTACTATGGATCCTATCTGCACCAAACTAAGCTATGGATAATAATGGAATACATGGCTGGCGGCTCCGTTGCTGATATAGTAGGTTAACTTTACTACTTCTAAATATTTGGTTTATGAATCTTTTGTTTGTCACTTTTCCATTTATCTCCATAAAATGAGGACAAAGATCTTGTTACACTTTATGGATCTTGAACTAGTGCCCTTCTTTTGTTTCCAGTTATCAGGCTAAGGTTATACAAACTGTTCTTAGCGCCCGTCGCCAGAGAATGTAGTTATGTAACTAAAGATGAACTTAAGGATTTATGTTTTTTACAATATCAGTGATTACTTGTAGAAAATGTCTCCAAGCATATGAGTTGTAGAATTTAAAGTGTGATTGAATGTGGCATGAAGTTTCATCGGATTTATTCCTATAGCTATATATTCAATTCAAAATTCTATTTTAGGTACTAACCAATCCAATGCTTCCACAGATTCAACCAAATCAGCCGTTGGATGAAATGTCTATTGCTTGCATTTTACGTGACTTGCTGCATGCAATTGAATATCTCCACAATGAAGGGAAAATTCACAGAGACATTAAAGGTTTCACCCCTTAAAAGACTTGCTATAATATCTCTGTTACTAAACTAGCGGATCAGTGTTGGATGAAAATTTTGGGTTGTCAAGCTTGAAAATATGCTGCTTCTATCTCATGGAACCTGCCTTTTACTTAGCTTGAGTCTGTGTCTGCTCCCAGCAATCTGCTGCATGCATGTTCCTGAATATATATTGTGTGTGTATACTATCAAAACCTAGTATATGCTTGTGAAAAAATCACATTTCACTTCCCCCTGCTTGTTAAGTAACGTGCTTGAGTTAAATTGCCTTCTTCTATAAGTGCTGGTGTAGTGACATGTCTATCTTATGACATGACAGCGGCGAACATCCTGTTGACAGAGAATGGTGATGTTAAGGTAGGTTATTTTAATATTCAGTTGCATCAAGTGTGAATCACTGGAAAGAGTGCATCATATTGCAAACAGAGTTAAGAGTTCCAATTTTTTGCTTGCTCAGTTATTATTTTATTTTTAATATAGGTTGCAGACTTTGGTGTTTCTGCACAGTTAACCAGGACGATTTCTAGAAGAAAGGTATTTCAGGCTTCATTTTGTACAAATCTGATTAAATGGTAGACAAATATTCTTTGTGTTTGCTATTGCCTACTTTTGATCAGTTAAGCATCCTCTGTTTATTTATGTGGTTTTGTTTTGCTCATTTCATTTGTCTCGTGGTTCCTAGTCTTGTTCTAGTTTATGTAACACAAGAATCTTTTTTAGCAACCTATCGGAAAATAATTTGAAACAACACTGTTATAGAAGAAGAGGGAAGAGGGTATTTTGTAACTTGATTAGTTCCATATAATATTTTGTTGTATGCCAATTAAATTTCTTAGTTCGTAGATATGCATAGTTGTAAATAATATAAAGGGAATCAACTTGGCTTCTGATGTTTTGTAATCCAGTTATCAGTAATTCAGTATGGAGTTACTATTTCTAGATTCAAAATGGCTAACCAAAGCAGGCCTGTAAGGTGATGGTAGAGTGAGGATGTTTTGATCTATAAAAAGACCGATTAGATGAAGATCCAACTCCAAGGTAAAATGTCTGGACCATTATTTAGGGAGCATGATCATCACATCAGCTAGTGGATACAGTATATTAGAGTGTTTGGGGTTAGGAGTACACAAGCCTGTATTGTTTCTTATATTGTGATTGTTGTTCATTCCCTTTATACAGGAACCTTTGAGGCCCAATCACTTATTGCCTTTAAGAGATATTTTAGGTCACTCTGCTCCAATTATGGCCTGGTTTGGAGATCGTTTTCACTCAATCAGTATGGCTGTTAAAGCTTTCTTTCCTTGGTTGTTGTAGTTAGATATATGTTTGCTTCTTCTATATTTTAACAATATGCCTTAGCTATAAGCCTTTAATAATTTATATCTCAAAACTTGACACTAAGATGTCCGTAGGTGTTGCCAATGAACCTTAACACTGCTGCCATAGTAGGCATCCAAAGTTGCGCTTTGGAGTGTTTGTTTCTTCAGAGTACTAGCATTTTGAAGTGCCACTCTTGTAATAGATTAAGTCAGTCATTAATAAAAAAAACATTTAAAAAAAAGTAGAGAAGAATGTTGAAATAGATGGGCAAGAACTCTGTCAGCCAAAACCAGAACAAAAGAAAGATTACACATAGAGGGACAGCAAGCGTATACTTATTCTTAGCTACTTCCTTATGATACGTACTGTGTCTTCTAGGGAAAAGACGACAATGACTTTCAGTGATTGCTTTGTTTATGATGTACATTGCGTTTCATTGGTCAATAACCTGACCAGTTATTCTTTTGAGAGGTTCTGTGGATGGAGTGCTTTTGTCCCTTCTGCATGCTTAGACCTTCATTTTGCTATAAAATGGAAATTATGAGTTTCCAGAACACCATACTAATGCAGTTAATGATGACAGACATTTGTTGGAACTCCATTTTGGATGGCACCTGAAGTAATTCAGAATTCAGATGGGTACAATGAGAAGGTATGTGGTGCTCCTGTACCTTTCTCCTCCCTTAACCTGCGAATTAAGGATAAGTAATTCAGAATTCAGATGGGTACAATAAGAAGGTATGTGGGACTCTTTACTTGATGCAGGCAGATATTTGGTCTTTAGGAATAACTGCGATTGAGATGGCAAAAGGAGAACCTCCACTGGCAGATCTTCATCCAATGAGGGTTCTTTTCATCATTCCCCGAGAAAATCCACCTCAGGTTTGAATTTTATTCTCGCTCCTCTCTCTCTCCCCCCTTTTTTCTCCTGGTATTCTTTGCTTACCCTGCATAAGTCATATGTCTCTAGGTTTACCTAACTGGTCGGTTTTGGACATGTATCTTATTTTACAATGAGGAGTCTCTTCGTATTTTGGGTTTCCATATAGTATGAAACATGTTTGGAACTATTTGCTGCTGCTATTAGTGACATAGTTGGTGAATCATCCTGATATCCATGGTCTGGCTTTTACATACTTTCTTCTTGATGTGAGGGTCTTTGATGTCATCTTGATTGCTTGTTACTCCTATGTATGCTGATTGATAGATAACCTAGCTCATCTGTCTATCATCATCACGAGTGTAAGACGTAGACATTTTTATTGGGTTGTTTTGCAGCTGGATGAACATTTTTCTCGTCCAATGAAAGAATTTGTTTCATTGTGTCTTAAGAAGGCGCCTGCTGAGGTATGTATGAGTACCTTCATCACCTGCTCTCTTCCCTCTTTTCCCCTCTCGTTGTGAAATCAGAACACTCACACACATGCACATCAGTATAATGTGTATATACGTATTCAAAATTCTCATTTCTCTAAATTTTTTGTCTGAAGAATGGAACTGTATCCTTCTATAGACTGTGTTGAGCACATTTAAAGTTACACTTTACCATTTGAGGAGTTCTAGACATGGTTGTGCAATACGAATGGCACCAACTCTTTATTTTCTTTGTGCCATTTGTTAAATCAAGCAAGTAAAAGTTGAGATGCTCTATTTGAAGCCTCATTTTTTTTGCATACTTTCCTGAAAGATAGTTCCAAAATCTACGAACATATCATTCATTTGCAAATGGAGACATCTCTGTCTTTTGCTATTATCTAGCTTGATAATGCTGAATACATTACTCATTTTGCTTCTCTTTTATGTTATATTAGAGGCCAAGTGCGAAGGAACTTCTGAAGCACCGGTTTATAAGGAATGCTAGGAGGAGTCCCAGACTCCTGGAGAAGATCAGGTGCTCATCTTTTGCTATCAATCCATTTCAATTTTTAAAGACACTCATATTCAACGGCTAGTTGCTTCATTTACTGAATCATTTTCTTATTATTGTAACAAAATGGCCTATTTCTAATTTCAATTATCATTTACTTGAAATTTGTCTTGTAGAAAAAGATTGGAAGTACGACACTGTATCTGAAGTATTGTTGATATTCCTGAGATTATAATCATTTGAATCTACTAAAACTACTTGTGTTTCACTATTACTTTATTGAGAATGCATTGTGTGAGTACATATATTTTGGATACTTCAGATCATCTATTCAAATTCATGTGCATTGCGAATGAGATGTATATACTGCATGTAAAGAGACGTTATTCTGTAAATAGAGTCTCCTTCTTTCACAGTTTAGCATGACAGCTTTTGATTAACTTTGCAGAGAACGTCCAAAGTTTCTATTAAAGGAAGATGATGAAAGCGCTACAAATGCTTTAGGAGAAGGATCTAATACTGTTAAGGTGACTAGAGAATCAAGAGCTGAAGATACTGTACGAACAAGGTTGATTGATCCAACTGATTCACATATTACCTTCTGTGATCACATTGAAGTGTTGGCTGACTGTTATAATTTGCAGTAGTCAGGGAAACCCCCTGAGAAATGCTGGATGGGACTTCAGCATCAGTGGGTCAGCTAGTACTGGAACTGTGCGAAGTGCTGTAAGACCGCCTCAAGTTAGAGAAAGAAAACCGGATATCCCTTCAAATCAAGTGGCTTCAAGGAAAACTGTTGAAAGTGGTACTCGCCGTTTGTCCACTTCAGCAAATCTGCTGTATGATCCATTGGAAGTTTCCGTAGGAAGAGAGGCTCGTGACTCATATCAGGATGATAAACAAGATTATCACCAAGGAGATGTAAGATTTCCTACTCCTCCCCCCCCCCCTTCCCCCCAGTGCCCGGGGTGTTTCTTGTATAGTTATTATGTTTTTATGGCATAGATCTTCTGTCTAGTCTCTTCTTTACATCTGTATCTGGTTGCTGAGATAGAAATTAACTAAAAACATAAGTTACTCTCATGGTCTCGCCCTTAATAATAAATGAAGACGACGTAGTGCTTTAATGTGTAAAATACATGTATAAGATGCCATCATGTCAAAGATGGATCTTTTTGCTGAAAGATTTGGTATGGTGCTGAGTGAATCAATCTGGGGCATATCATATGGCAAAATAGTGCTAGAAATCCTTGTTAAATTTTATATACTCCCTCTGTCCCTTAATGAATGTCCAAATTTCAAAATTTTTTGTCCCAAAATGAATGATTTTTTGTAAAAAACTGTCCTAAACGTTTTTTACCAAAAAAATTTCGCTATTCATTTTATTACATAAAACTAAATGTTTAGAAAGTGGATAACAAGAATATTTATGCATCTTTGCCATTAAAATGTATAACAAGCACACATTTTCAAAGTGTCCCTTTATATGAATTTTGGATATTCATTTAGGGACGGAGGGAGCATAATGTTTGATGAGCTCTGTGTTAGTATTGCACTACGGTAATGTCTTCTCATATAAATAATTCAAAGGAATCATCATTGTTGGTTTTATAACTAGGGTTGGTATTGACATGCTTCATAATTACAGTTCTGACAAGTGAATCACGATGTCGAGGGACTGCACTGTTTATAAATGAACTATTACTTGGGTTGGCTTTGACACACTTATATGAATATGGTTCTCTCATGAATCCACTATAGTTCACGTCATTTAAGTATTAGTTTTTCAACACATATTGCGAATTATAGTCTATTTTCTCCTGATCTTTTTCTTAAGTGTTTTTTCAGGAGGAGATGTCCATGAGTGGGACAGGAACTGTTGTCGTACGATCTCCAAGAGTTCAGACATCGTCTCTGTTCAGTGATCAGAGTAATTTGGTACGTAAAAGTCTCAGATGATATATTTGGCTTGTCAGTAGTCTGTTTTTCCTGGCTTTCCATCGGTTTGATAGGGTTCTCTTGATTATTCAGTCAAGCGACACTTTTTCTTTGGTTGAGGATGCTTCTGGCAGTGGGACGGTCGTTTACCGAGGACAATATGATGATTCTGATTCTCCTCGAACTCCAAAGTCAAGACTGGGAATTCAAGAGAAAGCTTCAAGCGCACCACCTGAAGACAGTGCATTAAACCTTGCAGAGGTTGCTTCTCCTTCAGATAGCCAATTACTCGTTTTACTTTAAACAACTTTTTATAAGGCAAAAGAAAATTCTTGTAAATTGCTGTTCCAATGTCGCATTTTATTATTGGCATCGTTTTTGTGAATAAGAATTATCAGATTGAATTTTATTCGCTCTTTATCCTCCTAAAAGTTTTTGAATTTGTTATTTTTTTTTCTCTTTCTCCAGCATCGAATGAAAGTTTTACTTGTTTTGCATTATTCTTTTGCTCCTCATGTTATTCTTGACATTGTTCTGAATGATTAAATTCTGGGCTCTCTATAGATTTTCTGATATTACAGCTGCCACCAATTTAATTTTTTTTCTTTTTGTACCTTTTAGGCAAAGGCTGCGATGCAAGCGGGACGAAAAGGAAATGCAAGAGACAGGTCTGCGTTAGGCAAGGCCAACAAAGATGTGCAAGAAAGTAGAAGAACAGAACAATCTACAACTAGTTCGGATTCTTCAAGGTAGATTTTACAAGTGATTTACCATGGTTTTTGATTCCCTGTAAGAAAAGTTATTTTTTTACTACTCTTCTAATTAACTTGGTGTTTAGGCATTCACGTGACTACTTTGACGCGATAAAAGCATTTCCAAGATCACGTCAATCAAGTGATGAAGAAGAGAGTACCCGTACTATTGCATCATCGTCATCATCTATTCCATTGTCAACTCTCCTCATTCCTTCATTGAGAGAGGTAAGTGCTCAATGTTGCAGTTTAGGTTTATTAAAAAAGAAAAAAAAAAAAGAAAAAAAGAGACAGTAATGAATATGCAGAGGACAGTGTTCTAGAACTAGGTAAGGACTCACAAGTCACACCATGAGTGCATATAATAAAAAATAAATAAATAAAAAAGAAGAAGAAGAAATATATACGCTCTATTGTTAATTCCAAGTCTAGTAAGACTTTAGATTTGAAATGATGCATCATGCAGAAGGCACTTCAGTAACAAGATGTGATTTAACATACCGCTGATTGCGTGAATATTGTAGAATTGGTGATCTAAGAAACGCTTTAATAAGGCGTCTACATTTATTATATTTTCTTTTTCTGGTTGCGCCCCAGTGGGGAGGGTCCAAAAAGAATCAAGCATCACTCTGCATCTCCGAAAGGGAATTCCGCGGTGTGCACCCATGGCAGGTGTCCAGGGAGAAGCCAAAAACACAACTTTAATCCACAAAAATGTCAATGAATAAGCCTGATCTTTGGAAACGTTTGGACGCACACACTTCCACAACACAAATCCATGCTCTCCTAAGCCTCTAATATGTATTTAAAGAAACCACGATACAGAAGCACTACTGATTAATCCATCCCACCCTAGCCACCCTGGAGACTCTACATATATGTTTATAATCATGTCGCGCATCATGCTTTCCTAATAAAAAAAGAGCAGAGATTGAGGTATTTATGTATGGGTGCCGCTACAAGTGTAAATAGAAAGGGGATTAAGATTTACGTTGCTGGATGTTGGTTGGCATTTTCTAGCGTACCACTCCCTTGGGCCATAAATAAATGTTCATTTTCAAGAAATTTAGTCCCAAGCCGAATGTCTTTTTAGTAAAGTAACTGTCCCCTAATAATTTTTACCAAAATTTTCATTATCCATTTTATAATCGCAATATTAAATTCTTAGAAAGCGAATAAGAAGAATATTTATGCATCTTTGCCATTAAAAATGTATAAAAGTTTGACATTTTCAGAATGTCCCCTAAATGAAATTTAGGATGTTGGTGAAGATATATTGCATGATATATTGGACTTGTAATTGTAGGCTGTTGGTGAAGATATTGAGAGGTCAGTGTTTCGCACATTGGCAAATTCATTGACGGATTTGGAAAACATGAAGCCTGGGTCTTGTGAAATGCTTGTTACCAGGTTGCTTCAGCGGTTAGCAAGGTTTTACTTCTTTTACATTCTCATGCTTTCTTGTCATGTTATACTACTTCTAAATTTTTCCATTAGACTCTATTTGGCTAAGCAGAACTTTGTCTACAGCTCAAAGGAGTCATCATTGAAAGATCTGCAAGAGTTGGCCACTCATGCTTTCAGTAAGGGCAAAACAACTTCTGAAAAGCCAGATACTACAAATGCAGAAGCTGATAGCAAGAAAAAACAGCAAAACAATTCAAATGCCAACTTAAGCCCGCTTGCAAGGTTCCTGCTCTCAAGGTTTGTCTAGTTGCTATATAATCTTTGTAATTAAAATGGAAAAAAAAAGCGTCAACAGATTTTCAAATTGGGAAGCATAGCATTTCATGCGTCAGAGGTTAGAAACACCTTTGGAGTACAAACTCGTATGTACAAGAATAAGACTTTGATTGGTCATTTTTTTTTTTACTTAATGGGGTAAAGGAAACGGAACACTGTTTGCAATATGGACCCAACCCCCTCCCCCAAGCCCCTTTAGCCTCTCCATGATCTTAACCAAAAGTAGCAGTAATAATCATATGGGGGATCCTTTGGTTTTTCATTATCTCTCTTGTATAGGCATATCGATATTTTGAACCCTTTTTGCTTAAACTTCGGTTTTAACCATCATTGCTATTTTTTAGCAGTTTTAACCCTCGTATTTTAGATACGCACTCGTTTCCCCAAAAAGTAGTGAAATTAAAGCATTTTTTCTAGCAATTCTAACCATCTTAGTTTAGGATTTTTGGAGAAAACGAGTGCATATATGAAGTAAAATGGTTAAAACTGCTAAAAATAAACAACGATGGTTAAATCCGAAGCTTAAGCAAAACACGAGGGTTCAAAATGTCGATTGGCCTTGTTTATATAAAGTCTAATCAAGGTTCATTTAGTCCTTTTGTTCTCAGCTTCCAAGAATGAATGTCTGAAAACTGTCTTTGTTATGCAGATGGCAAGGACAAGTTTCCCGAGATTTGAATCCAACGTGAAGAGAAGGTTGACATTTGATCAACTGTTTTTTTGGGTGTGCTTTATGTTTAATTGATTAATTGTATTCAAATGTACATAACATTTAAAGCAAATATGTAGTTTATATTTCTATCCTTTGTTTTTTCTTTCCTCAGTTTTGTTCGAATGAATTGTTTTTGTTTTTTGGGCTTTGGAAAATTACTGATGTACAAGTAGCTTGCCACCAATTGTAATATTAACAATAATGATTGGATATGTGGTTTTAGGTATCTTCTGGTACACCTTGAGAAAAATGGCACATTTGCCTGTGATTGAAGGGAGTCTTATTTTATGACTTGTCCTGCTTCATCTTCATGGCATTTCACTTTGTGCTTTTTCTTCTTCTGTAATTTAAACTGCTTTTGGCCTTTATGAGACGACTCCTTCCATCCATGAGCTCTGAGGTTGTCAATGTAAACTTTTTTATTAGGTTGCGAAAGAGTTGACATTTCTTAAACAGAAGTCAAAATGGACATATTACTTAAATATATACTTCATCTCTACCCGGGGAAAGGTATAAAATGGGTTTTGCACGGGAATTAAGAAAAGTGTATAGTGGAGTATGTGTTGCGAGTATGAAAAGTGAGGTAAGAGAGAAAAGTTGAGGTAGGAATTAGTAGAGAGATATTTGTTGTATGACAAATGGATTGCATGAATAAAGAAGTATTAAAAAGATTTCATTTTGCGAGTGTGCCTTTTTAAATTAAATGAGACATCCAAAATGAAAATATGTGTCCAGAATAAATGAGACATCCAAAATGAAAATATGTGTCTTTCTGGACAAGATGGAGGAAATATATATATTTATATTTAAACAGATGGCTGATATACTCCCTCCTTGATGTCTATTTTTTTTACCAAAAAAAAAAAAAAAAAAAAGATCCTAACATGAAAGTCTTTTTTTTCTTTTTTGAAGTTAATAAATCCTCCCTCATCAAACAGTTTCTAAGTCAGAGTGATGCTGGCTAGATTGCAAAAGGCACAATAAACATTCATTAATTTGTTGAATAGTTGAAGCCGAGGAGGTGCAAAAGTTGGAATTATTACATCCATGAAGTATGAACTCAGCAAGAAGCTAAGAACTGCTTTTCCATTACTATTATCTTTCTGAGGCAACCCTTTCAACTTACAAAACATATACCCAAGCAAACATGGAAGGGCTTGCTTGAAGCATTTGTTCGTCCTAGTAGTTGTAGCCCGGTTCCAAACAAGGTCGCAGTATATTTTCCTAGCAGATCCTTTTACCTCCGTCTCCCTCTGGTAGGTTGCTTCACCGGAGTCAGCTTCCGGAATGCAGCATGTAAAACCGTAACTGTGAAGGTTCCCAATAAATAAGAGAGTTCATACTAGAATAAATGGAAAAAAAAAAGAAGCCAGAAACTTGGGAATGAGATCTAACTCACCAACATAACTGACTACAAGGGCACATAGGAGAGCCATTTGAACATTTGAGAAAAATAGAATAACTGCAGTGGCTGCAATAATTGGACCATTAATGTTATGAAGGAAGCTAGATATTCAAATAATGACTGAAGTATAAAATAGTAAGCTTGCATAAGCTGTGTAAATACTGTTTGGACATTGGAAGTAAAGATTCTCAATGAAGCAAATAACCAATGCATAATAAGGAACAGCTTCTCTATTTTATTGACACAGATGAAAATGATTTCCTAATTGACACAGTTAACATTATAAACCCTGGTCGAAATTGAATGCAGTTAGACTGTTGTCTAACTCCCTCCGTCCCAATGTTATGGTTACTAAAATTGAATGCGCAGATATTAAGGAACAAGTAAGTGTTGTGAGTATAAAAAGTAAAGTAGGAGAGAGAAAGTGGGGTAGGGAGATATTTGTTGTGAGTATGACAAGTGGGTCCCATTGACTAATTTGGATTACTTTTCTTCTTTAACCTTTTCCTTTGTTTAATGTTTCTTTCCTTTAGTTTTGTTAAACTTCTCGTCTGACTTCTTGTAGACTTGTAGCGGTTTATTTCTCTTTTAATCCTATTCATTTCTTTTCTGATAAAGGAAAATATGTGAAACCGTATTTGTAAGCGCTGTACAGTAACTCGGCTTATTGATCGTTATGCCAGCAAAATAAGGTGCTAGTGCATTACGGTATGAGCTGTACTGACAGTCTTGTCATGGTCTTGGTGTGTATCATAAACTATCCAACTTTTATGGAAGAGTATTATTGATAGATATCGTTACTAAGACGATGCTAGACCACCATTCAAAGACCTTGCATTTCTCTGTAACAAATGAACAGCTAGATCATCCATCACTTGCAACAAGGGATGTGAATCTCAGAAGAGTATCAAGCACAATATGTACATCTTCACAAGTTTTTTCTCCCCTCTTCCCCCCCCCTCTCCCGAGCTTATGATGCAAGTATATCACAAACAAAAATGCACTCGAAACTGGTTCAAAAGTGTGGGCATCTTAAAGGCAGAGTCCACATTCCAAAAGGGTTCAACAATGTGTGCATAGATTATCATCAATGATTGTTCTACCATGAAGAGAGGCGCACATCGGCCTGTCTTTGGCTACAAAAAGGCGACCGACGCCCCAAGGCGCCAAAAAGGTTAGGCGGGTGGTCGCCTTTGACAACAGTGAAACTGGAGAACTGCATTTATGAACGGTAGTAGTGGTTAGATATGTGCTGGAATAGGGCTTGCTTATGGATCTCCTCAAGAGTGTAAGGGTGATAAAGTTATTAATCACTCTAATGATCGACATGGCATTTTAAGACAAGAAGCCAAGTAGCCAGGTTGGTGCACGTCTCATTACAGTATTTGTATGCTTCGTGAAGAAATGGAGCAAATTCTTGTAAAAAAATGTTTGTAAAAAAAATCTTGCTCCATATCTTCCCGAAGCATACAAATACTGTAATGAGACGTGCACCAACCCGGCTACCACTACTAGACCCCCTAATAAACATAAAGGCCTATATGAGACCGTAACTACATCATGGCATGCTAAACTATCCCTTAACCGCAGCGGGATTGTTTGGGATACATATTCAGAATAAATGTTTATCTGCATGGCAAGTGCACCGTAAATTATCAAAAAGCTAAGAGGAAAAAGAAAATAACATAAGCGACCCAAAATACTAACCACATTGGGCTAGCAGAATCAAGAATTTCTTAAGGACAGGATACTGATCTAATCCCCACCGATCACCACAAAATCTGAATCCATCCCAAAACGCTAAAGCTGATATCAACCCAACAATGGCAAGAGGTATCTGATACCTATGAACATTATCAGCAAATACAAACATTTAAGTAATAGAAAAAAAAGCACGATAAAGTAAAGGAAAGAAAATAATTAGCTCAGACACAAACTAAAACATGAAGTATCTGTACTAGTAATGCTTAAGCAATACACGCCAGCACAAATACCTAAAACCTGCCACTTTTCTGATTGAAACTAAAGCAGACTCTAACTTGATCATTAGGAATATAGAACAAATTTTAATCAAGAAAAACACTACCGCAGCTTAATATTAGTGTTGATAAAATTATTAACAAACAAATTCCCTTTCTCTATCTCAAAATCTTAAGAAACTAAGTTACTCCCTCCGTTCCAAAATGAATGTCCAAAAAAATTTCAAATTTGCTCTTGAATCAATTTGAATTTTTTTGGACATTCAATTTGGGACGGAGGTACTTAATATATGTATATAGAGAGTATTAATTTCTAAAATTCGGTATTTCAACAAAGTACAAACTAGATTAGTAAGAAAGTGAAGGAAGGGCAAATCATACAGTGAGCAGGCGAAGAAGACGATTAAGAGAGTGGCGTAATTGCGTGCATAGCGCTTGACGTTCTCATGGACCCTCATACGAGCCTGCGAAGGAGACGAAGGGAACGAATACGAATCGAAGAAGCCGATAAAACCTAGGGTCCAGGAAGGGGTCTCGCCAGCGAAGTCATCGTTAGTGAGTTTGGAGAACGGATTGAAGGTGAAGACCGAAATTAGGGTTCCGATGTAAGAAACGAGCCACAGGAAGATTCCGGTTGTAATGGCGGTGGTGGGAGCGGCTTCTGCGGCGGAGGTGACAGTAGATGGTGTGCTTGTAGTGGTGGAGGTGGTGGTGGTGGTAGTGGGGAGGCGGTGGAGGTCGGAGCTGCGTTGGTCGAGGAGTTCGAGGTAGCCGCTGTCCCGGAGCCATGACTCGAATGAGGCCTCCGGAACGCTAAGAGCTAAAGGGTTGGCTACAAATGCCATTTCTGTGTTATCCTTACCCTCTAGCCGCCAAATAATTACTCTTTCCCTCGTGCCTACTCCCTCCGTCTCGTTTCAAAAGGACAATTTTTGAGCCTTACACGGAAATTAAAAAAATAATGTAGGAAAGAAAAAAAGTGTATAATAAAATAAATATTGTGAATGAAAGGTGAGGTATGAAAGAGAAATTGGGATAGAGAATAATTAGTGAATATTTATTGTGAGAATATGATAAGTGGGTCTCACAAATAAAAAAGTAATAAAAAAAATTTCATTTTTGGTTATGCCTTTTATGGGACGCCCAAAAAAGAAATTTGTGCCCTTTCAAATGAATCGGAGAGAGTATTGAATAAATAAATTTTAGATTTAAAAATTAATATCATAATTTTTCTTAAATTTGTTCTTCACAAATAAGTGAAGGTTTCCTAACCAAGAATTATATTAATGCTAATTTCTAAGTGTACAAACAAAATATAAATAAATAAAATAATGCGATTTTAAAAAACAACAATTCAATTGCATACATTTATTATGTATTAGGGGAGCAGCCTTTTCTTGTTTTATTTATCATCACGCTTTGCTATAGATTAAACCCAAGGCAAATGTCAAAACACAACTTTTTTTAGTTCGAGTCAACCATAACCGGTAATAGACTAATAGTATATGCATACTATTTTTGAATTTGAAAATTGTTCAATCGAAACTATATAATACATGAGTTATACTTCCTCCGTCCCACAAATATATGCACTTTTTGAAACTTTTTGAAAGGGTGCGAGAATTAAGGAGAATAATGAAAAAGGTGATGTGTTGTGAGTATAGATGGTTGGGTAGGAGAGAGAAAGTGGAGAAGTGGGTAATGGTTGTGAGTAGAGAGAAGTGGATCCCATTTCCATTTTAGAAAAGTATAGATTATTGTGAAACGTTCAAAAGGAATAATTTTACAGATTATCATGGACGGAGGGAGTATCTTATAATAACATAATTTACATCATATAATATAGTAATCTCGATTAGTTCACCAGCTCTCATTTCGAAGCTAACATCTCCCTAATAAAATCAAAGGCTCACTTGCCTTCCCATGTTGATACCCATGCTTCCCGTAGCCAGATAATAGAAACTTGTATCAGGCATTGTATCGAACAGGTGGGCTGCCGAAACCAAGTCACTGCCTTTCGAATGAGTTTAAAAGGTTAAGTTGGGCGTTTATATTTGGCGGATAATAATAAGATTATGTCGTCTCTGGTGGGTTCGTTTCGGAGTCATTTCTTCAAACACCTATCGTGCACTTCTTCTTACGGCTCCATCCGTCATCATTACAATCTCGTTCCGTTGTGTAAATGTTTGTTCAGTCACTCTAACAATGGATTATTGAGACGCCAATGGAATTACAGGAAATCTAATTCAATCTCGGTGGCATTTTCAACGTCTTCCTCCCCTTCAGAAACTCAGACAACCGGTTCACCCACATCTTCGTATCTTTCTGTCACAATACGCTGTCCGAAAGATGTTGCAGTAAGCTCCTCTGTGTGTGTGTGTGTGTGTGTGTTCTATAAAGTTGGAAGATGATTAGATGATTTTTTTTTTAATCCGAAGCAGCTGGGTAGTGGGTGATAGATAGGGATAAATGGCTAAAAGGAGGCACCGAAATTGCTATATTTCGATTTATGGTTAGCTCAGTTGGAGTGTATGCATGTTTTTTTTCTAATAGCACTCCCTTGTGTCTTTGTCAGGATATGTTTTCAGAAGCTCTTTTATGTTTTGGTGCTAATTCAACAAGCATGGATGAACAGGATATATCTAAGCATAGTGATGAGGTGAGCCTCAAACTAATGCTCAATAATTATTCTTGAGTAAAACTAATACTCCCTCCGTCCCTAAATGAATGTCGGAAAAAGTTTCAAATTTGCTCTTGATCAAAAGCAAATTTGAAACTTTTTTCGACATTCATTTATGACAGAGGGAATACGTAGTCTGTTTCATCTTGCATTCATTTTTTCAGTCCTGGTGATTTGGTTGGTAGCTGACTAGTCTTTTACATCTGCAGATCTCCATTAGTTCGATATACTCTATATGCCATGATGTGCATGACAGCATTTCACAGGCAGCTGATTCCATAGGCCTGAAGGAGACGCCAAATTATGAAGTCAAAACCGGTTACCAATCAGATTGGATTCAACAATATAAGGTTTATTGTTTTATTGAAGAAAGATAATTTTAAATTTCTTGTCCAGTGATAAAAATATGATAGAATGACTTTTGTTTTATAATGTACGCTTTTTAAGGAATGAGACTATTTTGGGGGGAAAAGGATAAGGGATTTTTTTATTTTTATTTTTGGGAGGGAGGGGGGGAGTGGAATTATTTAAGAGCATCAATAGTGATGATCCAAAATTTCACTACAGTTTGAACCAATGCTGTGCGGGATCAAAATTAGTTTATGTGAGTTTTAAGTGAGTTTTGGGTGAATTTTGAGATGACATTATGATCTCCATTTATCAATCTTCCATATACTGTATTAGGTTAATTTATATTGGCATGAGTGTCATGGACTATACAGATACATTCTTATCCTAATATTCATTATCGCTCATCTCTGCTACAGGAGTCCTTTCAGCCAGTTGAAGTTGCAGAGGGACTTTGGATTGTGCCCGAGTGGCAAACACCCCCAGTATGTTTACGCTGCTTGTTTCCTATTACAGGTTGCATTGTAATTACATGATTATTCTCTGAGAATTGCAGCATCCACAAATTCTTTTTTACATATATAAATTTTTGTTTCAACATAGTTACAATTTACAAATGATTTCCGATTCAGTGATGGATTATAGCATTTTAAATTATTTGTTTATTTTTGCATAATGATCTCTGGTGCTTGATAGGAGGTTCAAGCGATCAATATAATTCTCAATCCTGGGCTGGCATTTGGAACTGGAGACCATCCTACTACCAAATTGTGCTTATTGCTATTACATGGCCTTATTAAAGGTGGAGAAGTTTTCTTGGACTATGGCACAGGCTCTGGAATTCTTGCAATTGCAGCACTTAAGGTACTCTTTCATCATTCTTACACCAACATATTAGGCTTTATTGACCTGTAAACCCCATACTTCAGTACTCATAAATCACTTTTAGATGTCCGATGCTAGGCATAACTGAATTGTAGTTTAATTTCATTTTTTTTTTATTTTGACTGAAAATACAGTTTGGTGCGGCCTCATCTATTGGGTTTGATATAGATCCCCAAGCTATAACAGCTGCATGTCATAATGCTGCTCTGAACAGCATAGGACCTGATATCATGCAATTGAAACTTGTTTCTAGTACAAATAGTTGTCCCTCAATTGGTGAATTCCCAAATAAAGGTGTTGAAGTGGATAATTTATACAACAAGGAGATCATCTCTGGGAAGGAGTGCTGTGATGTGGTTATTGCAAACATACTTCTGAATCCTCTGCTAGATTTGGCAGATGAAATTGTTGCTTATGCCAAACCTGGAGCTATGGTGGCTCTCTCGGGTATCATCTCTGAGCAGGTATTTATATGTTGTTAAGAAGTTTTGGTTGTAGATACAGATACAGTTACAGTGTACGTATTTTATGGTTTATCATTCTGCTAAATATATATACTCCCTCCGTCCCTCCGTCCCTGCTATGTATATATATAGCAGAAAACAATGCAATGGATTCTGCTATGTTTTGGCACATCTGCAACTTGATTTTCTTTGTGTCTTGAACCTTGGGCAGGTTCCCTGTGTGATGGAACGATATTCCCAACTCTTGGAAGGTATAACAGTGTCGAAGATGGATGACTGGGCATGCATCAGTGGCAGAAAGAAAGTGTACGATGTAACTGACCTCTAGTCAATTGCTCCATGTTCTAAAGCTAATAGAATGACTAGAAAGTGTGCTAATTTGAGTCCTTCAGTTCTTTTGATTCATTGAGTGTCAGATAGTCTTCCTGCTATCTAAATCCCTACCCCATTTTTCTATTGGATTTTTTTTTTCTGTAATGATCAAAGAAATGTATCAAACACTATCAAATTTCCCTTCTAGTTGCAAAGCTCTTCATCCTTGTACTATCAACAACTCGGATCCAATAAAATATCAAGATTTTGCTTGAAGCAAGCTTCTCTTTGTTGGTTTTATTTAGCTTTTAGCTTTTGGAGGTATGGCCAATGCTTTGTATATGCTCCCTCCGTCCCAAAATGAAAGTCCAAATTTTTTCAAATTTGCTCTTCATCAAGGGTAAATTTGATTATTTTTTTTGGATATTCAGTTTGGGCAGACGTGAAAAATCGGACTGTGGCAAAAAGAATGCCAAATAAGTTCTTGATTATTCAATATGTTGTCTTGCACTCCAACTACATCGTTGAGTACTGGGAAAAATATTGAGGAATCAAAAGAGTATCATCTGAAAGCATAACGTGCAGGAAGTTTCATCAGGCTGAACCACAATAAAGGAACTTAACAAACTTGAAATATGTATAATAGTTTTAAATTAAAAAAGAAAAAAAAAACATATAATGTTTTATTTTAACAACCACCTCTATGCCCTTAAAAATTGGGGAAAAGGTCCATTTCTCTTGCCCTATTTAGAATGCCATTTTAAGCCTTTGCTCTCGGGTTTTAGCAAATGGTTAAGAAAACCACTGAGTTTCTCCAAAGAGTTACCCTTCTGTTGGTTTTCACTTGCATTTACTCCCACCTGAAGCATATATTGGATGTCACCGCTTGAGTTGCCTCCTAGCCAGAGCAGGGGCTTTCTTCGGTATATAGACCTTGTAGCTTACCTGGCAGCAAATAAGCACGATATTAAACCCTAGTAGATAAACTGTTGTATTGCAACTCCTACAATATGCTAGGTAAGATAATACTCCCTCCTCCCAAAATGAATGTCCAAAAAAATATTCAAATTTGAGCTTGACCAAGAGCAAATTTGAAATTTTTTTGGACATTCATTTTGGGAAGGAGAGAGTACTAACTCAGTCCCAAATTGAATGACCATTTTTGTCCCCAAATGCATGACCTTTTGAAACTTTTCCATCAAAAAATTGTGTCCCTAAATGATTTTTTTCATAGTTCATTATATTTTGGCAAAACTAAAATTTGGAAAGTTAATAGCACAAATGTTTATGATATTTTTTTCTATTAAAATCAACATTTTCAATATGACCCTTGAATTCAAAAAGGTCATTCATTTTGGGATAGAGGGAGTAATAATAATAATGACAGTGATACCCTCTTACCTCCACCAGTTCACCACCTCTCATCACAGTCATTTTCTTTTGCTCAAACTGTGAACCATCCTTGGCTTCATTTTGCTTCTCCCTTGAGCTACCCTCTTCAGCTAAGCCACTAGAAGGCATATTGCTGCTACTCTCAGCCAAAGTTTCTGTATCTCCATCCACCCTCTTATTTTCACTCTTACCTAAACTATCTGTCAATGACATATTTTCTCTAGGAAGTGTTTGTAATCTAGATGCCACCGACCTGACATTTCTCGGTTTCTCTTCCGAGCCACCAGGGAATGTTGTTGCATCTGTAAGTTTCATAGCTGCAGAATCTGTTCCACTGTTCTTTTTAGGAGGAATCTTTTCCTCAGTTCCTTTAGGAAGAGAAGAATCTCTCCTCCATGTAAACCTACTTCTCCTCACAGCTGATTCAGATGCACACATAATGCCAGGATCCTCCTGCTTAAGCTGATTGTACTGTACAAACTCAGCCTCTCCCGTTGACAGCATCTTCATTTCATTGTTAGGTTTATATCTCTCGTTAAGGGGAACTACTTCATTTATTTGGCTCCCTACTTGAAATCTTTTTAGATTTTCTACAGCCCGTTTATTTGGTAAAAGCTCCGTCTCTACATTTGACAGCGGCTTCATTTCATTGTTACTTTTATTTTTTTCATCAACAGGAACTACTTCATTCATTTGATTCCCTCCTCGAAATCTATTTAGATTCTCTAACGCCCGTTGCCTCAAAATCAACTCAAAATCCTTAACATCACTCTTCTTTTTCTTGGGACTAACATTCCCTGCCCCATCGAATTTATCACTGCCATTCTTGGAGGTAAATATGGGCTCTGATGCTTTAAGGTTAGAAACAGAAGGCTCTTCTGTAATCACATTCTCCGTTTTTCCATGACCTAATTCCCTCTTATTCCCCGCTTCATTACTATCATTACTTCTGCTAGAAGGATAATCATCGTGATCATACACAATCTCTTCTTTAAAATCATCTTTATTCTCTTCATTTCCTTCACTTTCTGTCTCCCGCGTCACAATAGTAATAACTGATTTCAAGCGCCTTGAATTATTTTCAACAGAGAAGAGCTCAATAGTGTTATCAAAAACGTTGTCACTCAGCTTGCTACACGAAGAACTTCTAGATCTATCTCTACCCTTTCTAGTAACACTTCTACCCTTACCAGACTTTCTATGCGTGTCACTGCTATATGAACTAATTCTAGAATCTCTTCTCCGCTTCTTCTTCTTCTTCTTCTTTGATCGTTTTTTCCTTGACTCAGAATCACCATTACGTTTCTTCTTTTTTATGCGAGGTGAATCCAAGCTGCTATCATGGCTGGAAGAGCTTCTTCGGGCTCTTTTCCTACTACTCTTTACATCCCCCCTTGTTCGTGATCGGGACTTTCTACTTTCATAA
The DNA here is from genome assembly GCA_022495995.1 of Adenophora triphylla var. japonica. NCBI lineage: Eukaryota > Viridiplantae > Streptophyta > Magnoliopsida > Asterales > Campanulaceae > Adenophora > Adenophora triphylla. The sequence continues at coordinate 205,849 of JAFEMH010000967.1, read as the reverse complement.
ACATCATCAGAACTGGACGATGAAACAGACAATGAACTGTTCGGTTCATCATCAGAATACGAAAAAACTGAATCATCATGGTGACGAAGCTTCATGGATTTACTCTTTCTACTTTTCTTTTTCCGGCGAGCCTAACAACATAATAATCATATGCACAAACAGACGTGAAGTGAAAGTAAGGTTTAGAAAATAATCAAAATATTGAATAGTTGTCTCTTACAAAATTGAGCATTCAAAAATCATAGCAATCAAGAAATGCCGCAGTTAAATAGAAATCGAGTGTAATATAGACCTGCGATGAAATTAAAGCAGAAGATTTGTCTACGAAATTGAGAAAGTAAACCCTAGAAGAAGAAGAAGAATTAACAAACCTCGGATGAAGTATTGGGGATTTTCCTTTTAGATGATTTCTTTTTGGAGGAAGAACTAGTGCGCCCCATCTGCCTATAGCTTCGTCTCAATCCTGAATACAAATCGATGAAAGAAACAGAAAGGTTTTACATAAACGAATTAGAGGATATAAATTGCGTGTGAGTGATTTCTGATTTGGACTCAAAAGTACATCTTTTTCGCCCCTCATCAACTAGTTTAATACTTCAAGAATCAGTAAACTATCATTTTATAAAGAGATTTGTTATTTACCCCGGAAAATTACTATTGAATATCCCGCAATACGCAATACTAAGTTTACCCGACATTTAATACTAGTCACACCATTACTCTCCCTATTTTATCCCTAAGCCATAGAAAATGACAGAAAAGTCCCCAAATGGTTTCAAAATTGGCTTTTCTTTCATGAATATTAACCCATCTTCAACCATGACTACTCCCATGGCTCCCAAGTCAACCACATCTGCAAAAATACTCAAAGGGGCCAAATGGATCAGAGTTGGGATTGAATTTAGACTTAATTGAAAGGGAAAACAACCCCAAATGAACATTGTTTCGGGGGTTAAGTTGGTCAAACTGGTCAACACTTTCGGGTTGACTTGTTTTTGGGGAGAGCTCGAAGTTGAAGACGAAGGCCAAAGTGGCAGCGACGAAGATGGTGTAGCTGACTCAAAATCCGGCTTGGGAAAGGACGATCATGGCGTCGACGGCTAAACGGCCGGACGACCCATAAACGGAGAAGCCCAGATCGCCGAAAGAATTGATCTTTTGGTGGGTGAGCTTGCGGCGGATTTGGATAAGAAGCATCAGTCGTAGGTCAAGGCGGCGACGGAGGACCCTTTTCAGTTTTTTTCGTGATTTTGCAATATTTGTAGCTAGAAAGGAGTAAAATAGGAAGATGGGTGGTGTGACTAGTGTTGAATGTCGGGTAGACTTAGTATTGTCGGGGTATTTAGTAATGTCGTGGGGGTAAATAACAATTCTCTTGTATAAACCAATTCGTATTTTCGTCTGTGTATGTTTGTCGTCAATTTCACGGTTAAATTTAATGACGTGAAACGTAGACTCATTAATTTTTGCTTATTTGGCAATATTATTTCACAATTGGCATATACAAGATGATTACATGAATTTACTGTTGGTGTAATGTCCTAGACTATAGTTATGTTTAACTTGAACCGTTATGTATCATCTTTATCATTTATTATAGAGCGTGTTTATTCTGTTCATTATATGTTTGCATGTTTATTATATTGAATTGCGTTCCTAGTTGTTGTGAACAACTAGTATAAGTTGGTAATGGATAATCATGAAGATGATTATATGCATGGAGATGCACATTACACTTATGGATACTTGCTAGAGAACAGAGCTGTCAATACGGGAATACGGGACGTGACGGGACGAAATTATGTTGTCCCACGACGGGAACGGGACGAGACGGGACGGGACAAAACGGGACGGGACTAAAATACTCCGTCCCATCCCGTCCCATTTGCGGGATGCGGGATCCGGCGGGACCCATGCGGAACCCGTTGACTAGGAGAGATAAGCGTTGACTAGGCGCCAAGGCCACGGCCAAATGTAAACATTTTTATTAAATCCTAACATGGCCATGTATGCAAATTAAAGATCAATCTAAAGAGAAGATAGAAAATGAAAAAGAAAAAGAAAGGAATTCATTCTTGGGCATTATATAACAACATAGCTTGGAGATGGAGCAAACCTTGGTATGAACTGCCAAGCTGCTGACTGCTAATATTGGAGATTCAAAGGCATCAGATGCAAAGTCAACCAATGATCCCGATGGATAACTTTCATACTTCTGCAAGCAAAAGGAAGTTGCAGCAGTTATGCAATGGCTAAACATTATTTAGTTTCATGAACCATCCTTCAGAAGCATATATTCCTCTCATTCCAGGTTGATGAAATATCGGCTTTTCTCCTTCACTATAAACATAAACTTTAAGCACCCGCTCCATCAGTTCATAGATTCTGCAAATTTCATCAAGTGAAAATGTAAACATAAGTGTTTACCTAAGTCAAATTTTACGCACTAACCTTTATTTTAAGTGTGTAGTAGTAGACTAGTAGTAGTGGTGATAAACATATAATACTTGTACGGGTCAATACGGAAAAACGGGACGGGACGGGATAAAAATAAGTTGTCCCGCGACGGGGACGGGACGATACGGGACGGGACTAAAATATTCCGTCCCATCCCGTCCCATTTGTATGGCGGGACGAGACGTCCCGACGGGACCGTCCCAACTTGACGGCTCTACTAGAGAACAAGTATTGGACATGACCTACTTATGAGATTTATGACATGGTCTGTTGTCATGATTAAATCTCATGATAGTCGTGTTATTGAATCCTTTGTACCTGAGATTATCATCGTCTTTCACACGGTGAAGATCGTGTTTGATGTAGTCTAACACTATCTTTAATCGGATAGCAATAAGGGCTATGTTGGCACGATTGGATTCATGTAGGGAAGAATGATAAGTCAAGATGGGATTTGTCCCTCTTATAAAGAGAGATGTTTGCTTGGGCCCCTCGATGAATGATATTGATGAAATGTGTGACCACACTCAAGTGATTTGATAGAGATCAAATGCATTCGGATTATCAACATATTCGGAGTCGAGAAAGCATTGAACATGTGAGTTGACATGGACCATGACTCATGTTCAATAGGACATCGTGAACAAAGGGATTGTGACATTTGATCTATCGAGGAATCAAGCTTTGATGTTATATTAATTGAGTGGATATAATGGTTTGCTAGAAATCACTTATGTCTTGTGAGGTCGATGTTTCGACTCACTACCAACATAAATATAATTCCTACTGGGTCACACACAAAGAACGAATTTGATTTAGGCTGAAAATTGGAATTTGGGATCTGAGGCTGTTGCACGGCCGTGCGCTATTTTTGGAGCGACCGTGCAAGAGTTGGTTTCTGGAGCGGCCGTGCGTTGGCTTCTGGAGCGGCCGTGCAAAAGTTGCACGGGCGTGCTCTAGTAAACTGCACGGCCGTGCATAGAGACGCTAAGAGTCCGTTTTGGCTTTGGAAAATGAGTCCTTTTCCCTAATTGTTAGGGTTACTTGCCAAGTATAAATAAGACCTTTTGTCCAACCAATAGACACACGAATTTTGATTTTTAGAAACACAAAATCATTGATTTTGATTGAGAATCAAAGATCAAAAACACCCAAATTAATTCCATATTCAGCCATTGATTATTGAATATAGATTCAATAATCGGAGGATCGTCTAGCAATCCTACAAGAAGCGTTCTTGGTTCGTTCGCGTATGGATTACCGATAGAGGGTGATTATTTTATCACCTAAAGCTTGAAGACTTATATTCGTTGATTCATCACAAGGCATAGAACAAGGAGAAGATCAAAACCTTCATCAATCATTTTGAGATTCGTTTTTGAGATTCAAATTTTCAGATTCGATTTCAAGCAAACATAATCGCATTCAAGGTATGTAAAATCTATCTCATATAAATTTTCTAATCTCTTCATGATAGACGGATCATAGGGCTAGGGTTTTTATGTTATTTCTAAGTTCTTCCGCTGCGGTTGTAACCCTAAAACCCAACATTTAGTCATTTACAATGGTTAAAATGCTAAAAATGAAACTGCAACCCTATAAAACTTATCCCGTAATATTAAAGGTGTGAGAACCCCGACCCGAAACCTTAGCTCGTGCCCCGAGCGGGAGGTCCCCTTACTACTACAAACCACCTGAATTTACAAAAACTTTGACTTAACTTGAAAATGAAACAACTTTTAACATGACCATTACAAACTAACTTTAAAACTTCTCCACTTGGAGGAAAGCTATAACAACTTTGAAAATAGACAACCTGTTTTAACTACAAAAGATCACAATTGTCAAGTTTGAAACAAGGCAGTTTATATACAACTCCACAAAGGAGCTACACCAAAAATACAACTTCCCAACACTAGCCAACACGTACCCTGACAACCCAAAAGACACGTCCAAACTCCTTTCCGTCCTTACTGACCTGGACCTCCTGTCTCAGTACGATCTAAAACATTAAAGGGAGAAGGGTGAGAATAAATCTCAATAAGCTATTATGAATGCAACAATATTCCAAGTAAGATGCAACACATAACAAGGTGCATATAACACATTGATAAAGCAGTAAACACCTTACGTTACCTTGGTTTACCTTTCCCGTCTGAATAATAAGTCGTACAACGTTGGGAGTAAAACTCCACTCATTTGTGAACTGCTTAGGCATATTCACATCTTATAAGACCCATTTTTCAGGGAACCATATAAGATTCTAGCAATCTGTAAGGCTTTTGGCTCAATACAGAAGCTATAACCTCAGTTTGTGGCCACAGAAGGTGACAGTCACAGGTATAATGTAATCCGATCACATTATAGAACAATTTCCTTAATTGATCGTATTCCATTATACCCCTAAACATCAGCTGATTAAAACACGTTCAAGCACATAATAGTTACTTGAAAAGAAATCCACCAAAGGAATAACAAAATAACAACATGGTATTCATACTCATGTTTAAATCAATACAATAGTGCAACATACATTTCATACACTATTTGAATCACAAACCATGGATATGTAATCAAGTAAGGGCACAATGTATAACCAACAAGCCCTACATGTTCAATATACAACAATTCATAACCTCTATAAAGGTTCAAGTTCAATTTACCAAGTTTGAATAACTTTGGTTAAGTTGCAAATCAAGCCTGCCAACCATTTTCCGAACAATATTTAAACCACTTCCTCAAATCCATTTTGACCAAGTAAGACATCATTGTATAGCTAAAGTGTTGTACTTTAATTATAGTCAAAGAGGGTTCAATTATATACTAGGTAGATTAGGGTTCTAAGGCTTGGAAAATGGTTCAGAGGTGGCAGGGCAGGGCACGACTCGTGCCCCAGGGCACAACTCGTGCCACATTGACACCCCCACAGATACAGTCGTCCCAAGGGGCACGACTCTTCCAACCTTCAAGGGACGACTCGTGCCACAGGGCACGACTCGTGCCCTTTGCCCAGAAATCAGATTTCAGCTGCAAACATCAGCAACCAAAGTCCCAATTAACATATACCAATTTACTATGTTTTTGAAGACATAAAATGGTTACTAAACTTCACCAAAACTCATACCAAACCATCCCAATTCAGCCCATTCACAATTCAAGGCTTCCAAGTATAAGAAACTACTCAACCCTTACATGCAACTTAATTATATCACCCATTACACTACGAAATTCCATTTTAATAGCTTTCTTTCAACTTAAACAACAACCATTTATTTCTTATCAACTTCCATGAACAACAACACCCTACTTAGGTCATTTACTACATTTCCAACTCCAAGAAAATGCTCCAAAATACCAAACAATAATTATAACTCAACAATATCAACATTATACATTCAATGAACAAGTTTTGAAAGGAAATCATAATAACTTACCGGAATAATGCAAAAATAAATAATTCTTTTTCCGGCTAGATACGCTCCCCTCGGCGCCACGAACAATAATACGAGAAAGAATTCAAAAACGAAAAGGAATTGAGTTGGCTAGAATTTTTTGAAGGAAGAAGCCTAGGGTTTGGTTTCCATGGATAATTTTAGAGAGGAAATGATACTGAGAATTAACAATGAAGCTTCCTTTGTTTATTCCATGGATAATTATCCAAATTCTCTCTCAAGCTTCTCCAAGGTCTTAACTAATACAAATAACACCCTAACTTCCAACCTTTCCACAAAAGCACCTCAAATTTTATAAACTTAATATTTAAAATTTCAATTATTATAACTTCACTACAACACTTTATATTTATTCCATTTAGACCCTTGTTGGGTATGCATGTTTTAACCCTCCTATTTTTGTATTAGATTTGATTGATACCATAACCTCCTGTCTATTTTAAGGACTTTAGGACCCTATGTAATGAATCTTAGACTTCAATTTTTAGTTAAGTCCATTTTATAGATTAGGTTAAATCTAGGCTTGAAGACTGGCACAAGACTCATTGGAATTGAGAGTTGCAGTTCAGAAGTTTCAAAACCACCCATTCAACCGCCACGGCAAAACCGCCTCTTAGCATTTGCCTCGGTGAAATCCTTTGTTTGAAACTACCCTTGAACTACTCCAGTGCAACCGCCCTATGTTGAACCACTCCATTGCAGCTCATCTTCAACCGCACTTTGCAAACTCACTGGAGTTACCAACCGCACTTGACAAACCGCCTATACTCCAGAACCGCCCCAATGATTGAGACTTGAAGTGAACTACCTTTTGTCATTATAATCCTCATCAGCAATATCCAATGTCAACCACCTTATCTTGTCACGTGATTCATTGTCGTGAGAAGATCCGCAAGGATCTTGAAAAGGTGACAGGTGTCCAAACCTCATTGCTTGCAAACTGAGCATTATCGCCTTTATCCGCAACTATCAACCAAAGGACAAAAGTGGTTGCTGTGGACCAATAAGAAAGCATCAAGTACTGTCCTTCAACAGCTGTGTCCAAAGGCTACATTTTGGATGCTTGGGTATAAATACCCCTAATCTTCACCATTTGAAGATTGCTTGAAAAAAAATTGAGAAATTGCTGTGTTCATGAAAAGTTGAAGCTCGCCGTAAATTCATCAGTCCCTTCAATCTTCATCTTCATACTTCAAGAAATATTCCCACCCCGTAAATCAAGCCTTAACACATTCAAGAATCATTGAGCTCTACATCTCACTGCATTTAAAGAGCCTTGATCTTGTTCTCACACACACACACCTCATTTGTTCTAATCACACAGATTAAACACTTGAGATACACTGGTTACAGTTTTGGATTTGTTCTTCATAGCAAAGATTTTATTGTACTTTGTAATCTCACAATACTTAATATAAAATCTCTCTTAGAAATCCAAGACTAACCATCTTGGTAGTGGACGTAGATCGTTTATCGATTGAACCACTCCAAATAGCGTGTTCTTACATTCTGCATTTATATTTCTTGTGCTTACTAATTATTTATCTTTGTCTCTGTTTGATCTTTATTTAGATATCCATTATTGTGAAATAGTGTTTGGAGTTAACAGTGTCAAAACCTCACTTGTTTGTAAACCGCACGTACCAACTACTTTATTAAAACCGCTTTACAAACCTCCTCTATCAAAACCGCTTTGTAACTCTAAATATTCCGCTGTGCATTTTACATCTTCACTTGCAGTTTCTTATTCACTGCAAGAGGTTTTGTAAGCAAGAGGTTTAATTTTTATTAGAGGGCGAAAAATTTGTAACAACTATTCACCCCCCCTCTAGCTGTATTTTCACCCTTGTTGCCACCTTTGGGACCAACAAGTGATATCAGAGCCAACACATTTTAAAACCACTGTTTTTCAATCTTAACAGCTTGTGTGCCGATTCGATATGGCAAATACAAAGACAATGACTACTGTTAACTATTCACACATTCCAATCTTGGACGAAGACCACTTTGACATCTGGAAGTGCCGAATGCTCATACATTTGGAAACTATAGATGAAATGCTGGTGGAGTGCGTGATCAATGGCCCTCTAATTCCAATGAAGGCTAACACTGATGCAACCACCAAACACAAACCTTAAGTAAAAAAGTCAAAAGAAGAGTGGTCGGATGAAGAGAAGAGATTAGTTGCCTTAGACAAGAAGGCTAGGCACATCATTTCGGAACCCTCCCCGTATCAACTCTACGTAAAGTGATGTACCTCAAAACCGCAGCGTATGTGGGATGCCATTGAGAGCTACCTCGAAGGTGATGATGAATGCAAGGAAAGCAAATTATATGCCGTTGAAAGATCATACAACAACTTCAATGTAAAATCCAACGAAACCTCAAGGCCAAACCTACGGAAGCCGATATGTTGAGTTAGTTAATGCTTGTAGATCTCTTGGCAAAACTTTAACCGATAAGGAAATCAATATGACTTTCCTATCTCGCTTTAGGTTCTAAATGGGTAAATAAGGCTATCTCTTTAGAAGACTCCAAAGTTTTGGGTACTTGGTCGTTAAGTAACTTGTACGCAAATCTTAGAGTCTATGAATTAAAATTAAATCATATTGAAGAGATTGAAGGAAAAACCAAATCGCTTTCCATGTCCGTAGTGGAACAAGAGGAGAAACCATCTATATCCAACCAAACCGCTGATCCTTCCATATCAACCTCATCACTCATCGAGATGGATGATGATGATTTTGCCATGTTTGTGAAAAGATTCCAAAAATTTAGAAAATCCTCAAAACCTTTCACAAAATCATTTTCAAAAGGCAAACCTCCTCGGCAACGTTTTCTAAGGCCGGAGATACAAAGAAAAAGAGTGATCTAGTTTGCTACAATTGTAGAAAACCCGGTCACTTTGCATCCGAGTGTCCACACCCTAAATATGAATACATGAAAAGAAAACCTCTCCCGCGAAATTTTCTCGTCGCAAGGGAATGGTTGCCGAGGAGGAAGAGAATTCCAAGGAATTAGCAACTTGGATTGAAACAGATTCTCGATGATGGAAGTGATGATGAAACCGAAGAGGTTAATCTCTCGCTTAGTTACAGATGCTTCCGATGAATCGATTCGAGTCCGCCGAGTTGCAAGATATGGAAGAAAAGGAGGTTTCTACAAAACTTCCAAATTTTAAATTGGATGATGATATCAAACTTACTCCTAGCATTAAGATAGGAAATTGCTCGTATTCACGTCCCATTTTTCCTCCTACAAATGCTCCACCTTCAAAAACTATTCCAAAGAAGAAAATTTTGAAAAAGGTGGTGGAAGAGGTCTCTCCCATGGAACATGAAAGGATGTTCAAGGAAGCTGAAATGGTGATCCATCAATTCTCCAATCTTAAGAAAGCCTTAAGCTTAGCTCATGATGAACTTAATCTGTACAAGACGGAGAAAACTGTGATGAGGTCTGAAATTTCAAATCTTAAGGACCAAGTCAAAAGTATGACTCCTCTTGCTGATCAGAACCGCATCCTTGACACTAAGGTTGCTGCACTTCAACTCCGGAATGATGACTTGGTAACTCAAATCAACGATCTCCAAAAGATTATTGATTCGTGGCTCAAGTCTCAATCCACCAAGGATAAAATCATGGACTTCCAAGTTCCTCCTGGAATTAAGGAAGGCCTAGGTTTTGGATCTGAGGAAGAGGAGAAGTGTGCATCCTCGAGTGAAAAGGATGAGGAAATTTTGGAACTAACTAAAGAAATTCCTAAGGGGAAGCATGCTAAAGGAAAGGGTAAAGGACGACAAATAAATTATGTCTACCCTAAAGGAAAGCAATATGGAAAGAATTATGTGTTGAAATCTAAGGATTCTGTGGAAGCAGCTGAAGAGGAAATGGCTTATGGAATTGGTCACATACCGCTCCAACCGCTCCCGGTGGAAAAGGTGGTGTCGCTAACCTGTGTCCGACCGCGCATCTTCTTCGACCGCTCCTCCCGCCCTCAAAAGCAGGAATAGCGTTCCCAGGAAATACGTGGTCAAACCAAAGCCTCGTTCCCTTTATCTCACAGACTCTTAGCCGGAATCGCTCCTCCAAAACTGCTTCCTTGTCCCAAACCGCATGCAACTCCTAAGAAGAGTAAGGAGTTAGTAAAACCTCATGAAGCTTGTAGCTATTATAAATGTTCTGTGTGTGATGGTTTAGGTCACAAGGCTGCAGAATGCCTTTTGCGGTTCACATCCAATGCCAGGAAGAGTAAACCTCCTTCTGTCAAGCAGGTGTGGGTCATAAAGGATTGCTAACTTCAGGACCCAAGGAATAAAGGGGGACCTCGTTCTTAATGTTTACATTTCAGGTCCTCTGCTTCATGGCTGGTCACTCCAAGGATAATGAATGGTATCTTGACAGTGGCTGCTCAAGACATATGACTGGAGATAGATCATTACTTGAAGATGTCGTTGAAGCAATTGGTCCGTCTGTAACCTTTGGTGACAACAACAAAGTCAAGACCATTGGATATGGTGTGATAAGGAGAGGAAACCTAACCATTGAGAAGGTTTCTCTTATTGAAGGACTCAAGCACAACCTCCTTTCAATTTCTCAATTTTGCGACAAAGGAATGCTTTGCAACTTCACGTCATCAAATTGCTTTATCAAAGATAGCATTTCCGGGGCCACCCTACTCACAGGGATTCGTAAGAGTAATATTTACATTATTGATCTAAATTCTGCATGTAGTATTACTAACCTCTGTTTTGTAGCAAAGAATGTGAGCGAAAATAGTTGGCTATGGCACAAGAGGTTGAGCCACTTGAACTTCAAGTATCTTGCAAAGATTGGTAGGGAAAACCTCGTTCGTGGTTTACCCAAAGTGGCCGACCACCATCCCGAGAAATGCGGTGCATGCCGCTTGGTAAGCGGTCGCGTCGTCTTTCACCAAGCAAGACCGCTCCTTCAACTTCAAGATGCTTACAATCGCTTCACATAGATTTGTTTGGACCCGTAACCAATGCAAGCATTGGAGGAAATAGATATACCTTAGTGGTGGTGGATGATTACTCAAGATATACGTGGGTTGAGATGATGATTTCCAAAGATGATTGTTATGAGATTCTCACCGCACTATTCAGACGGCTCCAAACTCAAAAAGAAGACGACATCGTTAGTGTTCGATCAGATAATGGAACGGAATTTAAGAACAACGGTGTTGCTCAGTATTGTGATGACCATGGGATTGATCACAATTTTTCCTCAGCTGGTGTTCCACAACAAAATGGGGTTGTGGAAAGGAAGAATAGGACGTTGATTGAGGCTGGAAAGACAATGATATCTGAAGTGAAGCTACCTCAGTATTTTTGGGCTGAAGCAATCAATACCGCATGCTTCACTCAGAACCGCTCCCTCATCAACAAAACCTATAACAAGACTCCCTATGAGCTTTGGCGAGGAAGAACCCCCAACATTGCATTCTTCAAGATCTTTGGCTGCAAATGTTTTGTCCTCTACAACGGAAGAGAAAATAGAGGTAAATTCGGAGCTAAAGCCGATGAAGGTATTTTTGTTGGGTATGCTAAACATTCTAAAGCTTTTCGCGTTTTCAATAAAACTAGTTTAAAAATAGTAGAGTCTGTCCATGTTACTTTCGATGAGCATTCTCTCCTTGAGCCACATTTGGCTCCAAATGTTGCTGATGATTTTGTTGAGCATAATGAAATAGGTGAACCTCAAACCGCACCTGAACCTCAACCTCAAAATCCAAAGACCCTCAACCGACCTTCCTCAAACCGCACCTTTCAAACCGCACCTGAAGTTCCTACTCCAGATGCAACTCCTAGGGAAGAAGAAGTTGAGAATTCCCCTATCCAGCTTGTTGAACCTCTTCGTCAACTTACCTTCCATGACTTCGCTGAAGGATCTCACGATGTTCCAATTGAAGATCTTCAAGAAACCTCACCAACCGGACTTACTTACCCCCGGAGGTTCGTGAAGTCAGCAGTCACCCCCTCACAAATGTGATTGGTGATCTGTTTTCCGGTGTTCAAACAAGGAGATCGAATTATGACGAGCATACTTCTCTTTTATCTCAAAGAAGATTGATGAAGCACTCCAAGATTCTAGTTGGGTCGTTGCTATGCAAGAAGAACTCAACCAGTTTGAAAGATGCAAGGTCTGGACTTTGGTGCCTAGACCTCAGGATCAAGGAGTGATAGGAACTAAGTGGGTATTTAGGAATAAGATGGACGAGAATGGAAGCATCACTAGAAATAAAGCAAGGTTGGTTGCACAAGGATATAGGCAAGAAGAAGGAATTGATTATGATGAAACCTTTGCTCCAGTTGCAAGATTGGAAGCTATTAGGATCTTCTTAGCCTACGCCTCTTTCAAGCGTTTCAAGTTATATCAAATGGACGTAAAGAGTGCATTCCTCAACGGCGAACTGCAAGAGACCGTGTATGTTGCCCAACCACCTGGATTTGAAGACTCCAAATTTCCCAATCATGTCTACAAACTCCAGAAAGCTTTGTATGGACTTAAGCAAGCTCCAAGGGTATGGTATGAGACTCTTTCTAAATTTTTACTAGAAAAAGGATTTAAACGTGGTAAAATTGATACAACTCTTTTTATTGCCAAATATAATGAGCATACTTTACTTGTTCAAATATATGTCGATGATATTATTTTTGGTTCTACTAATGAGTTACTTTGCAAGCGTTTCGAGAAGCTAATGAAAAGCAAGTTTGAAATGATCATGATGGGAGAATTAACTTTCTTCCTCGGGCTTCAAATCAAGCAATGCGAAGAAGGTATCTTCATCAGCCAAGCCAAGTACACCAAGGAGTTAATAAAGAAGTTTGGATTAGAAAATGCTAAAGCATATGATACTCCTATGGCCACCGGTAATAAGCTAGATAAGGATCTCAAAGGTAAGAAAGTTGATCAAACTTTATATCGAGGTATGATCGGCTCATTACTTTACTTAACTGCTAGTAGGCCCGATATCATGTTTAGTGTCTGTGTATGTGCTCGCTACCAAGCAGATCCTAGAGAAGCACATCTTATTGCAGTCAAGCGTATAATCCGCTATTTATCTGGAACCACTAATCTTGGACTTTGGTATTCCAAAGATTCGAACTTCGATCTTGTAGGTTATTCAGATGCAGATTATGCAGCTTGCACTATTGACAGGAAAAGCACTAGTGGTACTTGTCATTTCCTTGAAAATAGACTAGTTGCTTGGGCCAGCAAGAAGCAAGCTTCAGTTTTAGTGTCTACCACAGAGGCTGAGTATATTCTTCTTGGTAGTTGTTCTTTGCCAAATCCTTTGGATGAAGCAAGAGCTTGGTGGACTATGGAATTGAAGAAGGAAATTGCCCGATCATGTGCGACAACACTTCAACAATTTCAGTCTCCAACAACCCTGTCATGCATTCCAAGACCAAGCATATTGATATCAAATATCATTTCCTCAAAGACCATGTGGAGAAGAGGAATATCCATTTAGAGTATGTGGGGACAGATAATCAGATTGCTGACATCCTCACCAAGGCTCTTGACTTCAAGAGGTTTTCCTTCCTCAGAGGAGAAATGGGTATGCTTGAACTTAAATAAGTCCATTCCTTTTATTGACTAACTTGTGTGTTGAGTTTAGGTTGTATTTCTTGTTGAAAATCTCAAACCGCACCATTTTTGAACCGCGTTCATTCAAACCGCATGAGTGGTCAACCGCATGCTGCTTGTGACCGCCTCATCTTAAACCGCCTTCAACATATGGTATTTTCAAAATCAAGTTTTAATTTTTTTTTGAAGCTATGCGGTTTAAAACCCTTTTCAATCGCACTGCCACGTGGACCCAAGGTAAGTTCCTTTATTTTCATTTCAGTCCACATTTTGATATAAGGGCATTTTTGCAAATGTTTTCCCACGTTATTTCAAAATTTAAATGCATTTAATGCAAAGGGAACATTAGCATTTAAAGCTCTCTTGTCAGCCGTCATTGGCAAAAGAGAAGAAGATGAAAGGGTGCAAACAGAGAAATGATTTCTTTTATGGGAAAATCAAAATGTCTTTTCAACTGTCCTTTGCTTGAGAATGTTCCTATAAATAACTACCAACCCTTACAATTTCACCTTTTCACTCTCTGCACCGTGTACTTTCCTACCAAACTTCATCTTCTCTCTCTCTCTAAAAATCTTCAAAACTTAATCTTTAAATCTTGAATCTTCAATGGCACCTAAAGCTCCATTCACTGATATGGTATGTGTTCCTTAACTACTTCTCTCTTTATTTCTGCAAATCATTCATGAATCCACCATTATCAGACCTTCAAAAGCTTCGAAACCCTTGAATGAATTTTCTTCATAACTGTGTCATATGTTAATCATTTTGTATGATTTCAGTTGGGTTTTGCTCGGATTAACTGTTAGATTCTTTATATGTAATTTATTTTACGATCAATCAATGATTTGAACACTGATTTTGGATTTTAAGTTTATGTCACTCGAAAACCCATTTGAGTGTTCTTGCTTTTTCATGGTGATTCTGAGCAAAGTATGAATTTTTAATGTTATATTGTTACTCTACTGCTCAATGTGATCATTTTGACATGTTATTTGTTGATTTTGGTGAACCTTTGTTGAATCTCTGTTCTTAGTGTTCTAAGTGTTCTTCGTGTTCATCATTGTCTTCAACATGACTGTTCATATGCCTTGTTAAAATTGTCACATGTTTTGGTTCCCTTGATTTTCAAAATCTGTTTCTCATACTTATAAAATTTTCAATAAATTTGGTTTTTGAAACATCAACCGCATGCCATTTACAACCGCATTCCCAATTAAGAACCGCATGCATTTTTATTTTCTTTTGAAACCGCATGACCTTCCCAAAACCGCGTTCAATTTGGAACCGCAGAGTCTCTATGAACCGCATGTTCTTCATGAACCGCATAATATTTTGAACCGCATGCCTGTTAGCTATTTTATTCTTTTGCAACCGCATGCCAAGTGTGTTTGAGATATTACTTAGTATATAGGCTGGACACCATAACCTTCCTCTCTAAGCACCGCTTGCAGTGTGGGATGAACTTGGATTACAATGCCACGTACTAGTATAATCTTTTACATATTTTCTAAGTGTTTTGTTGTGTTCACAATTTGCTTGAGGTTTGGAGTTCTCAACATTTTCAACCGCATCAATTGCCAACCGCATGGATGCCCAAACCGCCTGTGTATTGTGAATCACTTTATCGATCTAAAACCCTTGTTTCATTTTGTAGGATCCTAAATTTTTTCTTCCAGGCCATGAGATTAATGAGCCTGAGCTCCAAGGAGATGCTCTTGGTAGAGAGATGATCAGAAGACTCACTACCTCTGGAATCCTCCCTCTCTTCAACAAAGGCCAATCTTATATCATTCCTTCCTTAATCTTATATCATTCCTTCCTTTGTGGATCAATTTTACTCCTCAGCTGTTCTAGGAGACAGAGAATTATCAGATGGCACCAAGATCAAATGCCTGGTTGGCAGTGTTGAAGGCTTCGATATATCTATTGATCATCTGGATATTAGAAGTACTTATGGATTTCATGTGTCAGGGTGCCCCATGGAGGTTGATCAGGAAGTATTGGATGCAACCGCTCAGTCAACTGTCAATCTGACCTCTCTATCTGGTTATTACAAGAAGAAAGCAAGAAGAGAGTTTGGTGAATTGATGAGCCACTTGGGCTATTTGGTAGGGTTGTCTGTGTGTGGTAAGCGGTAACCACAACAACTTCACTTCTCAGCAATGGATTTACTGCTGTGCCATTTACAATGGGATAAAGTTAAATTGGCCCAAGATCCTGATGAAAGAAATGGCTAGCTCTATTGATACCTACCAATCAAAGATCAAGAATGAGCATCAGAGATGGAGACCTTTCTGCAGGCTCCTAACCGCGTTGTTTACTAGCTATCAACACTTGGAGGATCTCAGACTCTCAACTCCTGATCTTTCAGTGCCAATGGGTGAGGGAGACTCCCTTGGAACCAGGGTTTGTCACAACTTCAGATACTCATTTGGAGATGCCCAGTACAAATTCCTGTATGATGCTGATACTCTAAACTCCAAGGAATTCTATGTTGAGATGTCTCCTGCAACCGCGGTTACTGCTCTTGGAAAAGCCATTAAGAAAGTCTCAAGAAAGAAGAACATTGTCCTTGAGCCACAATTCAAGAAGCCAAGGACCGCACCTTCTCAACCGCGTGTTCAAACCGCAGGTGCTGGTCCAAGTGCTAAAGCTAAGGAGAAGATGACTCTGAGAGATGAACCAGATGATGAGGAAGAAGAAGAAGAGGATGCTGGAATAGCCCCTCTTATCAAGAAGGCAAAAACTGTAAAGACTGCTACTGCCAATCTCTCTGAAGAGGATAAGGTTGCTTTTTATAAAGCAAAAATTGACAAGTTGGAAAGAAGGGCAGCATTGAAGAAAGTTGCCAAGGGTAAGCCATCTACTTCTGAACCGCTTGCTACTTCTCAACCGCAAGCTGAACCGCAACCCCAACCGCAACCTCTTCCTCAAACCCAACCGCCTCCCTCTCCAACCAAATCTCCTGCTCCAACTCCTCCTACCTCACCTATCCAACCTCAAATCTCTTCGCCATTCATTAACCAAAACATTTCTCCTTCCAAATCTCTTTCTCCCAAACCGCTCTCTCCCTCTCCACCTCCTAAAACTGCAACCACTCAGGGGGAGAATCCCAAGAAGAGGAGGTTCAAACAAATGGCCAAGAAATCAACCCCTCCAAAGAAACACTACCTTCACACCATTGCCAAATCCAACATCAAGATACCTGGTGAAACCTCCTCCTACTTTGATAAATCCTCCTCCCAATCCAATTCAAATTCATCATCCCCTTCTGAATTTCAAACCCCTCAAAATCAAGCCACCTCAAATCCCAAAGCCTTCACTGAATGGACATCCAAGCCATCAGCAGGCCCAGCCCATTCAACCTCTAGACTTAGAACTCCAACTCCTTCACCACAAAATTCACCCTCACACCATTCATCCCCTCATATATCAAACCGCACCCATAAATCCCCTTCTAAATCACCTATCTCTTCCCCACAAAAATCCCATTCAACTCATTCCAACCCAATCACCTCAAATCCTACTACTACTTCTATTCCTATCCAAACCGCCCCTACATCAACCGCTCCCACTCAATCCACTCCAATATCAACTACCCCAATCCCAACCACCCCAATCTCAACCGCGCCAATTCCAACTACCTCTATTCCAACTACCCCACTTCCAACCGCCCCCATACCAACCGCCCCATCTACCTTACCACCAACTCTACCCATCTCAACTCAAACCTCATCCCCTTATACAGTTCCTGCCTCACGCATTTTCCAAACCCTATTGTCACAAATACCTCAAACCGCTCCTCCTACCTATTCTGAACCGCCTCCTGCCTTCACTTATATTCCATCATCTTCAACCGCTCCTCCACCCACTGACTACTCCCAAATCCTTTCCACTCTTAACCTTATTCAATCCCAACTTCTCATTAACCAAGGCCACATAATTAAACTAACCGCATCCAATGCCTCCCTTGAAGCTTCCAACCGCTCCCTTCAGAAGCTTGCTGAATCTCAATCCCATCTGATTGCCTCTCAAACCCTTCAAATGGCTGATCATAGGAACTCCCTCAAGAGTTTTGCTCAGAGGCTTGATGCCATTAAGGGGGAGAAGGACTTAGCAAACATTGTCAAATCCTCAGCTAATTCTTGCTTTGAAGGATTCAAGAAAGAGTTATCTGAAGGTGTCATTCAAATTCAATCATTTGGAGATTCTGATCTCAAGGAAATGATTTCCCAGCTTGCAACCTCCACCAAAACCGCCTTTGATTCCCTCCAACCTGAATTCCTTAAAACTGTCAATTCCCAACCGCCTACTTCTCAAGACTTTCAAACCGCCTTGAATGCGGTTGAAGCAAATGTCCTCCTGGAAATTGATAATGTTAAAGAAGCATTTGGAGATCAAAACAAACTCCCTTGATGATGCCTTGATGTCCAAGTTGAATGAAGTCAAGGATGAATTCAATGACCGCCTTGAAAATATCAAGTTAGGATTCACCACCAAACTTGAAGCCACGATCAATGAGCTGAAATCCTCCATCCAAGTATTTGTGAATCTTGATCCAATAGCTGAAGCTATCTCTACTCGGACCGCGGCGGTTCGGGGAGGTTCACACTTTGTACAATTCTTTGAACTCCTCCTTTCACACCTTAATTGATGAGCTAGCGCTCAGTATCTGATAACTCCAAGGCAGTCTCTGATGCCAATCTCAAGATTGATTCTCAAGCAAACATCTTAGAGAGATTGGTGACCGCTCAAGGAAGGACCGCAGATGAGGTGAGAAGAATTAGAAAATCCCTGAAGTCTGAAACCTCTGCATCAAATCTTGCCAGGAACCCTGAGATCAACCAACCGCAGCAGCAGCAGCAAGGTCAAGAACCGCATCAACCTTAAACCGCTATTACTCTGTATTTTTTTTTGTAAACTCTTTTGTTGTTGGACCGCACTCTCATTGTATTTTCTTTTGTCCAACTTACTTTTGTTTTTTTGTAACCCTGTAATTTTCTTTCATTCCTGTTTTGTAACCACTTGAGGAATTAATGGAAATTGCATCATGGTTCCAAAAACCTTGTTCATATCAAACTGCTTGTTTGTAGAACAATGAAACCTCTTATGGTTTTAAACCTCATTCAAATATTTTTCAACTTAAAATCATATTTTTTTGAATTGAAGTTTAAACATTCAGTTTAAACCGCACTTTGAACTTAAACTCATATTTCTTAAGTGCACTGAATGCATTTCTCTACTTTCCATATTGTAAGTTTTTATCTCTTAGAAAGTATAGAAATCTATAGCTTAAGCTAAGTGTGTGCATTGACTTGGGACATGAATTACCATGTTAATTCTTATGAACATGTTTTTACCAAGTACAATGTTTGCTTTAGTTATAGTAGGTAATGGCATCAATCAAATAGGGGGAGATTGTTGGGTATGCATGTTTTAACCCTCCTATTTTTGTATTAGATTTGATTGATAACATAACCTCCTGTCTATTTTAAGGACTTTAGGACCCTATGTAATGAAGCTTAGACTTCAATTTTTAGTTAAGTCCATTCTATAGATTAGGTTAAATCTAGGCTTGAAGACTGGCACAAGACTCATTGGAATTGAGAGTTGCAGTTCAGAAGTTTCAAACCACCCATTCAACCGCCCTGGCAAAACCGCCCTTAGCATTTGCCTGGTGAAATCCTTTGTTTGAAACTACCCTTGAACTACTCCAGTGCAACCGCCCTATGTTGAACCACTCCATTGCAGCTCATCTTCACCCGCACTTTGCAAACTCACTGGAGTTACCAACCGCACTTGACAAACCGCCTATACTCCAGAACCGCCCCAATGATTGAGACTTGAAGTGAACTACCTTTTGTCATTATAATCCTCATCAGCAATATCCAATGTCAACCACCTTATCTTGTCACGTGATTCATTGTCAGAGAAGATCTGCAAGGATCTTGAAAAGGTGACAGGTGTCCAAACCTCATTGCTTGCAGCTGGAGCATTATCAGCTTTATCTGCAACTACTGAACCAAAGGACAAAAGTGGTTGCTGTGGACCAATAAGAAAGCATCAAGTACTGTCCTTCAACAGCTGTGTCCAACGGCTACATTTTGGATGCTTGGGTATAAATACCCCTAATCTTCACCATTTGAAGATTGCTTGAAAAAAATTTGAGAAATTGCTGTGTTCATGAAAAGTTGAAGCTCTGCCCAGAAATTCATCAGTCCTTTGAATCTTCATCTTCATACTTCAAGAAATATTCCCCAGCCCAGAAATCAAGCCTTAACACATTCAAGAATCATTGAGCTCTACATCTCATGATTTAAAGAGCCTTGATCTTGTTCTCACACACACACCTCATTTGTTCTAATCACGGATTAAACACTTGAGATACACTGGTTATAGTTTTGGATTTGTTCTTCATAGCAAAGATTTTATTGTACTTTGTAATCTCACAATACTTAATATAAAATCTCTCTTAGAAATCCAAGACTAACCATCTTGGTAGTGGACGTAGATCGTTTATCGATTGAACCACTCCAAATAGCGTGTTCTTACATTCTGCATTTATATTTCTTGTGCTTACTAATTATTTATCTTTGTCTCTGTTTGATCTTTATTTAGATATCCATTATTGTGAAATAGTGTTTGGAGTTAACAGTGTCAAAACCTCACTTGTTTGTAAACCGCACGTACCAACTACTTTATTAAAACCGCTTTACAAACCTCCTCTATCAAAACCGCTTTGTAACTCTAAATATTCCGCTGTGCATTTTACATCTTCACTTGCAGTTTCTTATTCACTGCAAGAGGTTTTGTAAGCAAGAGGTTTAATTTTTATTAGAGGGCAAAAAATTTGTAACAGCTATTCACCCCCCCTCTAGCTGTATTTTCACCCTTGTTGCCACCTTTGGGACCAACAACCCTAAATCATTAAAGTTAATTCATGACCATCCTAAACTTCACATAAATTATCAAAGTATAGAAATGAACACATAAAGCCAACAAATAGCATAAAATGTATAAAATGATATACTACAACCCCAACCCCACGTGCTCAACGTGTGCTAAAATGATGCCTAAGATTAGGGTCGTGACAAAAGGGCTCAAAGTAAAGAAAAAAACCTACTTTAATTACTAAATTATATATTTCTTCATCTCTATCTTCTATGTCCCTCTCCCTCCTTCATCTCTTCTTCCTCCATGAAACAACCACCCACCACGTCTACCTCACCCCACCCCACCCCACCATCATCTCTTCTCTCCTCCTCTCTCACTTCTCTTTTTTCATATTAATCAAGAAACCTCCAAATCTAGTCCTATAATTCAAAAACCCCAAATCAAAGCATTTAGTATTTGTTGCCCCTGCCGCCTCCGATCTCCTCCCATGTCTAGATTGTTGGGATAGAGGACCAACCGGGCTAGACATCGAAGCAAGGGGGAAAAACTCGCCAGGGGTTGCTGGACACAAGAGCGGCCGCGCTAGTGGCGTGCGCGACCGCGCTCTTGGGCAGAGACTGATGCTGGATCGACGACGTGTTGAGGGCGATCGCGCTCGAAATAAGGGCGGCCGCGCTGGAGCATTATTTGAAGGCATTGAAGTTTCTGGAGGGTTGCGCGACCGCGCTCGGGGTGAGGGCGGCCGCGCTCGGCCCGTTTTTCCAGCAGTCCTAGTTTCCTTGTTTGTTTAGGTTTTGGTTTATTCCTAGGTCATATATAATCAATGTTCCGCCCCCAACTCAGTTGTAACACAAATTCTACATACATAGTGCAAGATCCTGGCTTGGTAGTGCCCCCAGACGTAGCCAATCAAATTGGTGAACTGGGTTAACAATTTCTTGTGTTCTTTTCTGTTTATTTGATTCCTTGTGCTTGGTTTGTGTGCGATTATTTTTCTTGTAGGTTTGCTTGGGTGTGGAGGGCCATATTCACAACAACTGGTATCAGAGCTTTTGGTTTCAAGATCAAGGGAGTTGTTCCAAGCAATCAAGAATGGGCAAAGACAAACAGGCGGTTGAGAAATTCGATGGGTCTGACTACGGATATTGGAGGATGCAGATTGAGGATCTATTGTACAACAAGGACCTCTATAAGCCTCTGAAGGGTGTCAAACCGGAAGATGAAGATCAGGAAGAATGGGAACTCATGGATCGGAAAGCCCTAGGGGTGGTTAGATCTACTTTGTCAAAGTGGATTGCGAAGACTACCAGGAAGGCGACAACCACCAAGGAGCTATTGGATTATCTTACTGAGAGATTTGAAACTCCGTCTGCTGCAAATAAGGTTGATTTGATACGTAAGATGGGTAGTCTCAAGATGCAAGAGGGAGGATCCTTGGCTAAACACATCGATGAGTTTATGGATGTCATAGATTCATTGACAGCGGTGGAGATCAAGTTCGATGATGAGGTTCATGCGTGTTTGTTGCTAGCTTCTTTACCGGCAAGTTGGAGCGGAACGGTGACAGCAATCAACGCTTCAGCAGGTAAGAAGAAATTGAAGTATGATGATGTTAAGGACTTTCTTTTGGCCGAGGAAAATCGTATGAAGAAGTTGGGGACATCGAGTGCTTCGGGATCGGCTTTGGCTACTACTAGCAAGGGGAAGCCGGGTACTAGCAAACAAGGGAGAACCGAATCTAGGGAGAACGCGGTGAGTGGAAAGGGCAAAGCTGATGAGACCAAGGACAAACCGAAGGTTGCGAAGGGATCTGTTCAGTGCTATTATTGTAAGGAATTGGGACACTTCAAGAGGGATTGTCCAAATCGTAAGGGCAATCAGGTGAATGTGGCAGTCGAAGGTGATGATGTACTGGTTCTGAGTGTTAGTAGTGCACTAGAATCATGGGTGCTGGATTCGGGGGCATCATTCCACTCTTGCGGGCACAAGGAAGAGATGGAGAACTACACTTCCGGTGATTTCGGGAAGGTCTATCTGGCTGATGGCGAGCCTTTGGAAATCAAGGGGAAGGGGGATGTCAGAATAGGAGCATCAGACGGGAAGGTCTTACATCTGAACGGGGTCAGACACATTCCGGGTTTGAAAAAGAACCTACTTTCAGTTGGGCAGTTGGACGAAGAAGGTTACAAGGTGACATTCGGGCATAGAAACTGGGTTATTACCAAGGAGGATTGTGAGATCGCTCGGGGTAATAAGGAGGGGACTTTATATTTGGCGAATAACACCAAGGACAGTATCGCGGTGGCAGCAACCAAGGATGATACGGATTTGTGGCACTGTCGATTGGGTCA
The DNA here is from genome assembly GCA_022495995.1 of Adenophora triphylla var. japonica. Taxonomy (NCBI): domain Eukaryota; kingdom Viridiplantae; phylum Streptophyta; class Magnoliopsida; order Asterales; family Campanulaceae; genus Adenophora; species Adenophora triphylla. Next base: position 183,084 of record JAFEMH010000967.1, on the reverse strand, counting down.
CATGAGTGAGACAGGGATGAAGGTGCTTTGTTCAAAAGGACTACTACCGGGTTTGAAGACAGTCAACGTGGGGATCTGCGAGGATTGTATGTTTGGCAAATAGGGGAGAAATAATTTCTCGAGGACAGGTAGGGGTTTGAGGGAAGCAAAGTTGGAATTGGTTCACACGGACTTGTGGGGGCCATCTCCGGTTACATCTCTGGGTGGTGCGTCATATTACATGACTTTCATTGATGATTCTACAAGGAAGGTTTGGGTCTATTTCTTGAAGGGGAAAGATGAGGCTTTCGAGGTGTTCAAGAAGTGGAGGGCCTTGGTGGAGAATCAGACGAGACTTAAGCTTAAGTGCTTAAGATCAGACAATGGTGGGGAGTATGAGCTTGGTGAGTTTAGGGAATATTGTGCTGCGAATGGGATTCGTATGGAGAAGACTCCAAAGCGGACATCACAACTCAATGGGGTAGCAGAGAGGATGAACAGAACATTGAATGAGCGGGGCTAGAAGTATGAATTGAAGTGTGGACTTCCGAAGACGTTCTGGGCATATGTAGTTGACACGGCAGCTTTCTTGATCAATCGGGGACCATCGGTACCATTGGGGAATCAAATTCCAGAGGAAGCGTGGAGTGGCAAGCAGGTAAATCTGTCTTTTCTTCGCATATTTGGCTGCGTTTCTTATGTTCATGTTGATTCTGCTGAGAGAACTAAATTAGATGCTAAATCTGTTAAGTGTACATTTATTGGGTATGGCGGGGATGACTTCGGGTACAAGTTTTGGGATGACCAAAATCATAGAGTTATTCGTAGTCGAGATGTGGTATTCAATGAACAGGTTTTGTACAAGGACAGAAAGGGGGCATCTGATGACACTAGTTCGGAACCGGATATTGTAGAGGTGGATATTCCTAACTCGGGTGGGAGCAGAACGGTTCATGATGACCATGGTCAGGAGGTCACTGAAGATGAACCACGTACTCCGAAACCGGATATTCCGCTGCGTAGATCCAACAGGTTGCGTGGATCGCCTGACAGGTATACTCCATCCAATTATTATTTGCTGTTGACAGATAATGGGGAACCGGAATGTTATGCGGAAGCTGTTCGTAGTGCACTTTGTAACAAGTGGAAAGCTGCGATGGATGATGAGATGGACTCATTGAAGGCCAACAAAACTTGGGAGTTGACTGAACTACCTAAGGGGAAGAAGGCACTGCATAATAAATGGGTTTACAGGATCAAGGAGGAAGCAGACGGTAGCAAGCGTTACAAGGCAAGACTGGTTGTAAAAGGGTTTCAGAAGTACGGTATTGACTACACCGAGGTATTCACTCCGGTTGTGAAGATGACCACTATCAGAATGGTTCTGGGGATAGTAGTGGCGGACAACTTATTGCTTGAACAGATGGATGTGAAGACAGCCTTTCTTCATGGGGACTTGGAGGAAGAGATTTACATGGTACAGCCAGAGGGTTACTTGTCTAAGGGTAGCAGGGAGCTAGTTTGCAGATTGACTAAGAGCTTGTATGGCCTTAAACAAGCTCCTAGCCGGGTACAGAAATTTGATGGATTCATGCATGACATTGATTTTATCAGATGTGAAGCGGATCATTGTTGCTACTTCAAGAACACGGACAATGGGTATATAATCTTGTTGTTATATGTTGACGACATGTTAATAGCAGGCTCTAGCAGTAGAGAGGTAAACAGGTTGAAGACTCAGTTGTCAGAACGGTTCGAGATGAAGGATTTGGGAGAGGCCAGAAAAATCTTGGGCATGCGGATTGACCGGGATAGGGAGTCGGGCAAGTTGGTTCTTTCACAAGCAGAATATGTTGAGAAGGTCTTAGCAAGGTTTTGTATGGAAGAGGCGAAGCCAACAGGGACGCCATTGGGTTTGCATTTCAAGCTATCCGAGAAGGACTCGCCTAGGGACAAGGAGGAGCGTGACAAGATGGAGAGAACTCCATATGCTTCAGCAGTGGGGAGTCTCATGTATGCAATGGTGTGTACAAGGCCGGACATTGCACATGCGGTGGGAGTAGTCAGCCGGTTCATGGGCAATCCAGGAAAGCAACATTGGGAAGCGGTTAAGTGGATCCTACGTTATTTGAAGGGTACTGCTGGTAAGGCTCTGTGTTTCTCGAGCAAGGAAGTGTTGTTAGCGGGTTATGTTGATGCGGACTTGGCATCAAGTGATCTTGATAAGAGGAGAAGTACTACGGGTTATGTGTTTACATTGGGTGGTACATCAATCTCCTGGGCTTCTAAATTGCAGAAGATCGTGGCGCAGTCGACTGCAGAAGCAGAATATGTGACAGTGACAGAGGTGAGTAAAGAGATGGTATGGTTGCAGAACTTCTTGGGTGAACTTGGGAAGACGCGAAGTGGTAACGTTCTCTACAGCGACAGTCAGAGTGCAATACATTTGGCAAGAAAACCGGCATTTCATTCAAGGACGAAGCACATTGAACTGAGGTTTCACTACATCAGACATCTCTTGGAGGAGAAGATCTTGGGGCTAGAGAAGATATTGGGATCAGAAAATCCAGCTGACATGTTGACAAAGGTTGTGAATCTTGATAAATTGAAGTTGTGCAAGGCTTCAATTGGGCTCAAAGAATAGAAGAGGAGGATGGCACTACCATGATCGAGGTGAGCACTAGGTGGACACCAAGGGTGAGTTGAAGACGGATACGGGGCTTATATGTGTGGTTGATATCTAGGTGGGAGATTGTTGGGATAGAGGACCAACCGGGCTAGACATCGAAGCAAGGGGGAAAAACTCGTCAGGGGTTGCTGGACACAAGAGCGGCCGCGCTAGTGGCGTGCGCGACCGCACTCTTGGGCAGAGACTGATGCTGGATCGACGACGTGTTGAGGGCGATCACGCTCGAAATAAGGGCGGCCGCGCTGGAGCATTATTTGAAGGCATTGAAGTTTCTGGAGGGTTGCGCGACCGCGCTCGGGGTGAGGGCGGCCACGCTCGGCCCATTTTTCCAGCAGTCCTAGTTTCCTTGTTTGTTTAGGTTTTGGTTTATTCCTAGGTCATATATAATCAATGTTCCGCCCCCAACTCAGTTGTAACACAAATTCTACATACATAGTGCAAGATCCTGGCTTGGTAGTGTCCCCAGACGTAGCCAATCAAATTGGTGAACTGGGTTAACAATTTCTTGTGTTCTTTTCTGTTTCTTTGATTCCTTGTGCTTGGTTTGTGTGCGATTATTTTTCTTGTAGGTTTGCTTGGGTGTGGAGGGCCATATTCACAACATAGATCTGGACCCCCCTTCATCTCCATTGCTGCCATTGTCATTTTCTTCGGCGTCATTTCCCTCTCTCGTATCTAGATCTGGAAATAAACCTTCCACCTTCTCTTCTACGACAATATGCGAAGGTGGGTTGGTAGGTTGGAAATAGCCAACCTACCAACCCATTTTTCGTACTCTCACAACACTCATTTTCCTTTTTTGTACTCACCTTCTCTTCGACGAAAAATGTACTTTTCTCTCGTCAAATAACATAGCGACTTACAGTATTAACCAACTCGAGAATGGAAGGTAGTAATTTATTTAGAGAAAATGACAAATAAAGGCCTGAATTTTTGGTGTCGTTCGTAGTATGTGGTATGAAGTTCTAAAACTCACAGATAATGACCTAAAGGTAGGAAAAACTAGCCGTTAACGCCTTTTACAGAAATGTTAACTTTTCTCGTTAAAACAACATGTGATGTGCATATGTGGACTGAATTAAAATTATTGTTACTATTTAAGGGGTAAAATGAATAGTTTAAACTTTTTTAGGACAAAGAAAAAATTTCACTAATATATAATTCACTAAATTAAGATTTTTTTGAAAATTAATTCACTAAAGTAATTTATTTTTTATTTTATTTAAAAAACGATTTCACTAAATCTTTTATTTTAAAAAAAAATTAAATATTTTTTTGATAAAACAATTTACTAAAATAATCTAGACTAATATCAGAACCCAAAAATTATATATCCCCCAATCTTAGTGATTGCGTCACCCATCCTCTCACCCTTTTATAAGCATAAGAAATGAGACATATAACCAAAGTGGCCTTGGCCCAATGGTATGTTGGTGGCCTCCCGAAGGGGAGGTCACCGGTTCGATTCCCCTCAAGGGGAGTTTCTGTGGTTTAATTCCTACCTTGGTTCAGGATCCTTTGGAGCCTCAGACATCCGGTGCTTAAGGAAGCGGCATTGTTGGGCTTGTATCCTCGGTGTGGGGAGTTCGAATCTTGGCAAGTGAAGCAGTGGACCCAATGGTGTTGTAAGAGTGATGTAATTGCCTTCTACTGGGCGACGATTGGTGATGTAAGAGTGATGTAAATGCTTTGTAGGAGGGCTCCCTTGGGGCTCAAAGTATAAGGGCCGCCACCCTGCATAGGGCACATCCCGCGATTTACCTCCACCAAGATATCTTGTGGGGCGGTGCGCAGTGGTCTGGGGATTAGTCCGAGTGGGAACCTGGGTATCAAAAAAAAAAAAGAAAAAAAAAGAAAAGAAATGAGACATATAATTAAATATAAGAGTAGGTGTCGTGAGTTGTTTTTCTTTTTTGAAGAGAGAGGGGCAGGTATAATCCTAGGGGTTTCAATATTAGGGTAGAATAATTTAGTGTAATATTTTTTCAGAAAAAATATATCACTAATATATAATTTACTAAATTAATATTATTTTAAAAAAAAAAATATTTCACTAAATTAGTTTTTTTCTTAAATAATCTAACTCAACTTTTTACATAAATATTTCAAATAAATTTTTCAGAAAAATTAATTTAGTGAAGTATTTAATTTACCATATGTGACGTGGTGGGTTTTTTTCTTTAAAAAATAATAATTTAGTAAAATGCTACGAATACCTTATCAAATGACATTTTCTAGTTCACAACCTTAGTTATACAAAAGCACACATAAGATAAGAGAGAAGCTAATAAATATGGAGATACACTACTTTATTTTTTTACGCCCCTAAATGAATTTTAATAATATACTCCCTCAAGGTGCAATTGATATGCACATGGGGTGCACTTGATTTGCAATTGGAGTGCACTTGATTTGCAATTGGGGTGCACGTTATAGATGGTTGGAGTGCACTTTTTAAACATTTAGTTTTATAATAATAAAATAACTAACGATTTAAAAAAAATGACATTTATGGACAAAGTTATTTTACAAAAAAGACACTCATTTTGGGACAAAAATTTCTTAAATTTGAACATTTATTTTGGGAGAGAGAGAGTACAATATATGACAATTACTATTTAGTTTATAAAAATTACCAAATTAACCAAACACATTATAGCCAAATACAAAATATAAGGTAAATAAAAAAATGGATGAAAGAGAAATCACCAACATCGATGAGAATCAGTTGGGCATGGTGGTGGTGCATGGGAGAAGGTTGATATGGCGGTCGTGGTGAATAACGACTGTCCTGCAGCAAAAAAGATCCTAAGAATGAAAAATATAAAATTATATTTCAAGCGTTATCTATGTAATAATGTCGCCAACTATCCATACCGGAAATGAACACAAATGATTGATTATGTATAAAGTCGTCAAGTTGGAACGGTCCCGTCGGGATGTCCCGTCCCGCCATACAAATGGGACGGGATGGGACGGAATATTTTAGTCCCGTCCCGTTCCCGTTGCGGGACAACATAGTGCAGTCCCGCCCATCCCGTCGCGTCCCGCGACGTTCAAGTTGAAAGACTTGATGATGACTGATGAGGCCCTTGGCCAGGTGAACACATCAGTAGTTAAGAATAGTTTTTGCTTTTACCTGGTGGACTAGAAATGGCAGACATTTTCAAATCTTTCCTAAGTTGGAATTTTGTTTCCTTCATATATTTTTTTGGTGGTTGTTGCAATTATTGTGTTTCCATAATTTTTCTTTCTTCCAAAATTTAAATCTGGTATTCAACCAACTTGAAAAAGAGGTTTGCTGCTAATAATCATTCTTATACTTCACTGAATCTACCAGAATGGTTCAATATTTGAAGAGAATTAAATCAATATTACTAGGGAAGTCAAGCAACACATATTTTGAGGTAACTCAAAACCATCTATATAGACAAAGTCATCTTTCTAGGTGAAACAGACGTACGTTAGCGTTAAGAAGGGCAGATTTCTAAATTAAAGAAACATCAACTAAATCTTCTGAACAAGTTATGTCTGCAAAGTTCATCCAACAATTCAACAATTGGTTCCAACACAAATGGTAAAAATCATCTGATGTTCATATAAGATCGTCAACAGTATTACTCCAACAAGTTAAACAAACTGACCTGTTACTCATGTAAGCTGTGGGGAGTTGACCAAATCGAGTGTTTGGGCCATCCCGCCTAGTCAACTCCTAATCTTGCCTAGTCAACGGGTCCCGCATTGTCCCGCGTCCCGCAATAGATTTGGAACGTGACAGAATATTTTAGTCCCGTCCCGTTTCCGTCACGGGACAACTTAGTTTAGTCCCATCCCGTCCCGTTATCCCGTATTGACGGCTCTAATTATGTATGTTGATGTTCCCACTAGTCCAGTATGCCTTTCCCCTAAGTCGAATCATTAACCTCTTCGACTCTTCTTTAGGTTCCCAGCTCATACTAAACGAACCTTTAGCAGAAAACTCATCACTTAACCAAGAAGTAAGATTCCAAACTTTCCCAGTAGTAAGATTATAACCAAGTTTCATTCCGGACAAAAGAACATTAGTGGGATAATCAAAACTCTGCCACAAAACCCTCTTTTCATTTTCATCGACCAAAACAGAGTTACCGAAATCCTGAATGGTGGCGCTCAAATTTGCTCATGGCCAGCCTTGATCAGGAATGCCGAAAATAGTCCTCCTTCGACTAGTTATTATCAACACTCATGTGATGTTATTGACATAAAGCTCCCCTAAACTATTGGCTATAATGGGTGCATCGCGATTTGCTACCCAAACTTTACGAGCTTGGTCATCGTTGGTGTACCATATGCCCAAGTAAGTGTAGTTTGTAGCATCTAGATTAACCTTTAATTGTTGGTCAAAGTTCCTAAAGACAAACAACAAAAAATCTAAAACCTTTCTCTATAAACGAAGGAAATAGAAATATATCGGCTCCAAACATACCTTGTGTGGCATAGTTTTTGCTTTTACTTGGTGGACTAGAAATGGCAGACATTTTCAATTTTTTCCTAAGTTGGAATTTTATTTCCTTCATATATTTTTTTGGTGGTTGTTGCAATTATTGTGTTTCCATAATTTTTCTTTCTTCCAAAATTTAAATCTGGTATTCAACCGACATGGAAAAGAGGTTTGCTGCTAATAATCATTCTTATACTTCACTGAATCTACCAGTCTGGTTCAATATTTGAAGAGAATTAAATCAATATTACAAGGAAAGTCAAGCAATACATATTTTGAGGTACCTCAAAACCATCTATGTAGACAAAGTCATCTTTCTAGGTGAAACAGACGAACGTAAGCGTTAAGAAGGACAGATTTCTAAATTAAAGAAACATCAACTAAATCTTCTGAACAAGCTGTGTCTGCAAAGTTAGCCCAACAATTCAACAATTTGTTCCAACACAAATGGTAAAAATCATATGATGTTCATATAAGATCGTCAACAGTATTACTCCAACAAGTTAAACAAACTGACCTGTTACTCCTGTAAGATGTGGGGAGTTGACCAAATCGGGTGTTTGGGCCATCCCGCCTAGTCAACGCCTAATCTTGCCTAGTCAACGGGTCCCGCATTGTCCCGCGTCCCGCAATAGATTTGGAACGGGACGGAATATTTTCGTCCCGTTCCCGTCGCGGGACAACTTAGTTTCGTCCCGTCCCATCCCGTTATCCCGTATTGACGGCTCTAATTATGTATGCTGATGTTCCCACTAGTCCAGTATGGCTCTCCCCTAAGTCGAATCATTAACCTCTTCGACTCTTCTTTAGGCTCCCAGCTCATACTAAACGGCCCTTTAGCAGGAAACTCATCACTTAATCAAGAAGTAAGATTCCAAACTTTCCCATTAGTAAGATTATAACCAAGTTTCATTCCGGGCAAAAGAACATTAGTGGGATAATCAAAACTCTGCCACAAAACCATCTTTTCATTTTCATCGACCAAAACAGAGTTACTGGAATCCTGAATGGTGGCGCTCAAATTTGCTCCTGGCCAGCCTTGATCAGGAATGCTGAAAATAGTCCTCCCTCGACTAGTTATTATCAACTTTCCTGTGATGTTATTTTTATAAAGCTCCCCTGAATTATTGGCTATAATGGGTGCATCGCGATTTGCTATCCAAACATTACGAGCTTGGTCATCGTTGGTGTACCATATGCCCAAGTAAGTGTAGTTTGTAGCATCTAGATTAACCTTTAATTGTTGGTCAAAGTTCCTAAAGACAAACAACAAAACATCTAAAACCTTGTAAACGAAGGAAATAGAAATATATCGGCTCCAAACATACCTTGTGTGGCATGTCACAATTGAAAACGATTCTAACAAAAAAATATGACATGTGTGCTTCGCTATCATTGCACCGATAAGTGCTATAATCGCAAAGTACAAATGGCTAAATTGGATAGCCTTATTGATGCCTATCTTTTGGCTGAGATACAAAAATTACCATATATTGTAGTTTCTTAGTCTAAAAAACAAATGTTAGTGTCTTTAATTAGATAAATTAAAAGAAAATTGAGTCTAAATTTCTTGATCTATTACATTATATGATTATATGAGTATTGTTTGAAGTTTTTCATTCATAATTCCATCGAATGAATTCATAAAATATGTATGCGGTTTGCAAAATGCTACGAATACCTTATCAAATGACATTTTCTAGTTCACAACCTTAGTTATACAAAAGCACGCATAAGATAAGAGAGAAGCTAATAAATATGGAGATACACATTGCTTTATTTTTTTATGCCCCTAAATGAATTTTAATAATATACTCCCTCAAGGTGCAATTGATATGCACTTAGGGTGCACTTGATTTGCAATTGGAGTGCACTTGATTTGCAATTGGGGTGCACGTGATAGATGGTTGGAGTGCACTTTTTAAACATTTAATTTTATGATAATAAAATAACTAACGGTTTAAAAAGAAAAAGACATTTATGGCAAAGTTATTTTACAATACATGAGATACAAAACAACCATAAATCTCTCTATAAATTCATTCTTCATATCTCTACTACAAGGATCTCAAGACTTTGTCAATGAAACCCATTGAAAGCTCTCAAAAATCACAAGATAAACTTCTACACTTTTATATTTTTCTTCTCAACCCCTCTAGATGTTTTTAAATAATGTAATCTCATAAAAAAATATTATTCTAGAGTCCCTTCAATTCATGAAGGTGATTTCAAAGCACACAATCCGATATTTCGACCCTAATTAATAAAATAATTAGGTTTTACTTGTTTATTTGCTTTATTAATTTTTAATTTGATTAATAACGCCTAATTAGCAAGGCCAATTCTAAGATTAGGTGGAATTGGTGCTGCTTGACCTTACAGTTCCATATATAAACCCCGAACCATTGAATCTCTTTAAATATCAAAAATGTTTTTCGTATTTTTTTCCTCAAATAAATAATAAGTGGCAACTCGTTGAATCCAAAAATTCACCATTGCTAGTCTCGTACGAGACAACTTGTCAAATTGACTATTTTTCCTTTACAATTATTCCATTAGTCAGTTAAGTCTAAAACTAATGAAGTTAGTCAAAACCTAACGAAACATGACAAAACCAATGAGCTTTCATCATAACACATGTGAGACCAAAAGTAGTATGATCATGTAATAATGTGTTCAAAATGGGGCGTCTACAGTTATCAATAACAAGTTTTAGACTTTTATCAGGATAACTAGATTAACCTTTAATTGTTGGTCAAAGTTCATATAGACAAACAACAAAAAATCTAAAAACCTTGCTATGTAAATGAAGGAAATAGAAATATATCGGCTTCGAACATACCTTGTGTGGCATGTCAAAAGTGAAAACAAAATCAATGTCTTAATATATGAATATGCATAAGATACAGAAACAGGCTAATTCAAAACAAACAGTTCTATTCCGTTCCACATTTACCTAGTTTACGCTTTCGTCTCTTCATAAAACGAAAAATCCCCAAACCGAGAAATAGTAGTACAGATATGCTTGTAGCAACAAGTATCCATATCCAATTCTTGTTACCTGGGCAATGTCATGAAAAAAAAAAACTAAACATGTCAGTGCTTTCCCTGTAAATTTTGAAATTCTTGCTTTTTATATCTCCGTCCAAATATAAATTTTATGATTTCATAAACATACTTACTTTTAATAGGTTTTATTGGAGAGAGTATGTACTTCTCTACAGAATTTCCCTGCTCATTTGGCGAATATTAATCATTTCTTCCGTTCCACAATAGACATCCATTACCACCAGAGTTAAACCCCACGCAGTCACATTCTTTCCAACATGTATCCATACAGTCACCAAGACTTATGCTTGAATTATCAATAAATCTGCTGGTAACCCATGGACGAAAATCTTCGGTTCTCTTAAAGTGAAACATATCATTTCTTCCCCGGCATTGTGGCAAAAGGACAGAATTGTCCACGCACCCATAATCCGTCTCATATCCATAACAAAAATCATCAAAACTGCCCCAAATTGCAGAGTTATCAGTATCCATAAATTCCCATACGTTCGCAGAATCCACATTGGTAATTTCCCATGATCACCCTCCATACTAAAGTGTTTTTTTTTTCACCCTCAATACTAAAGTATTTTTCTTCAGCGTTATCTACATAACTGAGAATGTAATAATATCGCCAACTATCCATACCGGGAATGAACCCAGATGATTGATTATGTATGTTGATGTTCCCACTAGTCCAGTATGGCTCTCCCCTAAGTCTAATCATTAACCTCTTCGACTCTTCATTAGGTTCCCAGCTCATACTAAACGACCCTTTAGCAGGAAACTCATCACTTAATCAAGAAGTAAGATTCCAATCTTTCCCATTAGTAAGATTATAACCAAGTTTCATTCCGGGCGAAAGAACATTAGTGGGATAATCAAAACTCTGCCACAAAACCCTCTTTTCATTTTCATCGACCAAAACAAAGTTAACGAAATCCTGAATGGTGGCGCTCAAATTTGCTCCTGGCCAGCCTTGATCAGGAATGCTGAAAATAGTCCTCCCTCGACTAGTTATTATCAACTTTCCTGTGATGTTATTGATATAAAGCTCCCCTAAATTATTGGCTGTAATGGGTGCATCGCGATTTGCTACCCAAACTTTACGAGCTTGGTCATCGTTGGTGTACCATATGCCCAAGTAAGTGTAGTTTGTAGCATCTAGATTAACCTTTAATTGTTGGTCAAAGTTCCTAAAGACAAACAACAAAAAATCTAAAATCTTGCTCTGTAAACGAAGGAAATAGAAATATATTGGCTCCAAACATACCTTGTGTGGCAAGTCACAAGTGAAAACGATTCTAACAAAAAAAAATATGACATGTGTGCTTCGTTATCATTGCACCGATAAGTGCTATAATCGCAAAGTACAAATGGCCAAATTGGATAGCCTTATCGATGCCTATCTTTTGGCTGAGATACAAAAATTACCATATATTGTAGTTTCTTAGTCTAAAAAACAAGTGTTAGCATCTTTAATTAGATAAATTAAAAGAAAATTGAGTCTAATATTTTTAAGCTAGGGAAGTAATTTTAAAACACTACATTATTTCAAACAATAGGCATAAATTTCATTCATATTAGCTATAACTTGCTTGATATTTTAACTGGAATATTTACACTCATATTATAGGTCATCATCCAAGTAATGTAAGAGTTCAAAATGCAGGCCATGAAGGTGGATAGGGTGGTCACACCTACCTAAAACAATGTTGTAATTAAGGTGCGTATAACACAATCAAATAATTTTAACTTTTCTATTATTTAATTAATATAAATGATTGATCTATTACATTATATGATTATACGAGTATTTTTTGAAGTTTTGCATTCATAATTCCATCGAATAAATTCATAAAATATGTATGCGCTTTGCAAAATGCTACGAATACCTTATCAAATGACATTTTTTAGTTCACAACCTTAGTTATACAAAAGCACGCATAAGATAAGAGAGAAGCTAATAAATATGGAGATACACATTGCTTTATTTTTTTTATGCCCCTAAATGAATTTTAATAATATACTCCCTCAAGGTGCAATTGATATGCACTTGGGGTGCACTTGATTTGCAATCGGAGTGCACTTGATTTGCAATTGGCGTGCACATGATAGATGGTTGGAGTGCACTTTTTAAACCTTTAGTTTTATAATAATAAAATAACTAACGATTTAAAAAAAAAAAGACATTTATGGACAAACTTATTTTACAAAAACATGATTCAATGACTCCAAAGAGAATCCTTGCCACGTTTCCTTAAATTTCTTGGCATAAAGAACATATATAACCAACATAAACAAAGAAATCCACATAGAAATTGAAGCTGCAATAGGAGCTCCGACAAATCCAAGAGAAGTCTAATGAACCAGAACGTAAGTAAGGCCAATGTGGAGGATCAACGGCAATACTGAACACACAACTAGAGGAATCACAACGTTGTGTGCGAAGAAACTGAATATGTTATTGAGAAAGCTGTAAGCTACTATTCCTGGTATATAGTACTTAAGATAGAGAGCATCCATTCTTGAAATATCGGGATCTTGTTTGAGGAAAATAAGAATGGGTTCAGTGAACATCCAGATTATGGAGATGACGAAATAAAATATGCTTGAAATGATGCAAGATGCATGTAAATATATTCCCACCTACCAAAAACAATGTTGTAAGGTGCGTATAACACAATCTTATAATTTCAACTTTTCTATTATATAATTAATATAAATGATTGATCTATTACATTATTATATGATTATATGAGTATTTTCTGAAGTTTTGCATTCATAATTCCATCAAATAAATTCATAAAATATATATGCGCTTTGCAAAATGCTACGAATACCTTATCATATGACATTTTCTAGTTCACAACCTTAGTTATACAAAAGCACGCATAAGAGAGAAGCTACTGAATATGGAGATACACATTGCTTTATTTTTTTTATGCCCCTAAATGAATTTTAATAATATACTCCCTCAAGGTGCAATTGATATGTACTTGGGGTGCACTTGATTTGCAATTGGAGTGCACTTGATTTGCAATTGAGGTGCACGTGATAAATGGTTGGAGTGCACTTTTTAAACATTTAGTTTTATGATAATAAAATAATTAACGATTTAAAAAAAAACATTTATGGACAAAGTAATTTTACAAAAAAGACACTCATTTTGGGACAAAAATTTCTTAAATTTGAACATTCATTTAGGGAGAGAGAGAGTACCATATATGACGATTACTATTTAGTTTATAAAAATTACCAAATTAACCAAGCACAATATAGCCAAATACAAAATATAAGCTCAAGAAAAAAAATGGATAAAAGAGAAATCACCACATCGATGAGGATCAGTTGGGCATGGTGGTGGTGCATGGGAGAAGGATGATATGGTAGTTGTGGTGAATAACGACTGTCCTACAGCAAAAAAGATCCTAAGAATGAAAAATATAAAATTGTATTTCGAGGCAAATAGATTTTTAAAGCAATTAAGCACAAAAATTAAAGCAATCTTACCAATAGTTGGCTAGTATGTAGAAAATTATCGGCTCTAAGCGTACATAGTGGTATGTCACAAGTGAAAACGGTTCAAACATAAAAATGATGACATACGTGTGCTCACCTATCATTGCACTCTAAAAAGTGCTATGATTGTGACGTACACAAGGCCATGATCTTGTAGTTATTTTTTGTTTGGGTAACATTGTTGATTTCTATCTTTTTTGCAGGTAAATAAGATATATGAAGATTTAAAATACCATATATTGTAGCTTATTACTTAAGTGGAATAGTTACATGCACATTATAGGTCATCATCGAAGCTATTTAAGAGCCCAAAATGCAAGTCATGGAGGTGACTATAGTGGTCACGCCAAACAACGTTGTAAGGTGCAGTAAAACACAATCAAATAATTTTAACTTTTCTATTATTATAATTAATTTAAATGATTGATCAAATACATTAGACAATTATATGAGTATCGTTTAAAGTTTTGCATAATTCCCTCCAAAAATATGTATGTGATTGCAAAATGCTATGCTTACATTATCATATGGCACTTCTAGTTCACAACCTTAGTTAGCGATACAAAAGCACGTGTAAGAGAGAATCTATTGAATATGGAGATAAATTACTTTATTTTCTTAATATGTCCCTTAATGTCTTTCCATAATATTACTCCCTTGAGATGCACTTGATATGCATTAATGCACTTGATTTGATATGCAATTGGAGTGCACCGCACGTAATATGGTATAAATTACTTATAATCACTACAGGAAACAGGCTTATATACGGCGGATTTTAACCGCCGTATATAGTACGTGAGCCGTCGTATATATCATTTACGGCGGACTATCCGCCGTATATAGTGCACCGTATAAAGCATCGTCGTATATAGTATATACGGCGGATATCCCGCCGTAAATACTATATACGGTGAAAATACAAATGTCGTATATAATTGAGTACAAATACGGCGGCTTATGGACCGCCGTATATAATGAAATACAAATACACCGTATGTATAACAGGCGTATTTGAGGAAGCTTTTTACGACGGTATATAACCGCCGTATATAATGAAAATTTATATACGGCTGTTGTGGATAAAATTCAGGATTGCATCATCTTGGAAAGCATTCAGCATGTCATCATCTTCGAACCAGCAGTCAAGGTAAAACTACTTATATAATTAAATTATTATTTAATTATTTTTATTATATCTCTCATACCGGAAAAACAGAACGAGGGAAAAATCTCTTAAGGACTCACTTCAACGGTTAGAAGACCAAGTCAAGAATCAAGAGGATCATGCCGAGATTTTAGGATAGTTTGTTAGGTCCTTAGTTATCTTGTTATTTATTTATTTATTTATTTAAAGAGTTGATGGCTGGATCACAACACACACAGTTCACACATACGATATTGTACTCCGCCATAGCTCAAGCATTTGTATCTCCTTAAAACATCAATACTACCGTTTGGGACGAAGGTGACCATAAACACCTTCCTAGGTTTTGTGCCGGCGAGATGGTTGTCTCAAGGGTTTTCCTCGTTACATGATCGTGTCATCTTATATTCATTGTTACACCGATTTTACTCCATTGTGCCCTTCTAATCTCATATTTTGATCTTTATTTTGATCCATTGTTTTTTCACCAAAACAATTTGGCGCCCACCGAGGGGCCCTTGGTTTTTTAATCGGTTTAAAATTCTCACATTTCTACCATGTCTACCCAACCTCTGACTTCCGCCGCCAGCAAAACCATTTCTATCCCTAGCAGCGTGAATCCCCAAACCAGTAGCAGGCCAGCAACCGGAGGCCAAGATTCATTGCCTCCTCCTCTGCCTTTGAATTCTGGCAAGAAACAGATATCTCCATCTCCTGATCCCGAGATCAAGAGTATGCTCATTCAGATGAAGAATCAGCTGGATCGCCAACAGAATAGCACCTCCTTGATAGCCGAAAGCTTAATAAAGGTGCAAAAGGAACAAGAGTTGCTCTCCAAAAGAATGGATGATGTCTCCCCTATCCGCCCTAGAGTCCTTGACTTCAACATTGGGGACAACTCTCATACCTTCAATGAATTCCTTCCAATGGCTTCATCTGTAAGGATGTCGTCATCACCAACCCTGACGTCTTCTCCTTTGCTGATGACTTCTGTGGCGATGTCGACACCCTTAGCAACCAGTGCCTACAGGATGACTTTTCCAGAAGAACCCATCTTCACTAATAGCACCATCATGACGTCCTCTACAGATAATGCTAATCCTTTTGTTAATTTCAATACTAGTTCTGCTTTGGATAATACTGCTCGTACTAGTAACCCTTTTGGAGGTACCTACATTGCAAATCAGCTTCAGGAGTTGAGGGACATGATCATGAATGTGCCAGGCGTCACCCCGCCTATCCAGCAGGTCTCCCCAACATGTTACAATCAGTCTCGCTTTACTCCAGCAATTGCGCATGTCGACATCCCTAAAGGATTTAGCGTGCCAGCCATGAAGTTGTATGATGGAAGCTCGGATCCTGAGGAGCATGTCGCCCATTACCAAGAAAAGATGGAGATCGTTCGCATCCCGCTCCAGTTTCGTGAGGCTTGTTTGTGTCGAGGGTTCGGTTCGACGTTGGTGGGACCATCATTGAAGTGGTTGATTCGTCAACCTCCTGGTTCTATTGGGTCGTTTGCTCAGCTTGTCAACCTGTTCAACAATCAATTCTCTTGCAGCCGACAGTTTGAGAAGCTCACCAGTGATCTTTACCGCATCACCCAGCAGCCCGCCGAAGCCTTGAAGGACTATGTTAATAGGTTTAATAAAGAAGTCCTGGAGATCCCCAACCTGGACATGGCGACAGCTGCAGAAGCCTTCAAAATGGGCTTGAAGAAAGATTCCCCTTACTATGAAGATTTGGTGATGAACCCATGCAAGAAGATGGAGGATATCCGAAACCGAGCTTTAAGGTTCACCATGCTAGAAGAGGACAAGGTGCAGCAGTCCAAGCATCCTGGCAAGGCCTCATCATATGACCATCCTAACAGAAAGATAGAGTCGTCTCACCAAAGGCAGAGCAGATCCAGACCTTACCACAGAAATGACCATAACAAAGTCAATTGTGTGGAAGATGATGGAGACGATGATGATTTCGAATCTCCTAAAATTTTTGATTATTATTTCTCTGTTGATGTTTCAGGTATCCTGTGTGCAATGAGCAATCTTGGAGATAAGGCAAGGTGGCCTCGAAAGGGTGACAAGCCATCTGGTTGGAAGGATAAATCCAAGTGGTGTGCCTACCACGAGGATTTTGGACATCTTACCGAAGATTGCATCGCCTTGAGGAAGGAGATTAGTTACATGTTATCTAAGGGACATCTTAAAGAACTCCTTGGAAACCGTAAGACCAAGATGGAGAACAAAGAGCCCGTTGCAACCAGACCGCCATCTCCTCCACCGGTAACAAAGGTAGTTAATGTTATTAGTGGTGGTTCTGATATTTGTGGTACTTCTTATTCTGCAGCTAAAATATTCGCCAAGAAAGCTAAGGATGAGAAGCCTGAGAGACTCTCGAAGATGTCGCAGCTCACATCCCAAGATGTCATCTCCTTCGAAGAAAGCGACAGGGACAATGTTATGGATCCTCACCATGACCCCTTGGTCATTGCACTCCAGATCGCCAATTGCAAAGTCAGACGTATCCTAGTAGATGGAGGCAGTTCTGTAAACCTCATTATGCTAGATGCCTTGAAAGAAATGACGATCCCTGCCTGAAGAAAGCATTGTAAAGAGAACCTCGGTGCTCGTAGGCTTCAGTGGAGAAACCAAAAGCACAGTGGGAGAGATCACACTTCCAGTTTATGTCGAAGGTATCAACTCCATGGAGAGATTCTGCGTGATTGATAGTGCTACATGTTACAATGTAATTTTAGGAAGACCCTGGATCCATGGAATGAAAGCAGTACCGTCCACCTATCATCAATGTGTAAAGATGCCGACACCTTGGGGAGTTGTTAAGGTTTACAGTGATCAGCAGTCAGCTAAAGAATGCTATATGACATCCATGAAGGCGTCGACATCTCCCAAGATGGCATAGCAATTACAAAGAAAGGCCCGTGAGGTTCTGGAGGCAAAGGAGCATGACGTGAAAGAGATATTCTTAGATCCCTCGAACCCAGATCTCAAGGTGCTAATTGGTCAAGATGTTCCAGCAGAGATCGAGGAAGATCTTGTCAACCTCCTGAAAAACAGGATTAAAAGCTTCGCCTGGAAGCATGAAGACATGACAGGCATCAGCAAAGACGTCATCACCCACAAACTCAACATAGACCCATCCTTCAAACCAATCCACCAAAAAAGACGAAAATTCGCATAAGAAAGGAATCTAATCATTCAGGAAGAAGTAGACAGACTACTCAAAGCTAAGATGATCAGAGAAGTCGAATACCCAAGATGGTTAGCGAATGTGGTGGTGGTGGAGAAGAAGAACGGCAAGTGGAGAGTTTGTGTCGATTTCACAGACTTAAACAAAGCCTGTCCCAAAGATCCTTTCCCCTTGCCACACATTGATACTTTGGTCGATGCTACTTCTGGGCATGAAGTGTTGACTTTCTTGGACGCATCTTCAGGATTTCAGCAAATCCAGATGGAGCCATCCGACCAAGAGGACACCGCCTTCATTACTCCCACAAGTATTTATTGTTATATTGCAATGTCTTTTGGACTAAGAAATGCAGGTGCTACATACCAGAGGCTGGTCAATATGATGTTCAAAGAGCAGATTGGGGACACTATGGAAGTGTACATCGACGATATGGTGATAAAGTCAAAGAAAGCTGAAGATCATGTTCGAGATCTTACTCAAGCCTTTGACATCCTGGACAAATTCAACATGAAGTTAAACCCAGCGAAGTGCAACTTTGGCATGAAGTCCGGTAAATTCTTGGGCTACATGGTAACGCAAAGAGGAATAGAGGCAAGCCCAGAACAAATAAAAGCTATCATCAACCTGGCTTCGCCTAAATCCGTCAAAAATGTTCAAAGATTGACAGAAAAAGTGGCAGCATTGAATCGATTCATCTCAAAATCCTCGGACAGATGCAAGCCATTCTATGACATCCTATAGAAAAATTCTAGATTTGAGTGGACTGAAAAGCATGAACAAGCCTTTCAAGATTTAAAGTTGTACCTGTCAACACCTCCCCTACTCTCGAAGCCTCAAGAAGGTGAGCCACTATGTGTTTACTTAGCTGTTTTCGAAACTGCAGTCAGTGCCGTCCTGGTCCGTGATCAAGATGGCGTCCAACAACCGATGTATTATGTAAGTAAAACACTGCTCGATGCGGAAACCAGATATTCACACCTTGAAAAATTGATCTTAGCTTTAATTATTGCTTCAATTAAGTTAAGACATTATTTTGAAACTCATATCATTGTCATTCGTACTAACTATCCGATAAAAAGTGTAATACCAGAAATGTCAGGAAGGATGGCCAAGAGGTCCGTTCAACTAAGCACTTATGACATCAAGTATGAGC
Organism: Adenophora triphylla var. japonica; assembly: GCA_022495995.1. Lineage (NCBI taxonomy): Eukaryota > Viridiplantae > Streptophyta > Magnoliopsida > Asterales > Campanulaceae > Adenophora > Adenophora triphylla. Next base: position 163,859 of record JAFEMH010000967.1, on the reverse strand, counting down.
CTAGAACAACAATAAAATCCCAAGCACTTGCAGACTTTGTGGTAGACTTTAGTCCAAGCATGCAACCAGAAGTAGAACTAGAAGTCCAACAGCTCCAAGATGGGGACATCCTGCGAAAGTGGACTCTATTCACAGATGGTGCCTCTAATATGAGGGGCACGGGGCTAGGTTTTATCCTAAAGTCACAACAAGGGGACATCATACCCCAGGCCATTAGTTGTGATTTTAAAGCTACAAATAATGAAGCAGAATACGAAGCCTTAATCGTGGGTCTAATCGTGGCTCTAGACATGAACATTAAAGCAATACAGGTATATAGTGATTCATTGTTACTTGTCAATCATTCTAATGGTTCCTATGCAGCAAAAAATGCCAAGATGACAACTTATTTGGGCATTGTGAAAATCCTGGCAAGCAAATTTCAAACCCTTTCCTTTGAACAAATACCTCGAGAGGAAAACTCTCAAGCAGATGCATTAGCCAATCTTGGGTCAGCTTTCAAAAGCTTATCTCAAACCAATATACCAATCATACATGTCGACATCCCTGCCGTGGAAAGGTTAGAACTTTTTTGTACAGATGACGACATCCCAGATAATCAGATAGAGAGTGGACGGCACCAATAATTAAATATCTTCAAGATGGCACCATCCCTGATGATGAAAAGAATGCCAGAGCATTCAGGGTAAGGATTTCAAGATTCGTGTTAATAGATAATGTGTTGTTTAAGAAATCTTTTGCAGGTCCATATTTAAGATGTCTCAAAGCTGAAAAGGCAATGGAAGTTCTAAAAGAATTGCATGAAGGATCGTGTGGTAACCATTCTGGGGGCAGAAGATTACATACGAAAGCTCTAAGAATGGGTTACTACTGGCCAACAATGCGTCAAGATGCTGCCATCTTTGCCAAGAAACGTGATTCCTGCCAAAGGCATAGTGACATCTTGCACCAGCCCACAGAATTGCTTCATCCAATCCTCTCCCCTTGGACATTTATGAGGTGGGGAATGGATATAGTAGGAAAATTGCCTAGAGCTCCCGAAGGAAAAGTATTTTTGCTAGCAATGACTGATTATTTCTCGAAGTGGGTTGAAGCTGAATCCTACGTGCAAGTTCGTGATAAAGAAGTCATATCCTTCATTAAGAAAAATATATTTAGCAAATTTGGCATCCCCTCTGAAATAATATGTGACAACGGCTCTCAATTCATCAGCAAAAAGATGCAGGATTTTCTCACTAGATGGGGAGTCAAGATGGTGACATCCTCACCAGTACATCCTCAAGCTAATGGGCAGGCAGAATCAAGTAATAAAATAATCATCAACAACTTAAAAAAGAGGCTAGATCAAAAGAAAGGAAAATGGGCAGAAGAGCTTCCATTTGTCCTTTGGGCAGATAGAACAACACCAAAGAACGCAACAGGTCAAACCCCTTATTCCTTAGTATTTGGAGCAGAAGCAGTCATCCCGACAGAAGTCGTCGTCCCTACTGCCAGATATAAGATGTCGACACCTGAACAGAATGATGCCAACCTGAGTCATGATCTAGATACCATTGACGAGCTAAGGGATTTAGCCAAGATCAGGATAGCAACGTATCAACAAAAGATTGCCAAATCCTACAACAAAAATGTCAGATTGCGGAAGTTCCAAGTCGGTGATCTAGTCCTACGAAAGGTGTTTCAAAATACAAGAGAGCCCAATGCTGGAAAGATGGTCCCCAAATGGGAAAGACCATACTTAGTTGATGTCGAAGCAGGTAAAGGTTCATATTGGTTGTCAACCCTAGATGGAGCAAGGATCCCCCGAAGCTGGAATGCCATTCACCTTAAGTCTTATTTTATGTAGTTTCAATAATTACATTCCAATGCAAATAAAACCAAGGTACGATCTTTACCGTTTTATTTCCAATAAAAAGTACTTGTTTCAATTTTGTTTATTTCTTGAACGATTACTGACTTAAGCATCGGAGGGGCGTTAGCTAAGCTAACGCCCACCCCTAACATGTTTCTGTTTTGCAAGGAAACAAGAAGCATTCGAATAAACTCTGTAACAAGTAAAGATGTTAACATCATTTCAAGAAGCTAACATCTTAATCAGGTACGACCGTTATTTAATCATTTCTTTACTTTTTGTTTAAAGTAAAAATTTTTATGAAGTTCTAGCACTTTTTTACTTCCTTTTATCAAATAAAATGTGACATCAGAATAGATGTCGAAATCTCTCATTATCTTGTTATTTTGCAAGAGGTCGCCAATTCAATCCAATTCTCGTGAAAACAACCGTTTTGAGACTGGTCATCTCACCTCCATTAAAGGTACTTAATCCCTTCAAAGTCTTAAAGAAATTACTTTCTTTCATCTCATTAAGGTTTAAACACCTCGCCTGGAGCGCACGATGTCAACCTTGATTGAGGTGTGTGATGGGCCCGTACGTTTAATATGTATAAATTACCCATCTCCACTCAGTCAATGTGTTTTGACCCTAAGAATTTATCAATATGGTTGTGGCATATTCATGCCACCTAAGAACAAAAGGTTATTGACATTTACATGTCAATCAAAGTGATTGCAAGGATTTATACATCCACTCGCAAGTTGTCAATATCTCCGAAAAGGTTAGCATGTCAACCTTCTATTTTCATTTTTCAAAAGCCATGAGCAAAAGTGTTTTCAAAACCCAAGCAAAGCAAAGTTTTTTATCCTAAGAAACCTAAAAAGTGTTGAACCAACCCAACACTTGAAAAAAGCAAATTGTCTTGGCCCTTATGGACCGATTACAAACCCAAAATGTTTAAATTATTGTCTTCGGGACGCAGCCCGTCACCAAACCAAATTTTTTTAAACTAAAGAACCATTTTTACCTTTCATGGGGTGGCTTCTGCCGCAGGTGTTGTATTGACTTCCTCCAAGATGTCATCCTTTTTCTTTCCAGATGATACTTCTCCCACTTCATCTCCTTCGCCATTCAGCGCCTTCAAGAGTGAACGTTGCTGCTCAACATCCCACTCTGTATGCTTTCCAGCCTGGAACTCTTCCATCATCTGGATTTTTATCGCTATCATACTCTTGGCAGCTGAGGCCATCATATTCTTCTTCACATCCTCAATTTCCTGCAATTGAGTGTCTTGAATGGAAGACATGCCCTTCATTAAACTCTCAACCTCGTTCTGTAAGTCTTCTACTTTCTTAGTCAAAGCATCCTTCTGCTTCTTCACATGTAGCGCCTCCAAAACCAGCTTCCTGTTCCTTTCTTCGAGACCATTCATTTTTATCTCAGCCGCATCAACACCCTGCAGAAAACAAGTTTAATGATTGAAATCTAGGGTGTATATTCGAAAAACTCCTTCAAAACTCTGCTTTCGAAAAATCAAAAACTTACCATTGATACCCTAGTAAGTGCCTCCTTAATGTCTGCCAGGCCCATTTCATCAACATTTATGATTTCCTTAGAACTGCCCTTCCTTTTCTTCACTCTCGCCCCAACCGAAGGTGCCTCCATCTCCTTTTTTGGCATCACTAGTTGTTGGCTAGCGTGAGTTTGTCCCACAAAATCTTGCAGGTCCTTTAAGGAAAATGCAGCTGTAGACTTGGAGACTGTCGAAAACAGAGTACAAGCTTTGAGATGGAGGAAAAATCAAAATGCAAAAAGAAAATTCTTTGGACAAGTAGAATCTTACCAGTAGACATCTCAGTAGATGGTGGTATCTCTTGATCCTCAGAAATGACTCTTGCTTCAAACGGCTTGAAGGATCGCTCCTCCTCTGAAAACTCCAGCAATCTCCTCACCTTATCCTTAGTCTCGGTAGAAGGAGGGAAAAGTTTTGCCCAATCAATAGCTGCAAAGACAAACAGAGAAATTACAAATTCAAGTAAGTGCGGGAAATAGAGAAAACAAAAGTTTAAATAAGGATACCTTCCCTATTCCATCCCGTTGCCAAAAAATCACCTTCCTCCAAGGAGTCTTCTTAACAAAGAAATATCTTGACTTCCAACCCCTATCGTTTACCGCCACTCTCGAAAACAGTGGTTTCATTCCAGACCTGGTTTTAAAAAGATACCTTGTAGAGCCAAAGGTTTGAAGCTCATATACGAAGGCTATTTCTCTCAAACCTATGTCTAACCCAAACTCCCGATTTACCCTCAGAACACAAGAGAAAATCCTCCAAATCATGGGCATTATTTGGACGAAAGCCAAATTCGTTTTTCTAAAAAACTCAGTTATCAACGAAGGGAAGGGATACGAAAAACCTAGGGCATAGAGATACTCGTAAAAACAAATCCAGTGTGGAGACACAAAATCAGCCTTAATAAACACATCGAAAGGCCTGAAGATGGCATAATCTGGGAAGCATCTTCGATCCTTAACGGATTCGATTTGATCATTGTTGAAAATACAAACCTCTTCATCAGGTTTTGCTAGCAAGCCCTCGCAAGAGAAATCCCCATCCTCGCTCAAGCTCAAAGGATTTCTTGGAGCCTTGCCTTTTCTTGGCTTAACCATATTTTGAAAAAAGGAAAGAGAGAGGGAAAAATTTTACCTTGGATGATTTCACCGCCGTGAAGAAGGGTAGAAGATGGAAGAAACGTTGAGAAAGTGAGGAAGAAAACGAAAAGAAGCTCAGTTAAAAACCATAGATCCTCGTTATTTACGCTAATTAAGGAGGATTAAAACTCCTCAACTGCCACGTCTCCTCAAATTAATTAACCGCCAAAGCTTCTGGAAGGTAGTAGAAAAACCGTCTATTTAAATTCATTAAAAGACAATTTTTGGGGATAATTGTTGTGGGTAAAATTCAGGATTGGATCATCTTGGAAAGCATTTAGCATGTCATCATCTTCGAACCAGCAGTCAAGGTAAAACTACTTATATAATTAAATCATTATTTAATTATTTTTATTATATATCTCATACAGAAAAAACAGAACGTGGGAAAAATCTCTTAAGGACTCACTTCAACGGTTAGAAGACCAAGTCAAGAATCAAGAGGATCATGCCGAGATTTTAGGGTAGTTTGTTCGGTCCTTAGTTATCTTGTTATTTATTTATTTATTTAAAGAGTTGATGGCTGGAACACAACACACACAGTTCACACATACGATATTGTACTCCGACATAGCTCAAGCATTTGTATCTCCCTAAAACATCAATACTACCGTTTGGGACGAAGGTGACCATAAACACCTTTCGAGGTTTTGTGCCGGCGAGAAGTTGTCTCAAGGGTTTTTCTCGTTACATGATCGTGTCATCTTATATTCATTGTTACACCGATTTTACTTCATTGTGCCCTTCTAATCTCATATTTTGATCTTTATTTTGATCCATTGTTTTTTCACCAAAACAACGGCGGTGTAGATCCGCCGTATATAATAGACGAGTCGTCCAAGAGAGCACGAATCGTCCCATTTTCACCCCACCCAGATTCCCTCGTCCCCCTTTGGGGACGAGTCGTCCATTATACTTATATACGACGGATGTAAGGATCCGCCGTAAATAACTAGTTATGAGACGAGTCGTCCATTAGAGCACGAGTCGTCCCATTTGCACCCCACCCAGATTCCCTCGTCCCCCTTTGGGGACGAGTCGTCCAATGACCTATTTACGGCGGTTTCAAAAATCCGCCGTAAATAACTATATTTTTTTTTCAGCCAGCTCTATATAATTCACTTTCCCCAAAAATACACCCGCAAAAACCAAATTCAACCTGTACACACACAAATGCAACCTGTATAAAACCAAAAATACACCCGCAGAAACCAAATTCAACCTGTATATAAAATAACTAGGCTTCGTAAATATATATACAACACAATATCAACATAATAACCATTAACACAAAAAAGATTGCATATATCCAAAACTCAATATATACAACACAATATCAATGTTTACAATCAACAAGCTGCTTCCTGATACAAATATTCCATCATCAGCTGAAATTTAGTCACAAATGGATAAGTGCATAACATCTCCAACAACCAAGTCATCAAGTCCATGGACTGCTGATCCAAAAAGGATAGTCAAAAATATCTATTACAACAGTGGACAGAGAGTGACATACACTCACATATAGGAAGGAGGGAGAGAGAGATACCCTAAGAACAATAGTTCTTTTGTTGAGCACACATGAACAGACTAATCCAAAGAATTCAACTCTTACAAGAGCAGGTGGCAGATACGACTCAATAAGATGCTCGAGATACATGGTTTAGACACAAACAAATAACACTCTGGAATGAAGCAGCTCTCCAATGTGCTTATTTGTTGAGCACACATGTATAGGGTCAATACTCAATACTCAATATGAAGCGAAGTCAAAGAACATGGCAGCCAGTACACCAAATGAATGCTTACAAACAATACACAATACCAATTCAAAACCAGTCATGCACAATAACTCATTAATTTCTGCTAAACCATACACAATAGTTATTTCACATATAAAAATGTATTCTGGTTATCTTTATTTTGATCATTCAGAGATACTTTACTGCCGTACAATCTTGGCAATATGCTTATAGATTGACTTGATGTGTCATCTTCATGGCATTCAACTTAGTTTTCCTTTAGTTGGAATCCCATGTTGAGTATGGTCGCCGACTCTATCAAGTACTGGAGCCCTTTAGTTATGAGGAATGAGTTGAGTGTGGGGTTTTATAGTCTTCTTGCATTACCTATCTTAACAACAAGATTATGGATCCAACTAAAATTTTCTTCACCAGACTTAAATAATAACTCTAGAATGCTACAGACCATGTAAGGTTTTATCTGTCTTTTCATCAAGTTGGATTGATCCCATTTTTCCGTAGTTGAACTTTGCTTTTAGCTGAACCCATTATCAGTGCATCATTCTACCTAGTTATACTTAACCTAGGTGACATTGTCCGAATCCAAGTCTTTGAATAATACCATTTCTTCTTACAGATTTGGCAAACTTGACACCTACTTCTTTCGTTACTTAAAGTGGCTACTTAAAGAAGAATATTGTTTGGTGTTTTTAATTCTTTCCCACGAGGATATGACCAATAGAACAATAGTTATTTCACATATAAAACAACAACAACATCAACAGCAACAACAACAATAGTAACAGCAACAACAACAACAGCAACAGCAACAACAACAACAACAACAACAACAACAACAACAATGAACAGATCACACCACCAAGAACAACAAAACCCAGAAATTAAAAGTAAATCAGAAAAGGGGGAAGAAATGTATACATGATTCGTTATTGATCGAAGAAAACAAGGTCGCTATGCAGGTCACCGGCGGCGTCGCAAATTGCCCTAGAGGAGAGAGAGAGAGAGAGAGAGAGAGCGAGAGAGAGAGAGAGAGAGAGAGAGAGAAATCGAACAAGAAGTTTCAATAACCCACCACCAAGAACAACAAAACCCAAAAATTAAAAGTAAATCAGAAAAGGGGAAAGAAATGTATACCTGCTGATTCGTTGTTGATCGAAGAAAACACGATCGCTATGGTCACCGGCGGCGTCGCAAATTGCCCTAGAGGAGAGAGAGAGAGAGAGAAAGACAACAATTGATTTTTGCGCGAATCGAGAGTGGGAAATTTTTGGGTTCCCGGTATTTATTGATATTTACGGCGGATATTATACACCGCCGTAAATATTATGCACTATTTACGGCGGACGCGTCCGTATATAACTTAAATCTCATATACGTAGACGTCAAATGTACGTATATAAAGTATTTACGGCGGCTCGAGCCGCCGTATATAACAAATATATACGGCGGTTGTGTGTACCGCCGTATATATTAGTTATATACGGCGGACGCGTATCATCCGCCGTAACCATTTCTTTGAGTCCTATTTTACTCCAAATTCTAAAGTTTTTGAAGTTTTAGAGTACCATTTGAGCAGTTTAAGAGAATATAAGAGAGGAGATGAAGGTATGGCCTAAGAAAGAAATAGGCGAAAACCCAAATTGTTTATAAAGTACGCAAAAATGAACAATAATACACTTTCCCCCTCTTTAATACGGCTCCCTTCCCCCCCCCCCCCTTTTTTTTTTTTCTGTATTTTGAAATATGGAATGTCTTGATAAATTCTCCCATTAATTCTTGAGAAATAATAGTTGACTTGTCAAGAATTTTATGACAATTAATTTTGTGACGGTTAATATTGAGATAGTATTATCCTATAAATGCATATAATATCCCCATATTGAATCAAGAAAACGACGGCCTGCCATTACAACATACTCCCTCAGTCTCATTCGAAAGGGCATAAATTTTCTTTTTGGGCGTCCCATTTAAAAGGGCACAACCCCAAAAAGGAAAGTTTTTATTATTTTTATACTCTTCCTACCCCACTCATTCTCTCTCCTAGTTTACTTTTACACTCACAACATTCTCTCTCCTAACTATTCCTCCCACTCATTCTCTCTCCTATTTAATTTTTCATACTCACAACATTTAACCTTTTTCTCTTTCTTACATCACTTTTCTTATTCATTTCTTAATTTCCGTGCTAGGAGACAAAATTGCCCTTTCGGGCGGGTCGGAGGGAGTATATCAAATGCTTTCATAATGAATAAATTCTTCTAGATTACTTTCTCTGTTTCGCTGGAAAGTTCAAAGTAAAAGAAAAATTTGTCAATATTCTTCCACTTTTGACATTAAAACTTAAAGAAAATATGATTATCCGAATAAAAATCTAAAAAAATGTTATGAATTCACCATCAAGAATACTCTAAAAAATAATTTAAATTTTTTCTTTTGGATAAACAAATTTTCTGTAAATTCTTAATACTTTAATATGATAATAAAATTACACTAAAATTATTATTTTTATTTAGATAGATAACAATTATTTTTGGAAGGAAAAAAAAAATTGGACAGATGGAGTAAGACCAACTTATCTATTTCTCAAAATAAACAACTAAAATAGCTTACATAGTAACTAGCCAATAAATTATCCCGGTTGATGAGTATTAGCAAATCTAAATAACACTTCTTCTACCTTACAATTTACACACAAAACCACTTATTCCCAATCTCACGCCATTTATTACATAATTTCATACATCTTCAGCGTCGCTTGTACTAGGACGAGAATCAATGTAGAATTCTGAGTCAAGCCCGTCCACAATCCGCCCTCTGTTTACGCGCATTTAGAAAAAAGAATTAAGCTGAATACAGAACTTGATGATTGGATGTTAGGAGAAACATGCAGTATTGAAAGTACAGAAACGATATGAGCATACCTCTCAAGAACAAACTTCCCTTCTTTATACTTCTGGCTTTTTTCATGTGCAGACTCCTGTATTGGGAAAATGGATGTGTTTGAGATGAAAAGGCTCAATAATGTTTGAAATTTCTCAAGTGAAATGAATCGGTCCACACGCATGCAAAAAATACTCCCTCCGTCTCATAAAGATGTCCCCATTTTCGAGTTTTGTTTGTCTCAAATAGATAGTCTCGTTTCAAAAAAATGAGAGGTTAAACATTCAACTTCCAACCTTTCCCTTGAAGTGCATTTGTTTTAACTGATAATATTGCCACAGTTTTTTTCGGAGTGTGATATTTAACCTTGACTAAGGGCTCGTTTGGTAGCCGAGTGGGATTAGCATGTATTTGTATTAATAGTGAGGGGATTGTTAATCCTAGGATTAACGAGGCTTCCTAATAATCCTGATTGAAAATATAAACTTTTGTTTGTTAGAAACCACATAAAACAAGACAATGTTCTTTTAAATACCAAATTACCCGTACAATTATAAATAGACAATCAAGGGCACAATTAAAGAAAAAAGCAATTTTTTTTCTAAATTGACAACCTGTTAACATTTTGTATAGAGAGAATTAAATATGGAAGGTCAAGTCATTTAATAGTTGACATATATATTGGGGGTATTCCTACCAAACACTCGACTTCGGGATTATTAATCCCATCAGGTGCTAAGACGACGGGCTACCAATCGGGCACTAAGAGTATTTAGTCAAATGCACTTCAAGGGCAAGGTTGGAAGTTCAATGGTCCATAAACATCATTGGGGACATCTATTTGGGACAAAAACATCAACATATATAGTCCACCAAGGGAAGTAAATTGTTCATTACTAGCGAAATTTGACATCATTGGTTGTTCATTGTTATAAAATTAAAACAAATTGGCCTAAATAATTCTAAAAGCCATCCAAGCTCCATACTTTGGATGGTTGTGCATGAGAGAGAGAGAGAGATTACATACATATTTCCAGCCAACAATTTGTCCACAGCAGCAACAGAAAATGTCTGCTACAGTATGCATTCCTGAAAGCATCATCCTCTCCTCAAGAGGACCAATAGTTGTGTTCGCCCTAAACCATAAAAAGAATAACTAAATTCAAATATTTTTCTGAAGATTGACATCTCGTTCCAGTTATATCTTCTTAATGTAAAAGTACAAGGAAAGATGAATCTAACAACACATCATTTCTTGCCAGATGCACAATAAAACAAAAATAACACTCCCCCGTCCCAAAAGAATAGTCTCATTTGACACGTCAAACTTTTTTAAGGATATTGTTAGAGATATTATCTCACATTGGGAATTGACAAACCTTATCTATAATATATAAAGATCATGAGTTCCTCCCCTTAGCACCAATTGATTTTAAGTGAAACCTCATACTTTAAGATGGTATTAGAGCAGGTTCATTAGTGTTGCTTATACATTTTTGAAATCACACTAATTTATCACTTCTTTTAGGGCATTTATGCAATTCTAAAAGGTCCGACAGTCAGTAAGAAAATTCAAACTTGCTATTGAAACGACTTGTAGAAATTCTTCATCTCCAGAAACTAAAATGGGAAATTTGACTGAATAAAATAAATAGAGTAATTATAAAAACTTACACATTGCTGAATAGGTATGCCTTTCCTCGACGACAGTGAAAATTCCGGGAAACAACCTCGTCGGCAAGGGCTAGATGTGTTTTGCAGAACTTGCACCGGTAACTCCTCCCCTCCAGCTCCACCACAAATATCCTCCCCATCTCTCTCTCTCTCTCTCTCTGGATTCGAATTCACAACAACACTAATTACAAAACCCTAATTTTGGTGTGATCAATCAAATCAGACCATACAATAGAACAATGTAGAATGATGAGTCACAAACTGTAGATAGAGAAAAATGAAATGGATAGAATTTCACAGTCACCGTTGGATTTGTGGCGGTGGTCCCGCTCCGACGGTTCAAATTTAGGTACTTCCTCCGGTTAAAAGTAAGTAGATTTCATTTTTTAAAAGTTAAGTGTGGGTAATAATTAATTTACAAAAAAATGCCATAATTTAGTTTGTAAAATGTTGTGTTATAAATGTGTTGTTGATTTAATTACAGTGTGACGGGTTTATAATTTGATTCAATCAATAAAATATCATCATCCCGTCTCATATTTATAATTTTATAAACTTTTTTTTGTGTTATTAAAATTACACGTTAAATAATGCACACGAGAACAATTAATAAGGTATTTTTTACTCTTAAATTAAAACTAGTTTTGTTGTATTTATTGTATTTTTTTAATTAAATAATGGACACGCGAGAAACAAATAATAAGATATTTTTTTATAGTATTTGATAAAATTGTAAAATAAATATACTTGTACAAAATTAAATTTTTATACAATATCTATTTTAAATCGAATGAAATATTCATTAGAGATAATTTTGATATTTCGCCAGATATTTAGCTCAAATTCACGCATGAGGCATTTACAAAAAACTACTTTAGAAAGATGAAAATTAAAAAAAAAACATATAAGTTCGAAATTACAAAAAAAAAAAAAAAAAAAAAATTATCAGTTTTGGTCAAACAACTGATAATTTCAGTTATCACTTGTTTACAACTGATAACTGAAATTATCAGTTGTTTGAAGCACAAATTAGTCTTCAAATAACTGATAATTTCAGTCTGAAATTATCACTTGTTTGAACAACTGATAACTGAAATTATCAGTTGTTTGATCAAAACTGATAAAAAAATAAAAAAAAATGTTTTTTGTAATTTTTCATCTTACATATTTTTTTTTTTAAGTATCATCTTTTTTAGTGAGTTTTTTTTTAATAAACCCTTTTATATTTGTTTTTAGTAAACTTCGCACCACCTCGACCGTCAACCTCTAACTTTCCTGATGCGCTGACCCAACTCCTGTCGCCATCATATTAGGTCCCTTAGTTGGGCCAAATATATGGGCTGAAGTTTGCCTAAAGAGAGTTACTATTTAAACCCCAAAAAATTATGAGTATACCCCATTACTAATATCACCCCAAATAAATTACACACACCCCTTTACTTTCCCTTTATACCCTTCCATTCACCCACTCACCCACACCCATTGAAGAAGAAGAAGAAGAAGAAGAAGAAGAAGAAGAAGAAGAAGAAGAAGAAGAAGAAGAAGAAGATTAAGATTATGGCTGGAATTCGTTGGAGATGCAGTGGTGGTGAACGGTGTTGGGTCTGAAACAGGGGAAGGAGACCACACGGAACGGGTTTTGGAACAGAGGAGAGGAGTTCGCCGGCGAACTGGTTTGGTGTCGGAGAAGACGATCGGAGAGAGCTAGGTTGTGGGCTCGGCGTTGTTGGGGCGCTGCCGCTTTAGGGTAGAGGAAGAGAGCGGTGATGGAGGATTGAAGGAGGAGTGGGCTATTTGGCCTGAGAAGGAGGGCTTTGGATCGCCGGTGAGTGGGGAGACGATTGTCGTTGGTGGAGATTGGTGATGGCTGTCACCGGTGAGGAAGAAGATCGATTGGGGAGGGGAAGCTCCCTCTGTAATTCCGGCTAGAGAGAGAGAGATGAGAGAGAGAGATGATCTGCGTATTGCTTAGAGAGAAAGAAAGAGTGTTTTTCCTCTTTTTTGTCCGTGTCCCCCCCCCTTTACAAATGAAAATCAATCCCCATTTAACGTTGATTTTGGGATTATTCTCATTGTCGTATGAAAAAATAGGGGTCGGCCGCTATCCGCCGACTCCGACGGAAAAAGTCGGCCACCACCTGCCGACTTTGGGCTTAAAAGTCGGTCACACCCGGCCGATTCTGGGAAAAAAGTCGGCCACCACCGGCCGATTCTGGGAAAAAAGTCATCCACCATTGGCCGATCCCTTGTTTTTCATAAAATTCACCTAATTTTTTTGAAATTATATTTCAAAAATCATTTGTATGAGCTAAATAAGTCATATACCTAAAAGAAATTATAATTTTTATTGAAATTATACTCTAAAATTTATATACATAATTTTTTAAAAAATATATATATATTCAAGACAAGATTAAAATGAGCAAATAATTTTTGGAGTATAATTTCAAAAAAAATTATATGACTTATTTAGCTCATGCAAATGATTTTTGTAGTATAATTTCAAAAAAATTAGGTGAATTTTATGAAAAAAACAAGGGGTCGGCCAGTGGTGGATGACTTTTTATTAAAAAGTCATCCGAGTATGGTGGAAAAAATTACAAAAAGTCGGTCGGGTGTGGTTGACTTTTTTCCCAGAATCGGCCGGTAGTGGCCGACTTTTAAGCCTAAAGTCGTCCGGGTATGGCCGACTTTTAAGCCCAAAGTCGGCAGGTGATGGCCGACTCTGATAATTTTCGTTTTTTTTATTTAAAAAAAAATGTTAAAATTTTGAGAATGAGATTTTTTTTTTTATAGAGAGAGAAAGTAAGGGGCTGGAAATGGGGATTGGGGGGGGGAGAGTGGTGAATGGGAGAAGATGAACAAAAGGGTAAAAAAATAATTAACTTCAATGGCATTTTTGCAATTTTTTCATTTGGGATTTACTAATAATTTTTTGGGGTTTAAATAGTAACTCTCTTGCCTAAAACCCATTGTATTTGGGCCAAAACAGCTGGGCTTAATATCTTTATCAACTAACACGTCATGGCCAGCTGTCATTATCAGCCGACTTTGTCCTTCATGTCGACGTGAAAAGATATACGTGTCATTCAACAATTGCAGGACCATCTTTGTCACCCCAACAACTGCATGAATGTCGTATGTGACGTATACAACTAACAGGTGTGTGTATTTTAGAAAGAGAGAGAAAGGATGATATCTTGTCCATAGAATCCAGAGCAGAAAATTGGAACCATCAAAAGCGGCCGCCGCGCACCCACTTCCTAAAACTCTTTCCCACGTGGACCCCAGTGTCACTTTGTCAAAGGATAAGGACCTACAGAATTTATTTAAGAGAAATTAGCCTCTAATATTACACTCAGGTCCCACCGTCCCAATATTTTCCGAATGTTGCAATATTAACCAATCAAATTTACCATACACTCCCTCCGTCTCATTCTAAGTTTCACCCTTTTGAAAAATTTCGTAAATTAAGAATAAAAGTAAGTGAAGAAAGTGTTGTGAGTATAAAAGTAAAATAGGAGAGAGAATGAGTGGAGAGAATAGTAAATTTGAAAAGTGTTGTGAGTATAAAAGTGAAATAGGAGAAAGAATGAGTGGGTGAAATAGTAAAGATTCTTTGTCATTTTAGTAAAGGTGAAATTTTTAACGAGACACCCGTTTTGACAAAAAGTAAAGCTTGAAATGGGACGGAAGGAGTGTCAGTCATTTTTTTTATCAAAATGTTAATTAAAAATAAAATTTTCATTTTTGGGTATAAAATTATTCAATTACTACCTTTACATTGTAAATTATTAGAAATTATTAAATATTTTATATTTAAAATAATGTAGGTGAGATAAACTTTAATAAGAATATTTTAATAATGAATATCTTTCTTAAAATTGATGCAAAATGCTGAAGTGATACTTTCTCCGATTTAAAATGAATGTTGTTTTTTTATTTTTACTGAATTTAAGAAAAATATTTAATACTATGGCTCCGTTTGTTTGGGGGAAAATGTTTTTCGGAAAATATTTTTCTCATTTTTCGGTGTTTGTTTCGCACCAAAAAATGGGGAAAACTTCATTTTTATCTTATTTTCCGGAAAACATTTTCATTTTCCGGAAAACATTTTGCCGTAAATCATTTTCCGAAAAATGTTTTACGCTAAACAAACGGACCCTATGTGACAACTATTTTGAAAAGGAGAAAATAAATATTTTGTACCGAGATAGTAAAAAAACTGCCAAATCTAATCCTATAAATTTTCTTTCTCATAATTCAAAATTTTTAAATCTCAATTTTACCTCAATATCTTCCTCTCGTCTTTTGGTCGAGCAGCTCTTCTCGATTGCTCAACCGCATTCAGTTCTGATAGCAATATAAAATTGACTTCTATATTCTTTCATTCCTTTGAATTTTTTGAATTTTTTTGAGATACTTATTTCTTATTATTAATTGTACTTTCTAAGTGAAATAATGTATGAAACAAAAAAAAAATTACTCCCTCCGTTTCACCCAACTGTGAACCATTGACCAAGGCATGCCGATTAAGAAATATTATTAAGATAATGAAAATGTGTGGTAGAAAATGAAGAGAGGGAATGAGTGGAGTAAATAGTAGGTTGGTTGAATAAATTGTGTGGTGGAGAATGAATGGAGTTAATGAGTGGGTGGGGTAGGGAGAATATAAAATATTAAAGGACAAACCATTTATGGTAGTTCACACTGGACTAGGACGAACCAAAAGGAAAATAAGTGTACACTGGGCTGGGACGGAGGGAGTATATGAGTAGATTTGATAGTTACTCCCTCCGTTCTATTTCAATTGAGCCACTTTTTTTTTGGACGTCCCAATTCAAATGAGTCATTCCATAAATGGAATAAAGTGAACAGTATTTCGGACATTTATACCCTCATAATATTTATATATTTACAAAAAAATCATTCATAATACCCTTATAATTTTAATATATTTACAAAAAAATCAATCATTAACTTACTATTCCTCTCACTCATTCTCTCTCCTATTAAATGTTTTTAACTTTTATATTCGCTCTCCTCTAATCTTCTACACACTTTCAATTCTTTACTCATTTTTTAAAAAAATTCTTAAAAAGCGTGCAAAAATGTCATGATTCAATTGAAGTGGGACGGAGGAAGTATATTATAAAATTGTGATAATAATTACATAACTTAAAAAATTGTGAAAACCTCAAAAACAACATCAATTTTAAATCAAATTTAGTGTTTTTTTTTTCAATATCTCATAATAATAATTGACTTTTTTTAAGAAACGATAATTGATTTTCATAAAATAAAATGGGTAAAAACTAGGGCCGTAAACGAGCCGAGCCAAGTCGAGCTTTTAAGTTTTGAGTTCGAGCTCGAGCTTTTCTCAAGCTCGAGCCCAGAATGCATGTTCGAGCTCGGATCGAATCAAGTTTCAAGCTTTTCGTGAGCTGACTCGCGAGCTTTTCACGAGCTCGAGTATTAACGAGCCAAGCTCGAGTTTCGACTTATATTTTGAAAAATTCCTAAGTCACGGCCAATGGCTAAGCCGGCCAATATCAATGCATATTTGCCTTGGCTTAAGTCTCCTTATATACTAAGGCAAGCCTAAAACTTTTGTTTTTTTTTTCATGTGGGATAAAATGCCAAGGCAGGCCGAGCGAGCCAAGGCAAGGTCGATTTCCCACATCGAAAGAAAACGAATGTAAAATGGTCTTGGCCTTGGTATATAATGAGTCATTATATACCAAGGCAACCCATTTTACTTTGGTTTTTTTTCCATGTGGGATAAAGGCTAAGGTTGATTTCCCACATCAAAAGAAAACCAATGTAAAATGTGTTGGAATTTAAATTAATAAGCACCACAGATTAAACGACAATTTAATCAACAGTAGGGGATTTTATTGATCAAGTCAAACGTACCAATTAAGCCAATAGCAAAACCGAAAGCCAAGGAACAGGATCAGGAAAACAAACAGAAACAATAAAACAAACGGTTAGAAAAATTATCGTGATTTGATCGAGTCGCCTTAGGAAGACTGTCCTAAGAGAAAATATTGCCCCCAATTGGTGCAACTCGTGCATGTGCAAATTTCTCCGAGGACAAAACGATCACGGACTACGTACCACAAAGCAAACACAGTAGGTAGTCACCGGCGGTCCTATCTCAGTCGCCTTGAATCTCACGAACAAATCTCTACGAACGGGAGTAATCGATCAATGAATAAAAGCAAGAGAATTGTGTTTCTCTTCAATATTCATGTATCAAAAACGGCTGAGGGAAAAGAGTATTTATACTTGTGGTAAATATTAGGTTTTAGGTTTAATTAAGCCTAAAAACCTGCTCCAAATCGGCCCAGGAAAAGTCAAATCCCGTCACAAGCGTGGCCGCTCTAGCTAGGAGCGCAACCGCGCTAAGCTCCAGGAAAAAGTGGCGAAGCCTCGGCCCTTAAGCGCGGCCGCTCTTGGCACGAGCGCGGCCGCTCTCCCCCGCAGTGCTTCAGACGAGATTTTGTTCCCTTTGCCAATTCAGTTCAAGCCAAACACTTTCATGTCATAGCCTATGAACTTCATACCACAAATACAAAAATTCCAATAATCCCCCACAAGTTCATAGAAATATGACGTGCATGCATTGTCCATTGCCATGCTTTCAATAATGGTACCTTCCGCTTGAACCACTACCTATGTTATCCAACGCAAACCTCCACAGACCGCATGAACGGGTGTCTTGAATCTGATGCCTTTGGATGTAGAGGCCTTTGCTGGTAACAAACACGACAAAAGCTATGATAGGCCCTCTATCGAACACTTGACGCTTATAAGCCATACGTCCCGATCCTCTATCATGAATGCTTTCAAGGAATAACCCAAATTCCTCTAGTTGCGGCCAACAACAACACTCACTTAGCTGGGCATCTCAGAAGATGTACTGCTAACATCTTGTCTAAAAGACTTGATCCCATTCAAAGTTCCAAACTTTTACTAAATTAGCAAAGAATGAGCACCTCTAGGCTATTCAGTGGATAGACTCGTACATGTAACATGTCAATCTATTTATTAGTGCTCCGACTCACCCCACGCCTTGTTATTACCACATTGAATCTCCTTTGTGGGATCTCCACTGTGTAGATTGGGTTGCTACTGCGTTTGAGTCGACGGGGTTCACCCCATCCCCAACCTAGATTTTTGAACTAGAGCAAATTCTAGCCCTTCGGTTAAAGGATCACCGTGTTATTCTTGGTACCAACATAATCAACAATATCACCTTCCGAGACACAAGATCCCTTATAGATTTTAATCTAATTTGGATATGTCTCCTAGTTTTACAAATTGTACTTGACACTTTTCAGCTTCTCAATGTGGCGGTGTTGTCACAATGTACGAGATAATGTGCATGGGCTTACCGACTACGGGCAACTCGTACATAAGTCCTCGAAGCCATTCAGCCTTCCAATCCAAGTAGTATCAAGGGCAACTAATTCGGCCTCAAATGTAGACCTAGACAACAGAGTTTGTTTGGTCGACCTCCAAGCGACCGCAGCCTCCGCCTAAGGTGAAAACATACTCGCATGCCCATAACTCCCTGAGTTATAGGCAATCCAGCTTGCATCACTATATCCTTCAAGAACAGAAGGATATCTACCGTAATGCACCCAAGGGAAATCGTTCTCCTTCAAGTACTTCGAGAACTCTATCAAGAGCTTCCCAATGTGCTTTATTTGGACATCGAGTATATCTAGCCAACCTAGTAACCGAATAGGATATATCCGGCCTAGTACAATTGGCAAGATACATCAAACTTCCAATAATTTGAGAATATCTCAACCGAGCCATCTGCATCTACTTTCATTCTTAGTGAGAGCAGATGAAGGGTCATATGGAGTCTTAGCCACTTTGCAATTCTTATAACCAAATTTCTCAATTACACTTTCAGTATAATGAGATTGCGATATGGTTATGCCACTAGTTGAACGAGTCAACTTAAGGCCAAGAATCACACTAGCCACTCCCATATCCTTCATCTCAAACTTACCTATCAAGAATGCCTTAGTAGTATCAATTATCCTCATATCCGTTCCAAACAACAGAATATCATCGACATACAGACATAAGACAATACTACTATCACCAATACTCTTGCTATAAACACACTTATCAAAATCATTATTAACAAAGCCAAACGATGAGATAATTTTATCAAATTTCTCATGCCATTGCTGAGGGGCTTGTTTAAGTCCATACAAGGACTTAACAAGTTTACAAACCTTTCTCTCATTGCCAGGGGCCTCAAAACCTTCAGGTTGATCCATATAAATTTCTTCCTCAAGATCGCCATGCAAGAAAGCGGTCTTAACATCCATCTGATGGATAGGAAGATCATATACAGAGGCCAATGCGATAAGCATTCGGATTGTAGTCATTCTAGCAACTGGCGAATAGGTATCGAAATAGTCTATTCCTTCCATTTGCTTGAATCCCTTAGCCACTAACCTCGCCTTAAACTTGTCAACGGTTCCATCCGGTTTCAGTTTCCTTTTGAAGACCCACTTACATCCTATCGTGCTACAACTGTGAGGGAGATCGACCAATTCCCTATGTCCCATTAGAGACAATAGAACCCATCTCACTCTTAACAAAGATCCTTCCACCGCTTGGCATCGAAGTAGCCATAGCAGCTTTGAAGGTTAGAGGATCACCCTCGACATTGTAAGTGATAAAATCATTTCCAAAGTCCTCGGTGATCCTTGCCCTTTTACTCCTTCCTGGTTCAATCTCATCGTCGAATGAGTTGCACCGGAATCAACCCCCACATTGGTCGGCTCCTCTACTTGAGCAGAATAGAATTAGTGGTTGGGTTGATTCCTTAGAAGTCCGTTCTTCATAGGAAACACATCCTCAAAAAATGTTGCATCACGTAACTCAACTATAGAGTTCACGTCTATGCCGTAAATTTCAGATTTGATAATAAGAAATCTCAATGCATAACTTGTTTCAGAATAACCTATAAAGATAGCATCAACAGCTTTAGGTCCAAGCTTTTTCCTTTTATGTGCGGGTACAAGTACCTTTGCAAGGCACCCCCACACTTTTAAGTGTTTCAAGCTAGCCTGTCGACCTCTCCAAAGTTCAAACGGACTTTCCTTTCTATGTTTAGGAGGGACTCTATTCGTAATATGGCAAGCCGTATTCAAAGCCTCTCCCCACATATATTTGGGCGCCCGTAACTTATGAGTAAACCGTTAATCATATCGCAAGGGTTCTATTCTTACGTTCAAAGAACACCATTTGATTGAGGGGTGTAGGGAGGAGTCTCTTCATGTACTATTCCGTTTTCTTCGCAATAATACATGAAGGGGTTAGACTCATATTCACCTCCTCTATCAGACCTTAACCGTTTAAGTTTCTTGTCGCCAGTGTTTCGCTTCAGTTCTTAAATATAATGAATTTATCTAATGCTTCATCCTTAGAACTAAGCAAATAGACATAACGGTATTTACTAGCATCATCAATAAAGGTGAGAAAGTATTTCTTTTTGTCTTTGGTCAACACACCATTAAATTCACAAATATCGGTATGAACTAAATCTAGAATTTCGTAATTTCTCACAACCGTTTTAAACGGACCTTTTGTAGACTTAGCTTCAACACATACGTGACACTTAGAATTCTTATCAATAGCATGTTTAGGAATAATATCTAAGTTCATCATTCTTTTCACAGAATCATAGTTAATATGTCCTAAACGACCATGCCAAACATTTGAAGATTCAATGGAATAAGAGACAGATAATCAATAGAACTAAAATTATTGTGCGAACAAACATCGCTTTCAACTCTAATTTTAAATAAACCATCCGAGGAATAACCTTTCCCCACAAAACTACCGTAATCCAAAATTATAACCTTATTACACTTAAATGAAATCTCAAATCCTTCCCTAACTAGACTAGAACCACTAATAATGTCATGACGAATATCGTGAACGTGATACACTCGATGCAAGGTAAGAATGCGACCATTGGGAAACCTCAGTCCACGCGTCCAGCCCCAAGCACCTTTGCAAAGACTAGAGTTCCCCATCGTCACCGATCTACCACGGCCAGCCGGTAAGACACAAATAGCAATTTATCAAAGACAAACGTGCACATTTGCCCCAGCCACAACTAGCCACTCGTTGGGTTCATAGACAAGAAAGAGTTCAGACAAGAAGTTACATACTTTGTAACATTGCGGGTCGAAGCGTCAACTCCAGTGCATCGGTCGGGATCATCATAATCCTTCTGGACCCAACACCATGTTGACGCAGGATGGTCATCACAGAGGCTTGTGGTCCTTTTCCTTTCTTGGACGGGCAAATTCCCTAGAAAAGTGTCCACCTTCTCCACAATTCCAAAGCATTCGTTTTGCTTTTGGTTTCCTAAAGTTATTTTTCTTAACTTTAAGTTTATCATGGTTTTCTTTATCCTTAGAAGTTTTCACACCTTTTCCTTTAAACTTGCTTTTACCGGTTATCATATTAGCGGCCTTCCACAGTACACTCGGTTGGTTACCATTATGCACCTCCCGAATCGCAATTGCATTCATCAATTCATTGAGTGTCAAGTTTCCAAGACGATGCTTGAGGGTCATACCCGAATTCCCCCAAGATCGAGGAAACTTCTCAATGATAGCCATGACAACGAACTTATCAGAAGTCCCATGTTAGCATCCTTGAGTGATCGCAAAATGATTTGGAGTTCGTGCACTTGGTCGGTAACCGACTTTCCCTCACTCATGTGATAATTCAGAACTTTCCCACTTGGTACTTTTCCACACCGGAGTCATCGGTGCCGTACTTCGTGGAAAGCGTTTCCCACAAATGACGCAAAGAAATGAGAGGAGCAGAGCAATAAACATCAAAGAGTGCATTCGACAAAGCCGACGAATGCATCCTCGAACAACATCGTCCCGCTCCTTCCACAGCTTTAACAGCCAGCACATTAACTGGATCATCACCATTCGTAGCGGGACATTTCGATGTCGCACACTGTACATACCCTTAATCGACAAATGCATCTTCATGCGTTCGGACCAACGCTTGAAGTTCTTACCACCAAACTTCTCCTAAGATCGGAGGTGTCAACTAGGGACTTAAAGGGAGAGCTAGAGGAACCACCAGACATGATCAAATAAAACTATTTTCTCTTAAATTGTTGGAAATTAAATTAATAAGCACCACAGATTAAACGACAATTAAATCAACAGTAGGGGATTTTATTGATCAAGTCAAACGTACCAATTAAGCCAATAGCAAAATCGAAAGCCAAGGAACAGGATCAGGAAAACAAACAGAAACAATAAAACAAACGGTTAGAAAACTTATCGTGATTTGATCGAGTCGCCTTAGGAAGACTGTCCTAAGAGAAAATATTGCCCCCAATTGGTGCAACTCAGTGCACTGTGCAAATTTCTCCGAGGATAAAACGATCACGGACTACGTACCACAAAGCAAAGACACAGTAGGTAGTCACCGGCGGTCCTATCTCAGTCGCCTTGAATCTCACGAACAAATCTCTACGAACGGGAGTAATCGATCAATGAATAAAAGCAAGAGAATTGTGTTTCTCTTCAATATTCATGTATCAAAAACGGCTGAGGGAAAAGAGTATTTATACTTGTGGTAAATATTAGGTTTTAGGTTTAATTAGGCCTAAAAACCTGTTCCAAATCGGCCCAGGAAAAGTCAAATCCCGTCACAAGCGCGACCGCTCTAGCTAGGAGCACGACCGCGCTAAGCTCCAGGAAAAAGTGGTGAAGCCTCGGCCCTTAAGCGCGGCCGCTCTTGGCACGAGCGCGGCCGCTCTCTCCGCCTTGATGCTTCGAGGCGAGATTTTGTTCCCTTTGCCAATTCAGTTCAAGCCAAACACTTTCATGTCATAGCCTATGAACTTCATACCACAAATACAAAAATTCCAACAAAATGCCCTTGGCCTTTGTATATAATGAGGCTTGAAGGTAAGCAAAGTAATTCGGCTAAAAAGATAAAATTCTTACAAGCTTTTCACGAGCCGAGCTAAAACGAGTCGATCTCGAACATACGAGCCGAACACGAGCCGGCTCGAAAAAAAAACGAGCTTGAATATCTGTTCGAGCTCGAGTTCACCTCGAGCCCACTTGAACTTGAGCTTTTTACGAGCCGAGCTCGAGCCGGCTCATTACGTGTAACAGCCCTACCCTATTAAAAATTGAATAAAAAACAATAAGGAAGTACTTATTAGTACTTCATTAATCAAAGGACTTTTCTATTGTATGTCCATGAGCACATGATAAGAATTATAGATTCTCTTGTAATGTGTGTCAAATTAATACTTGACACACATTACAAGAGAATCTTTGAATAAATCTTTTAAAGATTCTCTTGTAATGTGTGTCAAGTATTAATTTGACACACATTACAAAGGAATCTTTAAAAAAATTTCTTGTAATGTGTGTCAAATTAATACTTGACACACATTACAAGAAAATATTTATTTTTTATCATGTGTCCATAGGCACACATAGAAAAGTCCTTAATCAAATACTATTTCCGGTGCGAAATTAAATTTGAAATATAAATGAGTTTAATTTAAAGTTGGCAATTATTTTGATCTAATTTTGAGTTTTAAATGTAATGACAATTATTTTGATTGGATATACTCCCTCCGTCCCACAACAAGTGACACAGTTACTGTTTCGCACGGAAATTAAGGAAAAAGTGAAAAGGTTGATGTGTTGTGAGTGTAGATAGTTGAGTAGGAGAGAGAATGACTGGAGAGAATAGTAAATTATAATGGTGTTGTGAGTATTAAAATAATGTAGGAGAGAGAATGAGTGGAGAGAATAGTAAAGATTCTTTGCCATTTTAGGAAGTACTCCCTCCGTCCCACCCGAATTTGGACAAAATTACTTTACACGGAGATTAAGAAATAACAATAAGATAATAAAAATGTGTGGTAGAAAATGAAGAGAGAGAATGAGTGGAGTTAATAGTGGTTGGTTGAATAAATTGTATGGTGGAGAATGAGTGGAGTTAATGAGTGAGTGGGGTATGCCCATTTTTTTATTATTATAAACTTTCCTTTTTGGGTTGTCCAAATTCGGATGGGACGCCCAAAAAGGAAATTTGTCCAAATTCGGGTGGGACGGAGGGAGTATGACTTATTAGTAGAACGCCCAAAATAACAAAATGTGTCACTTATTGTGAGACAGAGGGAGAAGTAATTAGCACTAATAAAGTGGACTAATTGGTGACACATAGCAGCAAATACTTCCTCAGTCCCGGTTCACTTGGCACCAACTTTTTGGGTGTAGGAATTAAGAAAAAGTGATGTAAGAAAGAGAAAAAGTTAAATGTTGTGAGTATGAAAAATTAAATAAGAGAGAGAATGAGTGGGAGGAATAGTTAGGAGAGAGAATGTTGTGAGTGTAAAAGTGAAGTAGGAGAGAGAATGAGTGGAGGGAATAGTGAATATTCTTTTCCATTTTGGACAGTGCCAAGTGAAGTGGGACGATACAAAATGAAAATTAGTGCCAAGTGAAGTGGGACGGAGGAAGTATTTGATAAAATAAATAAGGAATGAAAAGAGTCAAGCAGCCATCATTGTAGTCAACACAATGAATACCGAATAAAATAATTAAAGGCACCGTGAAAATAAAAGGAAATCATTCAATTCGAACGGTGGATGTCCACGTGACGACATAAGAAACCCCGACATGGCCGTCGTCAACACGAAATTACTGCCATCTGGGTCCCACAACCCCTCACATCACCTCTTCTTTCCCACAGAAACCGGCCCTTGTGATTCGCTCACTTTACTACCTACAACGACGCGCCGTCGGTGCCGTCCGAAAACATTTATTAATTATTAACTCAACAATCACTAAAAGTCTCATAATGACCCTCACCTTTTCTTAGTCTCTCAATTCACACCCTGATCTTTTTCACTACCGCTCACGTCCGTCTGATTAAAACTAATCCATTGAGATTCTCGCAAAAGCCAAGACAAAATACTATTACTAACCGAATCTCAAGGGCAAACTTTAGTCCGACAGTCGGCGCAAATGAGCCCACGCTTCTCGTCGCGAAAAGAAAGCGACAAAAACTTGCGTGAGAACAATATTATTCGTCTCATTTATGAGACGGGTCGAATTTATGGGTTCGACCACACCCACACCCGTTTTAAACAAATGGCGTACGCCCATTCCACGTTAAGTATGCCTTTGGCCCAAATCGCCTTGGCGCCAAATTGCTCCATCCTTGACCCCAATTAACCCCAAGCAGTCTCGGCCATGGCCATGCAGTGGCCAGCCATGCCTTGGCCTAGTTTGGACCAATTTGGTATTCGTTTCGTTTCGCAATTGTACCGTCACACTTTGGCCACTATAAAAAAATCTTTTGCACCTCGCTCTTTGAGATTTTATTTTTCACTTTAGCCCATGAATTTTTATTAATCAAATTCGTCCAAAATTTCCATATTTCCAATTTAGTCCCTGAATTTCATGTTTTTTTCGGTTTGTGAAAAGTAATAGTTACTATAACATAATGTAATAATTGTATGCATATAAAGTAATAGTTTGTATACATTAAAGTAATACTCCCTCCGTCCCGGTAGAAGCGTCACCCTTTTAGGGGTGGCGCGCAAATTAAGGAAAAGTGTGGGAAGAAAAAATGTTGTGAGTGTAATTTAAAAATAGGAGAGAAAATTAGTGGAGGAAATAGTGAATTTTAAAAGTGTTGTGAGTGTAGAGGAGAGAGAATTAGTGGAGGGAATAGTGGATGGGATAATAAAATATTAATAAAAGTTTCCTTTTTAGGAAAGGGTGACGCTATAAACGGGACGCCATTTTGGGTAAAAAGTGACGCTTCGGCCGGGACGGAGGGAGTACATATATACAGAAAAGTAATAGTGTTTTTCCCTGTGTTTTCTTCGTTTGACAAAAGTAATACTTATTATAACTAAAATAAGTTATTACATTTCAAATGTAATACATATAGTTTGTATTATAATACATATAGTTTGTATTACATTTGAAAAAATGGGTAAAAATAATACATATATACAGAAAAGTAATAGTGTTTTTCCCTATGTTTTCTTCGTTTGGCAAAAATAATACTTATTATAACTAAAATAAGTTATTACATTTCAAATGTAATACATATAGTTTGTATTATAATACATATAGTTTGTATTACATTTGAAAAAATGGGTAAAAATAATACATATATACAGAAAAGTAATAGTGTTTTTCCCTATGTTTTCTTCGTTTGGCAAAAGTAATACTTATTATAACTAAAATAAGTTATTACATTTCAAATGTAATACATATAATTTGTATTACATTTGAAAAAATGGGTAAAAAACGAGCTTTTGTTTTTTTAAAACAGGTATTACGTTTACTTATTAACAATGTTACTTTATATGTATACAGTCATTACATTAAGAGATGGTAACTATTACTTTTTCTAAACGTAATACCAGTTTTAAAAGGCATGAGCTGCCATTTAAAACGTAATACCTATTTTAAATGGATCGACCCGTCTCATGCATGAGACGGATCCCCTTATTCTCACAGGAAACTAACTCTTAAATTACCTCATAATTACTCTTTTAAAATATTAGCATGCAATCCCTCGGTCTTATTAATTTGACTTTGAATTTTCTCTTTCTTTCGGTACGGAATTAAAAAAATACTTACTCTCTCCATCCCGATAATTGTTTCACCATTTTTTCTCAACACGCAATTTATGGATTTCAAAAATGTTGTGAGTGTAATAGTAAAATAGGAGAGTGAATGAGTGGAGAAAATAGTAAATTTGAAAAATGTTGTGAGTGTAATAGTGAAATAGGAGAGAAAATGAGTGGGTTGAATAGTAAAGATTCTTTGCCAAAAAAAAAAAGGTGAAACTTCTAACGGAACGCCATTTTGGGTAATTGGTGAAGCTTTTATTGAGAGGGAAAGAGTATATAATAAGAGGATAAAGAAAAAGTGGATGAGGTATTGTGAGAATGAAAATATTTTTGAAAATAACATAAACAAGTTTTCACCCGCTTAATAGCAAAAATATTTTCCAAAAAATATTTTCATTTGTTTGATAATTTAGAAGAAAATATGTTTTGATAAAAACACAATCACAGATAAGTTGAAGCAGATAGGGTGAGATAGGGCTAGAGATGCCCAGCCGGTTCAGATCGGCGGCTCTGATTCTGAACCAGCGGTTCACAAAATCGTCCAGCCTTGAATCGTAACTGGACCGGATATAGGCGATTCCGGTTCACGATTCTGAACCATCCGTACAGTTCCGGTTTGAACCGTGATTTAAAAAAAATTGTTTTTTATTTATTATGTTTTTTGATTTATTTTCTAAACTTTGAAAATTGTAATAAATTTTGTATATATTTTTTTGTTTTTTACTTGTTATGTTTTTTGATATATTTTTTAAATATTTTATTTATATTTTTTAAATATTTTATTTATATTTCCATTAGTAACTTTTTAATAAATAATTTATTATTTCTGATTAAAGACTATAATTAAAGAAAATAATACTTCGTAAATAGAAATATATATAACAGATGGCAATGATTTATTCCTTTTCTCTTAAATTGATGTCTTTTTTTCCTTGATTTAATAAACATCTATTCAGGAAAAAAAATTACGAAATTAGTGTATGCGTATGTGTTTTCTCAATGAAGATCAATACTATGAAATTTCTTAAATATTGTTTACGAATGTATATCAACCAATTTAATTTGTACCGTTATTTATTTGTTTACTTTTTTTCCATTTTTTTTACATTTTTAACTAGATAATTTTATATCTCGCCGTGCATCGCACGGGTTATACACTAGTTTTTTAAAAAACAGGGACGGTACCCTGGCCAATTTTATTAATAAAAATAAGAAATTACAATGAAATGGACAACCAATGAACTAAAGTCAAAGGAGCCTTACCTCTAATTACATTATCTTCAAAAAAAAAAAAAAAAAGTCTAATCTATTAAAAAAAAAAAAGTCTAATCTATATATAAAAAAAGAGTCTAATCTATAAAATTACAATTAACTTGCCTTATGGAGCGGCATAATTCATTCGCTCCCCGTCGATGTATTTTCATCAAAGCCCGCCTCCTCCTCGGATCTACTTCTTTTATCTTGAGTTCTTAGTTCGGCTTTTGTCCAATCGTCGAGTACCATTTGATATTCTAGATTATTTGGAGTCAACATTGACATTCGATCATCCAAGACACACCCTCCTACACAAAATACTTCTTCTACTGCGACGGTTGAAGCGGGAGCGACTATGATCTCCTATGCTATCAACGATAAAATAGGATAGGTTTTTGCCCTTCGTGCCCACCACTTTACAATATCAAATTCTTTTATAGGCTCAAAAGAAGTGGTTAAATATGATTCAAGTTCAACATAAGTGGAGCCACCTCGTTGATGTTTTTGACTTCTGGAATTTATTAAATTATCTACCCATGAAAATGGATCGGTATCATCATGAGAACTACTACCACCTACATTTTCACTACTAGGATAAACGATATTACCAAAAAGATCATAATATTCTTTATAAAGTTTATATAAAGTATTTTTAGTAGTAGTTACAACGTCTTTTGCCTTTGAAATAGGTTTATCTAAGTTAAAATCAATGCCGGTGGAAAATAAATTCTTATAATAATATGCAAGTATTTGTTCTAAACCATCTTCTCTTATACTAGGATCTAATAGTTTAGCTACTAAAAACAATGGTGGAATGTTCAAAAAATATTTAATCCATTTTATTCTCATCATACTAATACATTCACCTAAAACTGGACAATCTTTAAAATGCATAAATATATAACTAATTTTAGCACAATGTTCTAAAACTAATGGTGAAGTGGGTAAATAAGAACCGGAAAATTGTTCCGTAGCATCTTTAAAAACTTTCAAAATTTTCTTTAAATTATCACAAACATCACATTGATGAGGCAATATTGTAGTAGGATACTCTATTTGTTGAAAAAACTTACACAATGGTTTACGCAATTCATAAGAGTCGGATAACATTTTATGGGTAGAATTTCATCGGGTTGGAACATCTAGGAAAAATCATTTAGGTGGGATATTATTTGCTTTTCAAAATCTAATCCACATTTTTGTTATAGTGTGATTTCTCATTAGATAAGAAAGAACTTCCTTAATTTGGGTTATATAAGCCTTTAAAGTTGTTAAATCATCTTGCACACACAAATTTAAAATATAACATATGCATCGAACATGAAAAAATTTACCATCAATGGATGGTTCAAAAATTTCAATGAGTGATGCTAAACTAGAAGTATTATTTGCAGCATTATCAAATCCAATTGAAAAAAATTTGTGAACTAGGTTATATTCTTGTAAAGGTGTAGCAATTTTGTTATAAATATTTTGAGCGTTATGAACAATATCAAAAGCTTTATATGCAAGTAATCGCTTTTGTATTTTCCAAGTATTATCAATCCAATGACATGTAATTCCTATATAATTATGAGTTTGTCAATGATCACTCCATATATCGGCACATATTGATAATTTTTGTGGTAAATCTTTAAATGTATTAATTAAAGTTAATTTTCCTTGGAGATATTGAGTCTTAGTATCACGAGTATTTGTATTTTTATGAATTTCTTTAGCGGCGGGATTTAAAGCAATTTGTGCAAAATTAGCCCATAATTGATCATTAGCAAAATCAAAGGGTAATCCTTTAGCAGCAGCAAATTTAGCCATTTTTCTTTTATAAGTTGCATTATCAAACTTAAATAGTTGAGAAGACGTACCTTGTGAGGGCCCACTCGTAAATCCTTGTAGTTGTGTTTGATCTTCATTGTGTCTAACTTAGTCGGAGTGCTTAGCCGCTAAGAGCCTTTTAAACGACCCATAACAACCTACATGGGTAAAGGCAAATGTTGAAGTGCAATAGTTGCAATACATAGTGAATTTGTTGGTACCTTCGATTGGCACTTTTGTAAAGTGCACGTTCATGATATCAGATC
The DNA here is from genome assembly GCA_022495995.1 of Adenophora triphylla var. japonica. NCBI lineage: Eukaryota > Viridiplantae > Streptophyta > Magnoliopsida > Asterales > Campanulaceae > Adenophora > Adenophora triphylla. The sequence continues at coordinate 133,964 of JAFEMH010000967.1, read as the reverse complement.
TCCCCGTTGTTCGACCTCCTCGACCTCGGATTTAACCACCACCTCGGGCTTGGGCTTCATTTTGAGTAGTTTGAGTTTGACTCCCTTGGGTGTGACCACCCATTGGATTTGTTGCATCAAATTATCATTGCTCAATTCGAGCGTTTCATGCGCTTGTACATTTTGCCAAATACTATCATCGGCGGGAAAAATTGGATGCGAACTTGGGGTTGGATTACTAGCAGTTGACTTTTTCTTGCCCTTATCGGCTCGAGTTGAAGACATTTTTTGTGTGAAAATAGAGATTGAGAGAGTAAGATGGTAATTGTGTGAAAAAAATGAAGGGAGGGTAAGGGTATTTATAGGTTGGAAATGGAAGGAAAAAGAAAAAAAACTTTTTTGTATTACTTTTTGGTCCCAAAACATCTATAAAGCCGTTAGGAAACGGGCTGAAGACAACCACGGTCAGATCAGGCAAATGGGCGGCCCAGATCAACTAGCCGTTAGCCTTGTTACCGTTTCACGGTTCCAGTTCATGAACCGCCGGTTTTGGTTCACGGTTCATGAAACGTCAGTTCGACGGTTTTGAAAACCTTGAACCTTAACCGGATCGGATAACCGCCACTTTCGGTTCAACGACGGTTCCGGTTCAACGGTTCCAGTTTCTCGCCGGTTCTTGGACGGTCCGGTTCCGATCCGAACCGCCGATTCAGGATCAGATGGGCATCTCTAGGTAGGGTGATGGAGGTGGGTTGGGTAGGGTAAGGGGGGGTGGGGATTAATATGGGTGAGTGTGGGGTAGGGTAGGAATATAGTAGGGTGGTGAGGAAAATTTAAAGGGTAAGTTGGTGTTATGCTAGTGTGGTGATAGAATAGGGTGTGGGGTAAGGTAGGTAGCCGAGAGCGTGGGGTAGGGGGTAGGGTGAGTATTAGAGAGAGAGTAGGGAGAGTGTAATTAGATGGGGGAATTGTTAAAACATAAAATAAGTTAATTATAAGTAAAAAAAAAAAGTTTGATCATGAAAAGGGGGTTGGTGGTGGGTGGGTTAGGGTGGGAGTGATGGAGGCGGTGAGAGATGTTAATATATATTTTTAATATGAGTACAAAAAATTGTTTGAGAGTGAGAAAGTTATTAAAATATAATTTTTAAAATGAATGGAATATATTTTTTGACCTCGAAAGGGTGGTGGAAGTGGGACATGGGCGGATACACTAAGGAACGAGAGGGGGTCGTGGCCCCCACTCTCTTTTCTAAAAAAAAAAAAAAATTTAAACAACACTTCAGTACAAGGGATTAAGGGAAAGTTGTAAACATATTACATAGTACAATATACACTAGCGCACACAATACAATCAAACAGAACAACGGAGAACAAAAAATACGACGACGACGGAAGAATTGAAGGGCGACATCTATGGTGGAACGGGACTGCTTCGACGTTGAAGAAAGAGTCGCCCCGTAGCTCTAGTGCTCTCTCTCTCTCTCGCTCTCTCTCTCTCTCTCTCTCTCTCTCATCTCGTGTGCTCTCTCTCTACCTTGCCGATCGATTTTGATTTTTTGTTGGTCAATTATTCACAAAATTCAAAAGGTATTTTGATTATCCGATTTCAATCCTCTTTTTTTCATGTTTTACAAAACATAATGTCAAATACTCCTATTAAATCGATTTATGAAGGATTTTAGGATGAAGAATTTCATGATTAGATCCTGATTTTGCTTTTAGGTTTATTTTTTATTTTTTTAAATAAATTTTGAATTACTAATTTCTCTAACCAATGATTAACTCAGAAGAAATTTCAGGTAAGTTTCTTGTATGACTTTCTTATTTTATTAGTTAAAAAAAATGCTTTTGTATATTTACGATCATAAACTAAGAAGCTAAAAAATTTGTTCCCCACTCGCCAAAATTTCTGAATCCGCCACTGAAGTGGAAAATTGTTAAAAATAAATTAAAAATGAGTAAAAAATTGACCCGAGGGGGGAGGGGTTGGAAAATTGTAAAAAAATTATTTGAACACAAGTAATTTTTTTACGAGGGGGTGGGGTATGGGGTAGTTGATGTAGGGTGGTTGATGTTAGGGTGTATGAAAAGTTAGGTGTGTGTATAAGGGTGTTTACATTTTCCGAAAAATGAAATATAGAGAAATACATTTTCGCTCAAACAAACGGAACCTAAAATAAAGAGTAGGAGGAATAGTAACGAGATTGTTGTTATGAGTATAACTAATAGATCTTAAGAAATATAAAAATAATACTCCCTCCGTCCCAATAATAAGTTCACCATTTTGGCCTCGACACTCAAATTAAAGAAAGTGATGAGTGGAGAAAATGTTGTGAGTGTAATAGTAAAATAGGAGAGAGAATGAATGGAGGAAATAGTAAATTTGAAAAATGTTGTGAGTGTAATAGTAAAATAGGAGAGAGAATGAGCGGGTGGAATAGTAAAAATTATTTGTCATTTTATGAAAGGTGAAGCTTTAAACGGGACATCTGTTTTGGCAAAAAGTGAAGTTATTAATGGGAAAAAGGGAGTATAAATTTGTAATTTTAGAATGTTCTAAATTGAGTGGCACACCCAAAATAACAAATTGTCCCAAGTCGAATGGATCTGAGAGAGAGAGAGAGAGAGAGAGAGAGAGAGAGAGAGAGAGAGAGAGAGAGAGAGAGAGAGAGAGAGAGAGAGAGAGAGAGAGAGAGAGAGAGAGAGAGAGAGAGAGAGAGAGTACTTTGTATTTCATTCACTCCAAATACATCAGTTAAATTGTTGTTTTAATAAATTTTAAGAAAATTATTTTGGGAAAAAGTTTGAACAGTAAATCACTTTGGTAAATAAAATTTTAAAAATGTATTATTTGAGAAAAAAATCGAGAATTAGTAAGTTAATGATTGATTTTTTTGTAAATATGTTAACTTTATAAGGGTATAATGAATGATTTTTTTGTAAATATATTAAATCATAAGAATATACTCCCTCCGTCCCGCCAACATTGATACCAAATTTTTGGGCACGGGGATTAAGGAAAAGTAAGTGAGAAAAAGTGAAAGAAAATATTGTGAGTATGAAGAATTAAATAGGAGAGAGAATGAGTGGGAGGAATAGTTAGGAGAAAGAATGAGTGAGATAAATAGTGAAGATTCCTTTGCTATTTTGGGCAGTATCAGTTTTGGTGGGACGGACCAAAAAGGAAATAAGTATCAGTTTTGGTGGGACGGAGGGAGTATATATATATATTCAAAACTTTTCATTTATGAAATTTATGAAATGAAACCTTGAAGTGGAAGGATCAAAAGGAAAAGTAGAAATCTTGAAGTGGGACAGAGGGAGTATTACACATTTTTTATAAATTTTAAGAAGAATTATAATTATTACTGTTTAAAGAACGAGTTGTTCTTGTGTAAAACTAGTTTTAGGATAAGCTATCCTAGAACCTGTTTTGCTAAAGTGTTTTTTTTAGTACAATAAAGTGTCTGTTGCAATATAAACAAAGTGTCTGTTCTATTATGACACTAATAAACACATTTAAATCGGTTGTAATGTTAAATAATGCGGTGATATTGTTGAAAAATAGTGTCTGTTGTAGTGTAAAAAAGTGCATGTTGTAGTATTGAAAAGTGCCTCTTGTAGTATTGAAAAATGTCTGTTGTAATATTGAAAAGTGTCAAAGTGAATTAAAAAACACATGTCTGTTGTAGTGTTAAAATATGCCTCTTGTAGTATTTAGAAGTGCCTTCTGCAGTATCAAAAAGTGTCAGGTGAGTTTTAATCATTTAAAATGTTAAAATGTGTCTGTTGATGTGTAGAAAACTGCCTCTTATAAATTTCAATTATTTACAAAAATGTCACCGCACATTTTGAGAAGTTCTATTTATTTACAAAAATGTCACCGCGTCTATTTAAAAATACGATTTACGCTCAGACAAGCGTAAAACACGTTTTACAATAAATTTTCACTTACAAGAAAAAGAATAATTAACAAATTATAATAATTAAAATACTTACTATTTTACACCAAAAGCGATAGACATTTTGACAAGGAGTGAGTAATTATGACAAATTACCGGCAACAAAGATAACTCAATTTGATAGAATGGTCCATCAATTTCCAGATTTTATGATTGTACAAAATCGCCCCTGTAATTTATAACAATGACAGATCTAACCCCGAATTAAGAAAAATTTCAAAAACAAATCAGATGTTGGGGCTTCTGTTATCATCGTTATATACATTCAGCACATCCAATGATTGTCAGGCTGCAATACATTTATCCCCTCTCAAAAGGGTTGTTGCTTTGATTATGATTAGCCGGCAAACGCAATTAAATAAAATGAGGGGATATGAAAAACTAATGGAGACGGGCTGGAGTTAATCGATTTATTCAGGCAATTCCCGGCGGCGGGAGGTTAAGATCGATGTTGAGCGGGTTTTTCGTTAAATTACTGTCCGGAGGGCTAAAGTCTACAACGGATGACGAATCGGAATCGCTGTGTGCACCGGCGGCGGCGAATGTTGGTTGCAAAGGCTTTACTGGTTTGTTCGATCTGAACATGTTGAGATGATTGGTTAGGGTCTCCGACCGCGATAGCGCATGGAAGAAGAACATGGGACGAGCGACCGGGTAGGCGACGGAGTGGTACTGTGACGATAAACTGAGGTCAAGCGAAGGCGGGAGCGGTGGTGCGGCAGAGACCGGTGGTTGCGTCGAGCTGGACGATTCCACGGTGCTGGTCTGGCTGGGACTACGGTTGCTGTTGTGAATCAAGCCGCCGGTTGGTATGATTACACCGGCGGCGGTGTTTGGCATGAGCAGTTCCGACGGGGACGGAAAGTTGGTCTTGGCCTTGGCTCCACGAAACTCGCGGGCGGCTGCATCGTATGCACGCGCCGCCTCTTCAGCAGTGTCGAAGGTGCCAAGCCAAACACGGCTTTTCTTGCCAGGATCTCTAATCTCCGCTGCATAACGACCCCAAGGTCTCTTTCTAACGCCTCTGAAACCTGTCTGTTTGACGCCGTTATGGACGGAAATGTTACCATTAACGGCGGCGGATTTCTCCCGGGGAGCCATCTTATTGTCCTAAGAGAGAGAAAACGAAAAAAGATAGGACATGAGAAAAGGAAGGAGGCGGAGGGGTGGTTTTTATAGAAGGGAGTAGTGAAAGGCTCCTCAGATCACACGCTCCATCAAGTAGCGCGTGAACCCCAATTTAAGTGTATGTTTGGCTCCTTGTCCGTTGGCTAGGGCTACATTCAAGAAGTTTTACCACCCACCAAAAACTTTCAATGTCAACTTAAAAATAGAGGAAAAGTAAAAAAATTAATTTTATCATTCTTTTTATTACCACTCAAAAATTAACCTATAGTCACTCCACTTTTCCAATCACTTCTAATATATACTCCCTCCATCCCGGAGAAATTCAAAAAAAAATTGATGGCACGAAAATTAAGGAGAAAAGTGAAAAAGGTGATGTGTTGTGAGTATAGATGGTTGAGTAGGAGAGAGAAAGTGAAGTACTCCCTCCGTCCCGAAACTTACTTCACAAACACTGTTTGCACTGGTTTTAAGAAGGGAGTATTATATTGAAAGTGTTGTGAGTGTGAAAATAAAATAGGAGAGAGAATGAGTGGAGAGAATAGTAAATTATAATGGTGTTGTGAGTATTAAAATAATGTAGGAGAGAGAATGAGTGGAGGAAATAGTAAAGATTCCTTTCCATTTTAGGTAAGTTTTAAATGTGTGAAGTAAGTTTTGGGACGCCCAAAAGGAAAAGTGTGAAGATTGTTCCGGGACGGAGGGAGTAAGTGGGTAATGGTTGTGAATAGAGACAAGTGGATCTCATTTCCATTTTGAGAAAGTATAAATTGTTATGAAATGCCCAAAATGTGTCTTTTTAAATATTATCATGAGACGGAGACGAGGAAGTATTAGTCCCTATTTTGTATATCATTCTATCCACCAAAATTTCATTGTTATATAATCTCTCCCTCCCATTATAAACTAAACATTTTTTTTATCAAGAGTTGCAATACAAATTATACACCTTCTAAAATGAAAATATGTTATTACTTTTATATTAATGAGATTCACATGTCATATTAATAACAATAATTAAATTACTCCTTTCGTTCCAAAATGTTTGTTTCATTTGACTTTTTTGTTGAACTTTGACCACAAATTTATGAGAGATTAATCATATTCATGAAATTCTAAAAGTTGCTGTTGATAATATTATTAATGGTGAATCAATAGAAATTTTTAGAATTTCATGAACATAATTAAATTGTCATATATTTGTGGTCAAAGTTCAACAAAAAAGTCAAATGGGACAAGACAAACATTTTTGGACGGAGAAAGTATTATTTTATATCTCACTTTCTCTCTCTCATACCTCACTTTTTATACTCACAACACCTAAATCTACTTCTCAACACATCTCGATTTAAGGTTATTACTTTCCTTTTTGATCTGTTTCATTTAAGATTATTAGTTGTTTTATTATATAAAATTAACAATGTGACCCACTCGTTATATTTAAAACAAAAACTCTATACCCACTTTTTCTCTCTTAATTTATTTTTCATACTTACAATTTTTTTTTTTAAATCCCGTTTCCAAGTCAACCTAAGAAACTTAAACCAGGACGGGGTAATATTTTTCTTAATTTTCGTAAAAATTATAAATGTGTAACAAGTAATGGACGGAGGGGCTATATCTCTCATTTTCTAAGTTGAATAGTTTATATCTCATGCTTCAATCTTTTTATTGCACAACAAATAAATTTAGGGGTCATTTGAATTCGCTAAAAAAAAAAAAAAAAAAGAATGCTACAACTGATTAAACTTCCTTATTTTTGTTTGGCACAGTACAAAAATGGAATGTTGCAAAGGATGTTTCGTAGACGGTATAGCATTGTCATGTCATGAATCGAAAGTAATATGAAAATCATTGGGGGCATTTGTGTCCCCCTCACAATCGATGGCATATGAGATTAATGATAATGATAGTCAATTCGAAATAATTTCGAACTAAAAATTTATTAAGGTGACATTTGGTTTTTTTAATTGTTAACTGATGAAATTTGATTTTACGTATAAATTTGATTGAATTGATAAAAGTTAGCGTTTAAATACTGATTCTTAATTAATCAAAATGTTTGAATATTTATCTGAAATTAATATTACAGCACTTAATGTAGTATAGAGATGAGATGAATGGTTATTAATCTAGTGTTTGTGTTGGATATTTTTGAAATTATGAGTTTATAGAATATATATATATGAAAAAAAATTAATTAAATAGCAAATAAGTGATAGTTTTACATCTGAATATTAAGTCTAAAATAAGAGGTATTCAGATTTGAATGAAGAAAAAAAACAAACAGTCTGAATTGAATTATGTCTGATACACCCACCCATTCAAATCGGAATAAAAGCTGAAAATGAAAAACAAATGGGGCCTAATATTGTTGTTAAATTATACTTTCTTTGTCTCATATGAGTGGAGACTTATTCCTTTTACACTATTTATTCGACTCATTATTTTTTATATTTTATTTTTATACTCACAACATCAATCAACATATTATTTTTTTCACTAATTTTTCTCTCATATTTTATTTTTCATAATTACAAACACATTATTCCACTAATTCTCTCACTTACTTTATTTTAATTCTTATACCCATTTTTTAGTGTCCACTTACTTACGTGAGAGACTATAATAGATCAAAACACGAAAGGCTAGGACGAAATGTCATTAATGTGAGGTCTTTAAAGAAAGATTTTTCTAACAAAACCTTACATGAATGACTTGCGCATGACAATTGACAGGCCCAGTGTTGAAAATATATGAGTACTAAATAGGTGGATTTTGAAGATCTCACTTGATTCAACTATTAATGAATAAATTCATGCTACAAGTTAAATAAATAGGCCTTTAATGGCCGATTGGGAATGGAAAGTCATAATTTTATTTTGTTGTTTTTAAAAGTGAGATATTTTTGTCCATTTAAATAAAATATTTATTATGTAATTCTAATTAATGTTTGTTGTTTGTTTATATGTGTTGGGAGAAAGGTGCAATAATTTTAAAGTGGTATAATGACCCATGTAAGAAGCTCGCTACAGAGACAGCATACACTGTTCTACTAATCATCTATCTACGTATTTGAGCTAACCACAATTTATACAAAACTTCAAAAGTTCAATAGTTTTTTTTTTTTTTTTTTTTTTTTGTTACACGGGTTCCCAACTTCGCCGGACTAATCCCGAATTACTGCAGATCGGCCTCTCGTATCCCTACGGAGATAAATCGCGGATATGCCCTATACACTAGGCAAGACTCCCTTATACTCTTGGTCCCAAGGGAGCTGCTTCAGCTGCTCCTGCCAAGATTCGAACTTCCCACGCTGAGGTTGCAAGCCCAGCAGTGCTGCTTCCTTGCACGGATGTGCCTCGGGGTGCTTCTAAGGACCCTGAAACCCAAGGTATAAATTTAACCACAAAGATTCATCCAAGAGAAATCGAACACGCGACCTATCCGAAGGAAAGCCGCTTAAGATACCACAAGGCCAAGCCCATTAGGTTCAAAAGTTCAATAGTTAGTTTGATGCTTAGTAGTATACTAATAGTGTTTGGGTTTTCTATTTAGCATACTAACGTTTCGCATATTTTTGTAAAATAATTACTGTATATTGTTTTTTTACTGAATATATATCTGAAAATTATGAATGTCTATTTATTGGATGAAATATTAAAATTTGTAATTGATAATATTTTAATAACAATTTTAAATTAGAGTTATTTTGTTATTATTTTAATTTTCAACAAAAAAGATATTAAAAAATGATGATATCTTATATCTTTATAAGACGGATGAACTACGTCTTAAAGATAAAGGTTAGTATCAACTATCAAATCTGGACAGGTGCAAAACTATCACCTAAGATAATGGGAAGTAATACCGTTTCCAAATCAAATTCAGGCCGGTATTCGTTTCTTCTTTTTCTCCGGGTTAGTTTTCAACAAAATAATTGTTTATAATCTTAACATAAAATTATAAATAATTGTGCGATTAATTTAGTTTTTATTTGATTTGTTTTTTCAAATTGATGTTTAATAAAATCGAATATCATGTTTTCTATTTTTGTTGAGAGTCTTATGTCTTCTCTCCTTGTTGAAAGCCTTATATTTTCTCTCATTTTGTTAAGAGTCATGTATTTGGATGTACAATCTTAATTTAAGCAGTTCTTGAATCTCGCTGTGTTTGGGAAACTTGGTTGACGTCTACTCATTAATTCAAATGCTTTGATGTATATTGTTCTCAAATCAAATGTTTTCGAATAAAGAATCTTTTGAATGTTTATGTATAACAATTTGGCATTTGTGCATCTCAATCTCAAGTTACGGTAAGAAAAGAAAAGGAGTTCATCTGAATATGGGCAATAGAGTGAATGACATGTACTCCCTCCGTCCCGGAACAATCTTCACACTTTCCCTTTTGGGCGTCCCAAAACTTACTTCACACATTTAAAACTTACCTAAAATGGAAAGGAATCTTTACTATTCCCTCCACTCATTCTCTCTCCTACATTATTTTAATACTCACAACACCATTATAATTTACTATTCTCTCCACTCATTCTCTCTCCTATTTTATTTTCACACTCACAACATTTTCAATATAATACTCCCTCCTTAAAATATGTGCAAACAGTGTATGTGAACATTGTTCTGGGACGGAGGGAGTATACACCAAATAACGATAATGGACTTTATTTTACTGGTGGTTCCCGACTTCCCGATAGACAATAGTGAATCTGCGGCCAATATTTCTCCCTATCATATTTTTCTTTCTATAAAAGGTGAAATTTATATTATTTATAATAATTATATTAGCCTTCAATTTTGTGGTAAGCGATCTCGATTTTTGTTTGTAATGTAGTTCAATTATATTTTGCTTATAAATAAAAATAATTAGTCAATGATTGTTTAATACTTAGAGTGTGCTCCCGAGTTCAAAAAATGAGAGAAAGGAAAGGAAATGGGAGAAAATCTAATAAATTTTCCTCTCAATGTGTGCTCCCGATTTTTAAGGGAAAAAGTGAAAGGAAAGGAAAGAAAAATTTTATGAATTTTCCCTTCTACATTTTCCTTCCAAAAGTGGAAGGAATTGGAAGGAAAAAAATTCATTAACAAATCTTTTTGTTATACCTATTTTAATCTTCCAATATAACATTCTTTCCTCTTTAATTAAGAATATAAATGCAATTTACTTTAATTTTCTTCCTCTTCCTTTCTAACTTAGAAAAATGTCTTAAAAATATTAAATTTCCTCCTCTTCTTTTCTTTTTCCTTCTCTTCTCTTCTCTCTTCTTCCTTTCTTTTTTCCCCCATTAGAACTCGGGAGTTTAACGTTTAATAAAAGGGTTAATTACAATTTAGGGCCTGAAGTCTTGTATGAGGTCCCCAAATGGGGCCTGACTTTTTTTTTTTTTTGCGATTTAGGGCCTGACATTACATTTTCTGATCAAATCAGGGCTTTTTGACGGATTTTGTTAGAAAAATTAGTTAAGTAACGAATTTTGGACTAAATTGAAATGCAAATTAGTTATTAAGGACTGTAATGTAAATTTTTAAAAATTGATGACCGTTACAAAATATTTTTTAAAAATAATATTTTTTGAAAATATAATATATTGTGAAAAGCTGTAATTTTTTTTATAATTTTTAAAATATGTTAAAATAAATGTTATAAATATAAAAAAAAATTGTATTTTTAAAGAAAATAGTATTTTTAAAAAAAATTAATTAATTATTAACGTAAATCTTGTAATATTTTTTTTTAAAAAATAAATACCTTGTCCACCTCAAAAACTAGGCCCAACTATGGTGTCCCACCGTCTCCGTTCAATCCACCCCCAAAACCAAATCTTCTCTCCAATTTAGAGTAAACAAATTAATTAATTGTGAAAATTTTATTTAAAAAAATTGTAAAATACCGTTTTTTACTAATTGAATAAATTTTGGGGCCGTGGTGCGCGGAGGCGGTGGTGGAGAGGAGTGGTGGGTTGGATGCGGTGGTGTTTATGAGTACTGGGGAGGTGGAGGGAAAATTTTATTTAATAAATTGTAAAATATCGTTTTTTACTAATTTTTAAAAATAAATTGTTTATGATTTATGTATTTTTAAAGACAATTTTATTTTTTTGAAAAAAAAAACTAAAATATTCTTTTAAAATAAATTAATTTTAAAATTTTAAAACATCAAAGGTTTTCTTATTTTTAAAAATATTTTTTAAAAATATTATTTTTCAATATGCGAACATTAAAATTTTCTTATGTCAAAATCCCCCTGGGGAGGTTTTCTTATTTTTTAAAACATTAGTTAAGTAACGAATTACGAACATTAATTATTTGTATAACTAAACATTAGTTAGGTCAACTTGACCTAACTCTATTGTCAACTTACTTCTTTTGTTTAAAACATTAAAGGTATTTTAATACCAATATATGAACATTAATTATTTTTTAACATAAAAAAAATATTACAAGATTTACGTGAATAATTAATTAATTTTTTTTTAAGAAAATACTATTTTCTTTATAAATACAAATTTTTTTATATTTATAACATTTATTTTAACATATTTTAAAAATTATAAAAAAAATTACAGCTTTTCACAATATATTATATTTTCAAAAAATATTATTTTTAAAAAATATTTTGTAACGGTCATCAATTTTAAAAAATTTACATTACAGTCCTTAATAACTAATTTGCATTTCAATTTAGTCCAAAATTCGTCACTTAATTAACTTTTCTAACAAAATTCGTCAAAAAGCCCTGATTTAATTAAAAAATGTAAAGCCCAGCCCTAAATCTCTAAAAATAAAAAGTCAGGCCCCTCTTGGGACTTCGTATGAAAAGTCATTGTAATTAACCCATAATAAAACAAGATGGAAGAATTAAAAATGAATGGTTGATGTGACAAGAGAGACACAACTGTCGCTTGCTTAACGTGATAAACGGGAAATGAAATCATTTTACATACTACTACTACCATATAGGCCAATCAAGATATATGGGGGGACCAGGTACGAATTGTTACACTCTATGAGGAGTACTGACTTAGCTAACATTTTTTCTTTTTATGCAGTTGAGATTGATTGATAGCTTAATGATGAGCCCATTTAACATTTAATTATTTCTAATTTCATACTCCCTCCATCCCATTCACCCGTTCGAAAGGGCACAAATTTTCTTTTTGAACGTCTCATTTAATTTAAAAGAACACAATTCAAAAGTAGAAAATTTTTTATTATTTCTTTATTTATGGGACCAATTTATCATACTCTCATAATAAATATCTACTAACTATTTCCTATCCCACTTTATCTTTCCTACATCACCTTACACTCACAACATTGATTTCACTATACACTTTTTCTCTTTCTTGCATCACTTTTCTTAACAAGTGAGTAACCCGTCGAGATTAGACGAGCATATTAAGGCTTATTATTACTTATTGCTATAATATATAACTTCATTTAAATAAACGAAAATAATATGTTAGGTTTAATATATTATATAGATTTTTAAATTCCTATTTATAAGACTACTAGAATAAGCCCGTGTCCGAGGACACGTTATTTTTTTATTTTTTTTAAGGGCAAAATTTAATTTTTTAAAAAAAATTAAGGGCAAAATGTGAAAGGGACAAAATAGTGAGGGCAAAATGAAAATTTCGGCCATTGAAACTATTCATTCAACTGTTCACCCATTCCCTCATTTATACTATAGATAAGACTATTGCGTGTATATAAATCATTACATTAATATTTCTTTCGTCCCAAAATAAAAATAATTGATCAATTTTTATTTTGCTTAAAATAAAAAAAAAGTATTCATTTATTAGACTATATTATTGTAACTATTTCTAATTTATATACCAAAGATTTCAATTTATAAAATAAATTTGTATGTATATGGATCATAATTATAGTACTACTTCTTCTTTCTCAAAATGAATTATAAATAAAAATTTTAAAAACAAAAAATGTGCATTTGAATAAAATATTAATCGATTCACTTTTGAAGAGTTACATTTCCTTATTTACTAATTGCTTTCCCATTTTCTGAAAATTCAAAATTTGATTTCAAAATTCAAATGTTGATTGAGCTTAAATCGAAATAATTTACTGCATAAATATTTACCTTATAAAAATTAACCTTTTATTAAATTAAAAATCAATTTATTAAATGAAAAATCTTTGAAACTAGAGTTGGTCTTATAAAAAACTAGTTTTTTCTTAAGATAAGGAAAAACGTGTTTTCAAAATAAACGGTGGCAATTTTGTAATTACTGGCAACCATGTTCAAAATAAACGGTGGCATTTTCGTAATTAATGGTTCCCCCGTTTATGCCAGTGCCTGTTTACCAAACTGCCAGTGTGACAAAGTGCCAGTGCATATGTAACAAAGTGCCAGCGAAAAAAGTGTCAGTACCAGTTTAACAAAGTGCCAGTGTAAGCGTGCGGCACTTTGTTAAACCGAAACCCGACACTTTTTACACGGGCACTTTTAAATACATGAACTGGCACTCTTCACACTGGCACTCTGTTACACTAACACTGGCACTTTGTTACACTAATATTTTTGCTGGCTCTTAAAAATACAAGCACTGGCATTCAAAAATACATGGACTGGCATTTGAAAACACATTTACTGGCATTCAAAAATGCATATACTGGCACTCAAAAACACTGATAATTATTTTTGCTGATATTCAAAAAAACATGAACTGGCATTCAAAAAAACATGAACTGGCATTCAAAATTACAAGAAGCGGCATTCAAAAAAATACATTGACGCTCAGTTACACACTTACTGGCACTCTATTATACACTAACGGGCACTCAATTATACACCAACGGGCACTTGATTATACACTAACGGGCACTTGATTATACACTAACGGGCACTCAATTATACACCAACGGGCACTTGATTATACACTAACGGGCACTCTATTATACATCAACTGACACTCTATTTTACACCAACTGGCACTTGATTTTGGTAGAAGAACTGGAGAACAGGAAGAAAATATATCAGAAACAATTCCTCGAACACTTCGGGTGCAACTTCCGACTGAGCAAGAGATGGGTCGGTGTAGAAGAGATTGAGGAGACTGAGGGAAGCGTTGATTTTGGTAGAAGAACTGGAGCACTTGGATTTCACTTGTGATGATATTCTTGATTGCCTGTTGTGGTTGTAACCGAAGAAGACGGTGGGGAGGTCGCCGGTGAGGGAGAATTAGTTGAAGAAGATGACAGGGGCGGCCATGGATGGATTGAGGGAGGTAGAAATTGGGTCGATGAAGGGGGTAATTGAGATAGAGAGAGGTCGCCGGTGATGATTTGGGTGTGAGGGAGAAGGTTGACAACGAGTTTGGCCGGAGAAGATGGCTGGAGAGATGGTTGGAGGTGAAGAAGAAGATTGGTGAAGAAGATCGTTGTTTGCGTATAGAGAGAGGAGAGAGAGAGAGGCTGAGGAATGTGTGTGCGTTTATGTGTGAAAACACGTTTTTTGTTAAGTTAACAAAAAAACGCGTTTTTTGCAAGTTTTTGACTTGAAACTAAGACCAATAAGAGAATTACATAATGCCATGTCATAATAGTAACATGGCTTAATGTGGGGACTCTAAATGTTTGTCTTCTAATATATTATACTCCCCCCGTCCCGCTCGAAGTGTCTCAACTTTTCTTTTTGGGCGTCCAATTTAAAGTGTCTCAATCCCAAAATGGAAAATTTTTATTATTTTTATACTCTTCCTACCCCACTCATTCTCTCTCATACTTTACTTTTACACTCACAACATTCTCTCTCCTAACTATCCATCCCACTCATTCTCTCTCCTATTTAATTTTTCATACTCATAACATTTAACCTTTTTCTCTTTCTTACCTCACTTTCCTTAATTCCCGCGCCGATCTCATTTTGAGACACTTCGAGCGGGTCGGAGGGAGTATAGATTTTCGTGCAAGACGCAAATTTTGCCCTTTCAAACAAAACGGAGGGAGCATTACTTATCCACTAACTATTATCTACCTCATTTTCTTTTTCTTACTTTACTTTTCATATTCATATTCATAATAATGATTATTCCATTATTATTTTTTTATAACCGAAGGGCGGAAGTATTCAATAACTATGATTCTTATCGGTGAAAACTCCAAATGTCAAATCACACATAAAAAAATTATCCATAGCTATTAGTAATTTAATGCTTGTACTAATCAAGATTACACATGCCCTAACACTATCTCTAAGCAAAGTGAATGAAACTATTGTTGAATCTACCCTTTGTTTTAATGGCAATTGCCCCCCTTTCATTTTTAAATTGTACCAATTTTGTACTATTAATTTTGGAGTAGTTGCCTTTTACCATTATTATTTAAAAAAAAAAACAATAGAACAATATTATTAATAAAAATAACAAATACTCCCTCCGTCCCATCAAAACTGATACTTATTTCCTTTTTTATCCGTTCCAGTCAAACTGATACTTCCCAAAATAGAAGGGAATCTTTACTATTTACCCCACTCATTCTCTCTCCTATTTCACTTTTACACTCACAACATTCTCTCTCCTAACTATTCCTCCTACTCATTCTCTCTCCTATTTAATTCTTCATACTCACAACATTTTCTTTCACTTTTTCTCTTTCTTATTTTTCCTTAATCCGCGTGGCCAGAAATTTGGTATCAGTTTTGGTGAGACGGAGGGAGTATTTAGAAATCGACTATCTATCTACTACAAATGTTGAAAGTTCGACTCAAACAATGCGATTCGCATTTACCAACGTTGTTTTAAAAATTACATTCGTCAACATATTAATATTTTGACTTATAAACCGCGCAAAAAAAAAGAAATTGTCCTAGTAAGATCATATATAGATTTATCGCCATATCTCAAAACTGAATCAATTCGAAATCAGACGTGATCACTTTATCCAAGTCTTATAATAGTAAATTGGTACAAAGGATGAAATAACTATCGTCTAATGTACATTGCATCTAACCACTTGAACCGAGTAGGTCTGCTGAGAAACGCGTTTCTCCATAACTATGGAGAAACGCGTTTTTAATAGCCAGAAGCTATACGTTTGATAACCAGAAGAAAATTTCTGGATATCAGTCTCAAAGGGTTTCGGATATCCAGAAGCTTTGGAACGGATATCCAGAAGCCTTTGGGCGGATATCCAAAAAAAAATAGATTTGAAGCCAAATCCAAGGCCAAGACCAGAAATTGCTTATTGAAGGTTTCTGGATATCCGAAAGCCTTCAAATGTATATCCGGAAATCATCAAATGAATATCAGAAACATTTTGAAAGTTTCGGATATTCATTTTGAAAGTTCTCGGATATCGAGAAACCTTCAAATGTATATCCGTAAACCATCAAATGAATATCCAGAAGCATTTTGAAAGTTTACGGATATCATTTTGAAGGTTTCTGGATATCACTTTCATAAGCTTGGATATCCTTTCAAAGGGTTCTAGATATCCGGAACCTTCTGAGGCTTGATATCCGAAAGTAACCATGGGACAAGGTCATGGCCAATACAAAAAGTTTCTGGATATCCTTTCAAAAGGTTCTGGATACCCGTAACCCGTTTCTCCATAACTTATGGAGAAACGCGTTTCTCCCTAGATTTTACGACTTGAACCTCAAAAGAATATCGTTATGCATAATCATAATGTAGCATTATGGCTTTGAGTAAGAGCAGCGACTATGATCAGGGCCGGATTCAAGATTTTGAAATCGTGTGAATTTGGTATTTAAAAAATATTGTAAATAATAATAACAGTAAAAAATAACTTTATATATATGATCAGGGGCGGATCTAGTAGGTAATTAATTTGGGCTCCCGTTTACCTCAAAATTTTAATTTTTTTTTTTTACTTAAGTTATCGACTATATATATATATATATATATATATATATATATATATATATATATATATATATATATATATATATATATATATATATATAAAGTTACATATAGTCGATAACTTAAGTAAAAAAAAAATTAAAATTTTGAGGTAAACGGGAGCCCACATTAATTACCTACTAGATCCGCCCCTGATCATAACCTACAAGCTTAGCTGAGTCCAAACTTGGAAAACAATTATCTCTAAATGAGTAATCCTATTTAAGAATGTTATCGGCCGTCTTTAATCTAGTAATGAAGCCAAAGTATAATTTATAGTATAAATCATACCATGGGTGAACAGTACTATAAACAGGATCAAATGTTAAATTTTTTATTTTGCCCTCACTAAGTTATTCATTTCCCATTTTGCCCTTAAATTTTTTTTTTAAATTAAAAAAAAAAAAACCACTTGTTCTCTGACATGAAGTTTTACTAGTATGATATAAAAGGGGGTCAAAATTAATCTAGTAATATAAGAATAAACTAGTACTTGAATTTTGATTGAATATGAGAAATAAATATTCCCTCCTTTCCGTTCGAAGTGTCTCAAAATGAGATCGGCGTGGGAATTAAGAAAAGTGAGGTAAGATAGAGAAAAAGGTTAAATGTTGTGAGTATGAAAAATTAAATAGAAGAGAGAATGAGTGGAAGGAATAGTTAGAAAAGAGAATGTTGTGAGTGTAAAAGTAAAGTAGGAGAAAGAATGAATGGGATAGGAAGAATATAAAAATAATAAAAACTTTTCATTTTGGGATTGAGACACTTTAAATGAGACGCCCAAAAAAAATGAGACACTTCGAGTTCGAGTGGGATGGAGGGAGTATATAATATAATAATTTTTTTAACTAAAATAATGGGGATCAAAGTTAATAAAGACATCAATTTTAGTGGTAAAAATCATTTTTACCACTTTAATCAATCGAATTATTATTTCTTTCACTTATTATTATCTCTCTTATTTTATTTTTTCTACTTACTATCAAGGTTCTAAAAAATGTTAGGCGGTGGAGTCGGCCTAAGCGGGGCCTATGCGAGGCTTAGATGGGAACGAGAATTTTGACACAAGAATATTATAGAGTATATGAAAATTACGAATGTATTCCATCATTCACAAGATAAACTAAAGTCAAGTCATTATGTTTTGTAAAACGACGTCGTTTAAGGGCAACAAAAAAGTATTACTTAGACTTGTCTAGACCCGCCTAAATTCGCCTAAACTCGCCCATATCGCTTGGTCTGCCTAAATCGCTCAGAACGCCTAAAACCGCCTAAATACGCATACACCGCCTAATGCCTAATTTGACCGCCTAGTGAAAAATTGCGACGCCTGAACCCCGCCTATCGCCTCGGCCCGTATAGGCGGGCGCATATCACGCTTTTTAGAATACTGCTTACTATATTTTTTGCACTAATTTTCTCTTTTATATTTTGTAATAATTAAATTCGTATAAAGTGAAGCGGGGCTAAGGGAGTTATTGAAAGTGCATGACAAACAAATCGCCTAAGTCAGTGAATATATTTGAGAGTTTTTTAACTTTGTGATCATGTAAACAAGGTGAAAGATCTGGATGGTTCTAAAATCTATTTCAGACGTAAGAAAAATTAGATTAGTTTATTTGAATTTGGGCTTTTTCTTTAATGGGTTGGTTTTTATTTTTTGAGTGGGCTTGGGAAAAACAACTGTGTAGTTAAAGTGTGTGTTTGTTCCAATCATTTTATTTGGCTTAACAATATTATTGTCTTATAAATTACTCTACTTTTTGTTTTTGTTTTTTTTTAACAAATTGCCTAGACAATTTTTGTTTCATAGTGTCATTTATATATTAATTAAAGTCAAAATAAATGTACCTATTAAATACTTTATTTTGTTCACATATCATTTTTTTTTTTGCAGAAAATAATGTTCAACATAATATAATGCCTGTGGCTTCATCGACAACAAGTTCCCGTCAATCTTCTCAAATCATGCCATTATCAGATATAACTAATGGTAATGGTACATATTCTATTTTTTCAATATTTATAACACTTCATGACAAAATCATTTATCTTTAATATGACAGGGAATGTGGTCAGAAGTAGTATATCAAACAATGGTAATGGAACTACTGCAAGAAACACCCCTTCTGATTCACAAGTATTTAATTTGAAGTCACAAAAATTGAAGACTGCCAATGAAACTCAATTTATTAAAAAAAAACAAAATATCAGTAAAGGGTAACTATTCCTTCCCATTTCTAAATTTCTATCTTTCCCAACAGCTTTAAAATTGATTCCCTCTTTTACTTTTTTTATAGGGACACCGTCGTCAGAAATAATTGACTTGACCAATTATGAAGAATTTTCATTTGTTACACCTACTACTGCTAAGTCAAAAAGCAAAATTGATAAATATTTCCATTATTATTAGTATATTTCTAATTTCTAATTTCATTTGTAATTTTTTTTGTGTTTTTAAATTTTTTTAAATTCACTTATAATTTAAAGTTATGTCTTTATACAGATATCGCCTCAGATCAGTCCATTGTTTTTAATTCTACTCCTCGAGAAAAGTCTTCAAAGTCCAGATTGAACTGTGATGCAAATAAGAGTAGAAAACGAAAGAGTAATTCTGTTTTCCTAATCTTTATATAAGAGATTTTATTACATTATTTTTCATTATTTTAATAATATTAATTTTTTCCAAATAATTTAGGCTCATTTGTTTCCCCGATTCCATTTAATCTCAATAATTTTGATGATGATAATTATTTTACTGGAGGTACGTTTTACATTATTTTTACTTTTAATATTATGTTGAAAATTATGTTCAATATTATATTTTTTATATTAGTTTTAATAAATATTCTTTTCCCATATAGTGTACATGGATTTTGGTGACCCTTTGCACGTATGTCCCCATTGCAATGCAATGTTTTGGTATGCAGAGAGGTTGAATAAACGTTTCAAGTCAACGTTGGCACCAAAGTATTCTGGTTGTTGTATGCATGGAAAAGTTCAATTACCTCCAATGCCTGAACCTCCGAAGTTATTTAAAGATTTATTATATGGCGATTCTGAGAAAAGTCGACTTTTTAAGTCCAACATTCGATCCTATAATATGATGTTCTCATTTACTTCGATGGGAGGTAAGATTGATCATGGTGTTAATAGGGGAAATAGTCCAATTTTGTTTTCAAATTATATGGTCGAACTACCATTACATTGGTGGTTTGATACCAACTGAAGGGAACCCTCCTAAATTTGCTCAGTTGTATATTTATGACACGGAGCATGAAGTTGACAATAGAATTCGCTGCATTGGGTATGTCTATAATTTCTAAACTATTTTTGTGTTATTTAATGCATCATTATTTTGTTTTTTTTAATAGTTACATTTTCTTATTTAATGAAACAAAATAGGGATGATCAAATTAAGAAGCTTTTGCATGAAGAGATTGTTAATGATTTGAAGAAGATTCTTGACGAGAATAATGTTCTTGTGAAGTCATTTCGAATGGTCCGTGACTCCTTGCATGAAAAAAATGAAACCAATTTGAGACTGAAACTAATTGCTAGGCGTAAACCGATGGTCGATGCTATGATCTACCAACTAAAGATGATGTTGCATTGTTATTGGTCGGAGATTTCGAGAATTCAATTGGTGAGAGGGATATTGTTATCGAGACTCGCATGTGGTTGCTTCAAAGGATAACCGAGCTTCATCCTTCTTACTTAGGCTTGCAATATCCCTTGCTATTTTTATTTGGACAAGATGGTTATCGAGAATCTATTTTTCTCAGGGATGTCCAAACCGAATCAACAGATGGCAAACGCTATAAATTGAGCATGAGAGAGTACTTTGCTTATAGGATGCATCAAAGAGAATCAGAGTCTGATAATATTTTTCAGTCCGAAAGATTGTTTCAACAATACTTAGTTGATACATGGACAATGGTCGAGGCAGGATGTTTGACTTTTATGAGGACACATCAAAAGCAACTACGATGTGAAATGTATAAAGGTTTGACTGAAGCTCTTGCTAAGGGAGAACATGACCCTTCAAGTCGTGGCAAAAGAATATGCTTGCCATCTAGCTTTGTTGGAGGTGCGAGATACATGATCCAAAATTATCAAGATGCAATGGCAATTTGCAGATGGATTGGTTATCCTAATCTTTTAATTACATTCACATGTAATCCAAAATGGCCTGAGGTTCAACGATTCCTAAGAAATATTGGCAAACAACCACAAGATAGGGCTGATATTATGTGTCGTATTTTTAAAGCCAAGTTAGATGAATTGATGGATGATCTAGAAAAGAAAGAAATCTTTGGAAAAGTTCTAAAGGTGTATGAATTTATTTCATTTCTTATCATTTCTCTAATTTTCCATTTGATGAATTGAATTTAATATTTTTACACATAATTTTATTTCTTCTATTATATAAAATTAATGTTACTATCGACTTATGTTTTATAATTTCTAATTGTTACGCTTATTTACACCATTGAGTATCAAAACGTGGTCCGCCACATGTTCATATCATCTTATGGCTTGATCGTAAACCCGATGATTCTACCGTAGATAGAATAGACAAAATAATATCTGCTGAGATTCCGGATGAATCTATAAATCCGCAATATTACAATCTTTGTGAAGGATTTGATGATTCATGGTCCTTGTGGGAAAGGTGGCATAACTCTCCATGCATGGCTAAGGGTCGTTGCACCAAATATTTTCCAAAGAAATTCTGTGAAAAGACAATCATTGATGAAGATGGATATGCAATTTACAAGCGCCCGTAAAATGGTCGTACGGTAGTTGTGAAGGGAGTTAACCTTGACAACAGATATGTAGTCCCTCACAATCGGGTGTTGTTGATGAAATATGGTGCTCATGTCAATGTTGAATGGTGCACCGTCAAGGTCTATCAAATATCTTTGCAAATATGTAAGCAAAGGACAAGATAGAGTTACCGTAACATTTTGTAAGACAGCCTAATGATGATGGCAAAGAAAGCAATTGTTGATGAGATTAAGAATTACTTAGATTGTAGATTCATATCACCTTGTGAAGCTTCTTGGAGATTGTTGGGTTATGAAATTCATTACGAAACCCTTCTACGTTGAAAGACCTGCTTTCCATCTACCAGTGTGAACAAAATATTGTCTTTCAAGATGATGATGCAATTGACACGGTGCTAGATCGTCCAACTTCACGAGAAAGTATGTTTCTTGCATGGATGGAAGCAAATGAAAAATATGGAGATCTAGCAAAGAGTTTGACATATGTTGAGTTCCCTACAAAATTTGTTTGGAATCGAAAGAAAGAAGGTGGGATCCTAGAAGACGTGGTTTCAAGATTGGACGTATATTTTTGTAGCTCCTGGACAAGGTGAATTATATTATTTGAGAACTTTGCTAAATTTTGTGCGCGGTCCAACTTCTTTTGAGGAAATTAGACGTGTTGGTAATCAACAACATGGTTCTTTTAGAGATGCATGTTATGCTTTGGGTTTGCTTGATGATGATAAGGAGTACGTTGATGGTATAAAAGAGGCAAGTCAATGGGGAAGTGCTTCATCATTGAGATATATGTTTGTCCGATTATTGATGTCGGGATCTTACTCAAGGCCTCGAATATGTTTGGCATAGTTGCTTTGAATTTTTGTCGATGACATTCTTTACAATCAAAGACGTCTTTTAGATCATGAAGGTAATCCATTATACTCTAGCCAATTTAATTTATAATTTATAATATATTTTATTTATTTTGTTCTCTTCTACAAATTCCCATAAAAACTTAATTCTAAACTATTTACTTACTCTCTAATACCAGTTAATATATATATTCTTCTTTCTAGGACTTAAACTAAGCGATGAAGAAATCAAAAATCTTACTCTCTTGGAGATTGAAAAACTTTTGCGTAGCGAGAGGAAAAAGCCTTCGTGACTTTCCCGATATGCCTTATCCAAGCGATTTTGATCCCACTATTTACAACAATAGAATGATTTTAGAAGAGTTGAACTATGATAGAAATTCATTGGAGGGTGAGCATAAGCGATTATTGGAATTATGTACCGATGAACAGAGGCATGCTTACAACCTTATTATGAATGACATTGATCTTGATGTTGGACGAGTTTTCTTTTATATGGATGCGTGGAACCGGAAAGACTTTTGTGGAAGATTCTTTCATCGGCAAGTTACGATCTAAGGGTGAAATCGTATTAAATGTGGCATCAAGTGGTATAGCATCACTCTTACTCCCTAATGGTCGCATCTTGGTCATTCCAGGTTTGCAATTCCATTAACTTTGGATGAAGATTCAACATGTAATATCAAACAAGGTACTCCTCTTGGTGAGCTTATGATTAAAACTAAGCTTATAATTTGGGATGAAGCACCTATGGTTCATAGATATTGTTTTGAAGCACCGGACGTAACGTTGAGGGACATAATGAGGTTCAATCACGAGATAGCTTGAATCAACCGTTTGGAGGCAAGACATTGGTTATGGGTGGAGACTTCCGTCGATACTTCCAGTCATTCCAAAGGTACCAGACAAGATGTTGTTATGGCCACGATCAATTCATCATATTTATGGTCTCATGTCAAAGTTTTGAGGCTTTCCAATAATATGAGACTACAACAAATTAAAAATGATGAAAGTGGTTTAGAACTCAAGGCTTTCTCAAAGTGGATACTGAGTGTTGGGGATGGGTCATATGGTAATGATAATGATGGTGAAGCCACAATAAAGATTCCCGATGACTTGATTGTTAATGAGTCGATGATTTCATCAAGTCTATTGTTGAAAGCACATATCCCAATTTCACTCGATCATTTTAATGATCCACGATTATTTACAGGGAAGAGCCATTCTTGCTCCGACCCCGGATGTGGTTGAGAACATTAATGCCTATATGGTTTCGTACAACCAATGCGAACAAAGGACTTATTTAAGTTCGATTCTATTTGCAAATACGAAGATAACTCCGGTTTCTTTGAAGATCTTCATTCGACGGAGTTTTTAAACACTATCGAAGTGTTACGGTCTACCTACTCATGAAATACATTTAAAGGTCGGTACACCACCATGTTCTTTTGAAAACATTGACCATTGTTCAGGGTTATGTAATGGAACAAGGTTAATTATTACAAGGCTCGGAAATTATGTTCTCGAAGGGAAAGTTCTAAACGGTAGTAATGTTGGTGATACTGTATTTATTCCGAGAATGACATTGACTCCAGCAGATATACGGTTGCCATTCAAATTACAGAGGCGACAGTTTCCATTGTTGTGTCATATGCAATGACAATCAATAAAAGTCAGGGTCAATCTCTTTCAAATGTCGGAATTTTCTTGAAGAAGCCTGTTTTCAGTCATGGTCAGTTATACGTTGCATTGTCTAGGGTCACAAATCGCCATGGATTGAAGATATTAATGTGCGATGATGAAGGAAACCTCACCAATGAAACTACAAATGTTGTCTATAAGGAAATTTTCCAAAATTTGTAATATTCATAGATGTTTGTTATTTTAAAAAAGTATTTCTTTCTTTAAGTTAGATCATAAATACTGTATTTCACTTTCATGTCAATAAAGAATTTTTTTTTTGGATGGCCTAGCTTCCTCGATAAGCTAAGCGGTTTATTATTCTGACCGCTAATCTTCTTCTTCTCTGTTTCTTATTACTCCCTTCCGTCATCAGCAATCAACAAATTGCACCAAAACCCTTTCTTCCCCAAAACCTCACCTACCTTCGGCTCACCTCCCCCATTTACGGTCGCCGCCCCCTCTTTCTTTCCCGATCGTTTGTTAGACGCTTCAGTGTCTTCCTTTTTTTTCCCAACGTCCAGGTAAACGCAATTTTCTCTACTAATTTCTTCTTATTTCCTTTTATATTTTCTATTTCATCTCTTTGATATGTTATTATCTATTTGGAAAATAAAAATCCCTTTGGAGGTAGTTTTGCTGAACTGCGAATGGGGTGCTAAAACAATGTAATGCATATTTTGTATATTAAAATCAATAATTCAAAGTCAATTTTATGTAAACCCTAACCATTAGTCTCTGATTTGCATATCCAATTGAATCACCCTTTCCTCTATTTCAATCATCCGCATTGAAACTTTGTGATATTTTTATTTGTTCATCCGGTTTTGTCATTACATTTGTTCAGTTGGTAGCTATAGGATACTAGAACTTGCTTCTCTAGGTTTGTTATTCTAATTTGTGGTTTTCAAATGAATATCAGAGTTGTTGTTTGGTATATGATACTAGAAGCTGCTTTCAATCCATGAAGATGGTTGTTTTTTAGAGTTTTCTTCTCATGAATTGCTTTATTTTTACTTCAGATTGCTTGGTTTTGTATGTTATATAAGACATGTCATTATGTCCCTTTTGAAATGATACTTAGACTTAAATATGATGACAATGATCCTTCTTTGATACCACAAGCTTAAAAATCTCTTGACGGAAATATTTATTCTTAAGAGATGTTAATTAGTTTTTTTTTTTAATGATAGACAATTTCTTACTTAGTTAGCTGCATATGAAATACTCCTCTACCATAGCTCATATAACAGTGTCAATTGATTTTTTCTTTGTTAGGAATCGTTAATGTTTTTTTTTTGCAGATCTTAGGTCTCTCTGTTTAGAAGAAGTATTGGTTAACTAAAGTCCAGTTCAATTACTGATGGAATTACACCTTCAGGTTTGCAACATCACTAAAGACTGAATCTTCAATATTAAATTTTGTATGTATTGTTACCTGTTGTATTCATTTGTTTCATAGTGGCTACTATTATATTGTTGGAACAGTGTCCAATTGAAAAGGAATGCTACCGAGAAGATTTCATGTGGTTGTGATAGATTCTTACTTCTAATAGCTTTGATATTTGTCATGATTCACAAGTGTTTAACCAACTTTCGTTTATAACAATCATTGGTGGTAATTGTTGGTTGAACTGTATTGGTTTTTAATTTTGCTTACTGCTCATTTATTCATTAGTTTGTTCCGTACAAGAGGTTTAATCTCCCAATCAAGGAGTCTGTGAGGACCCCGACCCGGAACCTACACGTGTCCCGAGCTGGAGCGTCCTCAAACTAACCCAAATCTCCTAATACTTTAAAAACTTTGATTTAACTTCCAAACATAAACACAACCATTTCAAAATAATTCTACTCCTTCCACGTTGGAGGAAAAGTTGACCAACCATGAAAATAATAAACTGTTTTAGTTACAAAAGATATCGAATATAATATGGAATTAAAGTTTATGAATACAACCTTTTAAAAGAATTATGCTAACAAACACTTTCTACCCAATCTAAACATAACCCGACAATTTCCAAAATACCACTTCTAACTCCTTTCCGCCCTTACTCGGTCGGTCCACCTGTCTCGGGATCTAAAACAGTAAAGGGAGAGGGGTGAGAATAAATCTCAATGAGCTATTATGAATGCAGCAAGATGCCAAACAAGATGCAACACATAGCATGGTAACACTTAACACATTATGAAAGCGGTAAACACCTTACGTTACCTCATTTTACCTTTCCCGTCTGAACAATAAGTCGTACAACGTGGGAGTAAAACTCCACTCTTTGGTGAATTGCCTCCAGCACATTCACCTCTTATAGGACTCATACCCCAGAGATCCATATAAGAAAAGATACCTATAATAGAGTATCCAAAAATAATATATTCCCCCGGTACACCAATCGCAGCAGTGCAGCAAAGGCTTCTTCATGCTCAATACGATCGCTAGCACGGCCCACTCTGTGGCCACAGAGGAGGAGGGTCATCGGTATGATGGACCTTCAATCACTTATAGAACAAATCAATGACTGATTGACTTCCATCATACCCACCCGAACGCATTCAAGCACATAATAGTTACTTGAATTATAATCCACAAAAAGGGATAATCATATAACAACATGGTAAAATATACTCATGATTCATCCATACTATAGTGCAACAGTTCATGTAATACACTATGCATAATACTATTAACGAATTTAAATTCAAGTAAGGTATCCATATCAACACATAATCCACACCGGGATACCATATAACAATACCAAATGATCCACAAATGGGATAAACAATATAGTCACATGGTAAAATATACTCATGTTCAACCAATATCATAGTGCAACAATTAATTAACACACCATGTACAATATAAACAATGTATATGAACTCAAGTAAGGCAAGGAAGTATCATCGATCCATCCTACAAGGTCACTATACAATACTACCTAGCTCCTATAAAGGCTCAAGCTCAAATTACCAAGTGGGAGTCACAATTTATAAGAGATCAACTAAGATTGCCAAACAATTTCTGATTCAGACTTAACGTGCTTCCGTAGTTCCATAGTAACCCAATTAAGGTGTCATTAAAGGATACAATTGTCCTAAGTATAACTTAGGTTAAAAAGATTATTTCATATCCGAAAAGGTCAGGTTCCAAACTTTATATTGGTTAAGGATCAAGCTAGGAGGTTACTAGTGAAAATTCAGCGAAACGGGAAACTAGGCCAAATCTGCCAACATGGGCGACCGCCCATAGCCTCTTGGGCGACCGCCCAAGAGGGATTTCCAAGCACCCTAACTTCTGCCAAGATGAGCGGCCGCTCATCACCACTTGGGCGACCGCCCAAGACCATTTTCAGCACATTTCGAATTTCCATCTTATTTTTACATAGATTAATTTCCCTTAAATCTTTCTTCATTTCAAGAACACCAAGGAGGATTCTAACCTTACATAACTCATCTTAAATCATCCAAACCCAAGATAATATATACTTAGATTATTTACCACTTAATTTCTCACCCATTTCACTATCACATTCTAATTATAAACTTCTTAGTTTAATCAATCCAAATAATCATAAACCTAGATTATTTCCACAAGATTTCCAACCCATTTCATCAACTCATTTCAAGTTAATTCTCTAAAATTAACTCAACCCATTTTACTTCCATTTTTCATGATTAACCATCTTAATCCAAATCAACACATTTTCTTACACTCTTAATCATTCCTTATGAACAACAATAACATTCCATAACATTAACTAATTCCCCAACTCCAAGAAGGTTTCCAAGGTATCAAACAACCATTATAATGACAATCTCAACATCAATCATTTATGAGCATACAAAGAAAGGAAGACATAATAACTCACTTTAGAATAAGAGATGGATCATGGATTTCTTGAGCTTGATGAACTCCTCTTGGTCTCCCGATTACAAAAGTGCTCTCAGATCTAAAAATGGTGAAGATTTGAACTTGGAAGGAGCTTGAGAAGAGGTGTTCTCAAATGGGTTTCCATGGATGGAAGGTTGAGAGAGAAAGTGAAGAGGAAGAAGAAGAAAGGTGGAGTATATAAATGGGTAAAGAGAGGGGGGGGGGCCGGTCCAAGGAGGGAGTGTGAGGGGAAATTAAGGATAAGGGTATGGTCCCCCCATACCCAAATATCTAGGCTTTCAACATTTATTTCTTTCCCCCTACACAAACTAAAGCCTAACTACCCCCATTTTATTATTGTCAAATTATTATATTCTCTCCATAGACATTATTTAATTTTCTCAATTATCTCAGCCTCATATAAGTGATCTAAGATATAAAATGAACACATAATATTAACGATAATATTAAAAGCACACAATATGATGTTAAATTAGTGCCTAGGGTTAGGGTCGTTACACTCACTCCCCCTTAAAGAAAATTCATCCCGAATTTGACTGTCACTTACCTAACTGATCGACCCGCATCGGTTACATGTATACCTCAAACTTCAATTTCCAAATAGTCTCTTCAATGTTGTGATTCTTTCCCCAAATAAATTAAATTTCTAATTCCATTAATAATATGATATTACTACTTAATGATCCAAGCATACTATACAAATTTCACTAACACGAATTTTCCGATCTCAACGAAAATATAAATAATTAAAGTATTACAACTTAGGTCACCAAATACATTACAATATCACATTAAGACTTCAAATACTCTATAAGCTTCTCCAAGTCAGTCTATAAGTCAAATCACCCACCTTTTCTAAGCTTCAAATGGATTAACGAACTTTGGCGCCACTTTACCTTAGGCCTTGCTTCTCTAACTCACTCCAATAAATTAGAGATCGATAATCTCTTCCCAAACTATGCCTCATACGGTTTTATCTCAATGTTAGAAGGATAACTACTATTATGCGCACTCAACCCTCGGTAACCATACATACTATTGACCACTAACATCCCTTGTTCATGCCCGTAGCATATCATCAACAACAAGTAATGATTCCTCAACTTTTTACAAGGTTAAACTTAATAGCCTTCCTACACTCCAAAAGGATTTTCCCAAATGAATGACTATCCAATCTTTTTAACACTATGGGGTTTATAAAATCAAACTATCCCCTAACATATGTGAGGACTTTAATAATAACATCTCATCAAGCTATATATATATATCGAGTAGAAAATACAATTCAACTTCCTATAACAGAACAACATACCCTTCTTTACTTTCAATGTAACTCAATCACAAAATCTATAGTGATAAAACTCTCAAGTTCAACCTAGAACTCTAAATATTTTAATAAATCTCCTAACGTCAACATTCTATTATCACAATTCAATGTTCCAAATATGTTCAGGACTAGTGACAAATCAATATTCAAATTGAAGGGTTGGCCGCCCACAACGGAGCCGATCCAACTCCAAAACAAAACCGAGTCTATTGTGATTGACACAATAATAACCCCACATTTATCAATTCATTTCTCTGATCAAAACTTGAATACAGTTAATCATTCTAGGGAAACTAAGTTGCCTTTCCACTAGCTTCTGCACAATTTACATCTTTAGGATACCAAGTCTTTTTGAAATTCACAACATCTTTCAAAATTCCAAAGGATAGATAAAAAGAGATCCAGTGAGACTCGAATGGTTTATTTATTTAAAACTGTCCCATACCAGTTTTAATTAACTAAACCACTCAAAATCTTTAAGAAATCTTTAAAATTTTGATACGTTAATAAAATAACTCGGGTGATCTAATTATCTACAACCGTCCCATACCAGTGGTAGATAATTAAATTACTCACAGATTTTAATGCACACCAAAGACTGTTCATTGACCTTATTAAATCATACTATCCCCGAAGGGCACAAATACTCACACAGAGGTCCAATATAAAATCCCAAGTTCTAAAACACATTTAAAACAATTTTTTACATGATATTCTTGTTCGACCTCTATTTATAGTATAGCCACCACTCATAATATTTATACTTAGTTAAATTCTTTATAAGAAAACAAAATCTTGCAATACTAATACTATCCCGATAAATAACACTAAAACAATCATTAAGATTATAAACTAGGTAAATCATCCTCAAATTGCGATTACACCTTAATAGTATTGTAACTAACTTACCTCTCGATAACCATCAACAACTCAAAATTCACATAACGCCCATACCTACCAAACATCACACTAATTCCTCATATGAGTCACGCAACTAAGTCGACCTATAGGGTGAAATCATCCTAAAGTATTCTTTCTCCCAATAAGATTCATCCTCATTTTATTTCCTCAACTAATGATAATCGTCTCTCAAAACAACCCAGATACATATATTATCAATTTCTGAAGTTGATCCTATAAGTCACCGATACTACATCTATTATACCTCTTCACATTTACCCTATTTACTTCTCCATAACCAATACACAACCCCAGACCAAAACGGTCATACTAGATACAAATGTTGTCTTAAGTATATCCTTACAACAAATATTCACCGTAATTGTAACACTCAAAAAAAAAAATTCAACTAATAACCATTTGGCATCCTACAAATTTCTACAACCACCATGCAAATTATCAACAAGTGATAACGAATACTTATTGCTTACGCTACCAATTTGATATCTCTATAATCTATAATTAACCACCAAGTATCATCTTTTCTAAATACAAGAACAATTTATCCTTATCGAGAATCGCTAAGCTAGTTATCTTCTTTATCAATTAATTTCTCAAGTTGAATCATCAATTCCATCATCCCAATTTGTATACTCTATCTAGGGATCCGAATACCAAAATAGTGACTTATATCTACTCAGCTTCAATATCCTGGTATGATACACGATGAAAACCCATTTTTGAAACTCACTTGAAAAACACCAATTAGTCAACTTATAGGGTGATATTACTTACAAAAATATCTGATTTCCTATTCAATTTAGTAGCAAGAATTCAATCAATCTCTCCTTAGAGAATACTTATAGCACCTAAGGCAAAGATATATTAGTTCCATAAGATCTCTTACTCGCGATATTTTATAACTCATATAATCTCACTTAGACTATCACTTTCAATACTAGTCTCATATATCTAGTCTCCACCACGAGACACCAATGTATAAATACTCACGCAAATTATGCAACCATAAACCGCTCTTAATTAGGCCATAGACCAACTCTAAACTAAGAGTTCACCAATTCATTTACCACCGTACATGAGATAACTCAAGGTTCTTTTAAATCAAAGATAACACACAACTCAAATAACCTTCACATTCCTTAGGCCATACTTTCGACATTTATGCATATGTGATATAATAGCAAGTAATGACTCATCCGCCTCGACTACACACCTGAGGCAAATCAAACATCGATAAGGAGACTCGCTTCTTGCGACAGTCCTCCCAAATCACAATCACCATGATAAACAATAATGATTCAAGGTACTCTCCCGTAGGAATAGAACCTCCAACACATAAGGCAACTTTTAGGCCAATTATGCAAATAAAAGATGAAATGTAATGCCACATGAGAACGAATGAACGAAGATTTATGAAAGTATGAATCCTAACTCCTGAGACAGGTAAAATACCTCAAATGATGGTGGGGAAATCTATCTTTCCAAAACTCACCTTTCCTTGATTCCTTGGTTGGTCAATATCATTTTCTCGTCTTTGAACAAATTCTGCATTAAACTCTCGACGTCGGTTATCACACACTCTCACTCGCCTAGACTCTACCCGAGAACTCTAACCGAGCTCGATACCAACCGTGAGGACCCCGACCCGGAACTTACACGTGTCCCGAGCTGGAGCGTCCTCAAACTAACCCAAATCTCCTAATACTTTAAAAACTTTGATTTAACTTCCAAACATAAACACAACCATTTCAAAATAATTCTACTCCTTCCACGTTGGAGGAAAAGTTGACCAACCATGAAAATAATAAACTGTTTTAGTTACAAAAGATATCGAATATAATATGGAATTAAAGTTTATGAATACAACCTTTTAAAAGAATTATGCTAACAAACACTTTCTACCCAATCTAAACATAACCCGACAATTTCCAAAATACCACTTCTAACTCCTTTCCGCCCTTACTCGGCCGGTCCAATTGTCTCGGGATCTAAAACAAGAAGGGAGAGGGGTGAGAATAAATCTCAATGAGCTATTATGAATGCAAAGAAGATGCCAAACAAGATGCAACACATAGCATGGTAACACTTAACACATTATGAAAGCGGTAAACACCTTACGTTACCTCATTTTACCTTTCCCGTCTGAACAATAAGTCGTACAACGTGGGAGTAAAACTCCACTCTTTGGTGAATTGCCTCCACACATTCACCTCTTATAGGACTCATACCCCGGAGATCCATATAAGAAAAGATACCTATAATAGAGTATCCAAAATAATATATTCCCCGGTACACCAATCGCGGCCAGTCCAGTAAAGGCTTCTTCATGCTCAATACAGTCGCTAGCACAGCCCCACTCTGTGGCCACAGAGGAGGGGAGGGTCACCGGTATGATGGACCTTCAATCACTTATAGAACAAATCAATGACTGATTGACTTCCATCATACCCACCCGAACGCATTCAAGCA
This sequence comes from Adenophora triphylla var. japonica, assembly GCA_022495995.1. Classification (NCBI taxonomy): domain Eukaryota; kingdom Viridiplantae; phylum Streptophyta; class Magnoliopsida; order Asterales; family Campanulaceae; genus Adenophora; species Adenophora triphylla. The sequence continues at coordinate 101,060 of JAFEMH010000967.1, read as the reverse complement.
CATAATAGTTACTTGAATTATAATCCACAAAAAGGGATAATCATATAACAACATGGTAAAATATACTCATGATTCATCCATACTATAGTGCAACAGTTCATGTAATACACTATGCATAATACTATTAACGAATTTAAATTCAAGTAAGGTATCCATATCAACACATAATCCACACCGGGATACCATATAACAATACCAAATGATCCACAAATGGGATAAACAATATAGTCACATGGTAAAATATACTCATGTTCAACCAATATCATAGTGCAACAATTAATTAACACACCATGTACAATATAAACAATGTATATGAACTCAAGTAAGGCAAGGAAGTATCATCGATCCATCCTACAAGGTCACTATACAATACTACATAGCTCTTATAAAGGCTCAAGCTCAAATTACCAAGCTGGGAGTCACAATTTATAAGAGATCAACTAAGATTGCCAAACAATTTCTGATTCAGACTTAACGTGCTTCCGTAGTTCCATAGTAACCCAATTAAGGTGTCATTAAAGGATACAATTGTCCTAAGTATAACTTAGGTTAAAAAGATTATTTCATATCCGAAAAGGTCAGGTTCCAAACTTTATATTGGTTAAGGATCAAGCTAGGAGGTTACTAGTGAAAATTCAGCGAAACGGGAAACTAGGCCAAATCTGCCAACATGGGCGACCGCCCATAGCCTCTTGGGCGACCGCCCAAGAGGGATTTCCAAGCACCCTAACTTCTGCCAAGATGGGCGGCCGCTCATCACCACTTGGGCGACCGCCCAAGACCATTTTCAGCACATTTCGAATTTCCATCTTATTTTTACATAGATTAATTTCCCTTAAATCTTTCTTCATTTCAAGAACACCAAGGAGGATTCTAACCTTACATAACTCATCTTAAATCATCCAAACCCAAGATAATATATACTTAGATTATTTACCACTTAATTTCCCACCCATTTCACTATCACATTCTAATTATAAACTTCTTAGTTTAATCAACCCAAATAATCATAAACCTAGATTATTTCCACAAGATTTCCAACCCATTTCATCAACTCATTTCAAGTTAATTCTCTAAAATTAACTCAACCCATTTTACTTCCATTTTTCATGATTAACCATCTTAATCCAAATCAACACATTTTCTTACACTCTTAATCATTCCTTATGAACAACAATAACATTCCATAACATTAACTAATTCCCCAACTCCAAGAAGGTTTCCAAGGTATCAAACAACCATTATAATGACAATCTCAACATCAATCATTTATGAGCATACAAAAAAAGGAAGACATAATAACTCACTTTAGAATAAGAGATGGATCATGGATTTCTTGAGCTTGATGAACTCCTCTTGGTCTCCCGATTACAAAAGTGCTCTCGGATCTAAAAATGGTGAAGATTTGAACTTGGAAGGAGCTTGAGAAGAGGTGTTCTCAAATGGGTTTCCATGGATGGAAGGTTGAGAGAGAAAGTGAAGAGGAAGAAGAAGAAAGGTGGAGTATATAAATGGGTAAAGAGAGGGGGGGGGGCCGGTCCAAGGAGGGAGTGTGAGGGGAAATTAAGGATAAGGGTATGGTCCCCCCATACCCAAATATCTAGGCTTTCAACATTTATTTCTTTCCCCCTACACAAACTAAAGCCTAACTACCCCCATTTTATTATTGTCAAATTATTATATTATCTCCATAGACATTATTTAATTTTCTCAATTATCTCATCCTGTTATAAGTGATCTAAGATATAAAATGAACACATAATATTAACGATAATATTAAAAGCACACAATATGATGTTAAATTAGTGCCTAGGGTTAGGGTCGTTACAGAGTTCCCATTTTAGTAAGCCATAGGACTGGAAACACTCAGTCTCCTTTACACTATCATTAGTATGGAAAGAAGCAGGTGTTGATGGTGCAATATTTGTGCAACCCATCAATAACCATTTCAATTATTCCTTGATGCCAGACGTCATTAGCACATTATACTTATATTTTTGTTTTATTTTTTGTTGAAGGTTCAAGGGGAAGCCTCACATGACACAAGGTCATATATATGTAGTTTCTGCAAGAGAAGTGGACATAACAAAAGGGGATGTCCATTGCGTAAAGAACAAGATGTTATTGAGGTAAACAATTTTATTTTATGGAATAATGATATAATTTGTTGGTATGTTAACTGTGTTCTTATTTAGTATTTTTTTTATTTTTTGTTGCAGGTTGAAGTGAAAGGATCACATCGGAGAAGAACAAAAAAATGTAGTTTGTGCAACAAAAGTGGACATAACAAAAGGGGTTGTCCATTGAGTAAAGAACAAGATGGTATTGAGGTAAACTATTTTAATTTATCTTATAATGTTATAATGTATTGATATTTTAACTGTGTTGTTATTTATAATTTTTTTTTATTTTTGTTTGCAGGTTGAAGTGGAAGGAACGCATGGGACAAGAACCAAAAAATGTAGTTTGTGCAATAAAAGTGGTCATAATAAGCGAGGATGTCATTTGGCTAAACAAATTGTTCCAGTAATTCCTGAATGTGAATTTTTGATTAATGATTGTGATATGTTATTGAAGGATTTGTCTCATGCTTTAAATGAGGCAGAGGCAAATACACTTTTGGCTGAAAATGAGGTTATAAAGAGACTTAGGTTGCACTATATTTTATTTTTAGTTCTTTTAATATTTATGCACTAATGTTGTGTCTTTGTTAGGTTGTGAATGAAGCTGTTGTTGAAGATGAAGAACAAAGCGGTACCCACTTCGGCGTCCAAGAGTTAGAAGGTCTGCGAGGCTCGAATGGAATCGATGGATAAAACCAAAGAAGATTGACACAAGTGTCATAGATTTGACAAAAGAGTAATTTGAACAACTTTTTCATTTTGGTTGTAAAAAACTTTTTTTTTTGGGTATTTTTGACTGAAAACAATTTAACTTTTTGCCTTTTTTTCATTTTGGTTGTAAAAACTTTTGTATGGGGTTATCAATTTTCATGACATTCGGTTTTTGGTTGCAATATTTATTCAGTTTATGTGTTTCCTGCAGTGTGAGTAATTGTTTTTCACATTGATTAACACATTTTTTTCCTAAGGTTATATCTCATTAGGAGTGCTCTGTTTTGCTATTGATTGGAGTATTTGATTTAGTTCACTTAATGCAGGTCTCACAATTTTTTATAACTTTTATGGGTTGACGGCTATACAAAGAATCCACAATCCTAGAAAAACCATACTTATTTAGTTAGATTTAAGATTGTACAAGTACCAAACCAATATTTAGCGCTATTTCAAGTTTCAAAATTGTACAAGTAAAGTATCATCTTTAATTAAGATCATAACTGTTTCACTTTTATGTTAATAAAAAAATTGAATTTTTTATATTGTTTAACATAAATTTTAAAAAGTATTCTTTCCGTATGTTTAACACACGGGTGATGATGTACTAGTTCATTTTAAAAGCGTAAATTAAAAGGGCACCAAGAGCGTGGGTAGGGCTGTTACGCGAACCGAGTTGCTCGAACTCGACTCGAGCTCGACTCGAAAAAACTCGACTCGAATGAGCTCGAGTTGAAGCTCGAGCTCGAGCTCGAACAAGAATTTTAGCTCGTGAAATTTTCGAGTCGAACAGGCTCGACTCGTTAGCTCGACAAAGCTCGTTTCGAACTCGACTCGACTCGAGCTCGACTCGGTAAACTCGATAAAAGCTCGAATTTTTCATTGTTTGTTATCAGCTCGAACTCGAACTCGAACTCGAACTCGAACTCGACTCGTGAAGCTCGTCAGTAACTTGATTTTTTTATTTTATACATTGTTTTTATATACATATATATATATTTTTTATATTTTTTTTGGATAAAGAAAACTGTTTTGGACTTTTTTTAGTTGGGAAAGTTTTTTCAAAAAGTTATATAAAAAAAGTTAGAACAAAACTAAACAAATTAAAGTGTACTCCGTATACCACCACTACCACCACCACTACCACCACTACCACCACCACTACCACTACCACTACCACCACTACCACCACCACTACTACTACCACCACTACTACCACTACTACTGCTACTACCACCACTACTATTACTACTACCACCACCACTACCACCAGCACTACTACCACTACTAGTACTACCATACTACCACCATTACTACCACCACCACTACTACCACTACTACCACTACTACCACCACTACTATTACTACTACCACCACTACCACCACCACTACTATCACTACAAGTACTACCATACTACCACCATTACTATCACCACCACTACTGCCACTACTATCGCTATTACCACCACTACTACCACCACTATCACCACCACTACTACTACTACCACTACTACTACTACCACCACTACTACCACTACTACGACCACCACTACTACTACTACCACCACCACTACTACTACTACCACTACTACTACTACCACCACCACCACCACCACCACCACCACCACTACCACTACCACCACCACTACCACTATCACTACCACCACTACTACCACTATCACCACTACTACCACTACCACTACTAGTCTACTACCACTACCACCACTACTACTACTACCACTACTACTACTAGTCTACTAAATGTCCTCTCTTATTTATAAAAGAGTAAGGTTGGTTGTTCCCCTCTTTGTAATTTTAAGGGTACCGTCCCTTTTTTCTTTTATATACTTTCATTTCTTTTAAAAAAATTAAGTTTTATTTCTTTCAAAATTCATAACTTTTTTTATACAACTTTTTGCAAAAATTGTATGTAGTAAACAAAAGTCTAAAATAGTCTTATTTATCCAAAAAAAATTGAAAAAAAATAAAAGTTAACTTTTTTTAAAAAACTGTTAAGTGTTATTTCTTTCAAAATTCATAACTTTTTTAATAAAACATTTTGCAAAAAATGTATGTAGTAAACTTAGGTCTAAAATAGTCTTATTTATCCAAAAAAAAAATTGAAAAAAAAAATTGAAAAAAATAATAATATACTACATACAAAGTTAACGAAATTTGTTAAAAAATTAACTGTTAAGCTCGAACTCGAAATAAGCTCGTTAAGCTCGAACTCGAAATAAACTCGTTAAGCTCGAACTCGAAATAAACTCGTTAAGCTCGAAAATTTGTTTCCAAAAAAGATCAAACTCGAACTCGGATCGTTTAAGCTCGAAATCGAGATCGACTCGAGAAGCTCGCGAGTAGCTCGCGAACAACTCGAACTCGATCGAGCTCGAGTTCGAACCACCGATTGAACTCGAACTCGAACTCGAGAAAAACTCGAACTCGAGAAGAAATAAACGAGCTCGAGCTCGAACACAGAAAACTCGTTCGAACTCGACTCGTTTACGGCCCTAAGCGTGGGCTTATGGAAAGTAAGGAACGTGAAGACACGTAGCAAGTGAAAGAAGGCGCGGGGTAGGGGTAAATATTCTGCGCAGTCAACAAGAGTTTGACTGAAGAGTAAAAAGAGCGCCGCCGTGAGAGAGGGATGAGGGCGTTGGATGTTTCATGTTTGTTTTGACTTTGCACGCCGGAATCCATCCATTTGGTACAATTGAATATGCAGTTAACTTATCGAGCGTTGGAACTTTGTCGCCAGCAAATGAAAGTGATCTTCAAGTCTCACGCCGGAATCCATTTCAAAAATACTATACTTCCATTCCGGAGCTTTTCTGTCGTAACCCAAAGCAATTTTCCGGGACACAATCACCAAGTTCTTTCTCCAAGGACGAGTTGGTCCGTCACAGACGAGAAAGCTATCCATGTCCAGAACTTTCTCAAGCATAATGTACACAAGAAATTCGACGAAATTGAGAAAGGTCTCAACCAATGCGAGCTTTCCCTGAATGAGGATCTAGTTCTCAATGTGCTTCGCCGGCATCGTTCTGACTGGAAACCAGCTCATATTTTCTTTAATTGGGTCACCAGAGCAAGAAACGCAAGTGGGTTTTTGCCTGGATCGGATTCCTACAATGAAATTCTTGATATTTTAGGCCGGATGAAACGTTTTCGGGAAATGACCCAACTGCTCGACGAAATGTCTGAAAGAAAAGGTGTCTTTAATGAAAGAACGTATGGCATTGTGGTTCATAGATACGCAGCTGCACATAAGACAGAAGAGGCAACTGATTTTTTCTACAAGAGGAGAGAGTTCGGTCTTGAACTCGATTCCATAGCATTTCAGACACTCTTGTTGTCATTATGCCGGTATAAGCATGTTGAAGCTGCAGAGTTTTTGTTCCACTCTAAGAAGAATGAGTTTGAGCATCATAACATAAAGACCATGAATATCATTCTTAATGGTTGGTGCGTTTTGGGTAATTTACGCGAGGCGAAGAGGTTTTGGAAAGATATTGTTACGTCTAGATGCAAGCCGGATAAGTTTACTTACGGAATATTCATAAATTCACTGTCCAAGGCAGGGAAGATAAGCACGGCGGTGAAGTTGTTTCAAGGCATGTGGGCAGAAGGTTGTAACCCTGATGTAGCTATTTGCAATTGCATCATTGATGGCTTGTGCTTTAAGAAGAGAATTCCTCAGGCTCTTGAAATATTTCACCTAATGAATGATAAAGGTTGTCCCCCAAATGTCGCGACTTACAACTCACTTATCAAGCACTTGTGCAAGATTCAACGGATGGAGAAGGTTTATGAGCTCTTCCACGAGATGGAACAGAAGGGGGAATGTTGTTTACCGAATGCTCGAACTTACGGTTACTTGTTAAACTATGCAAAAAAGCCCGACGAAGTATTAGAAATTATGGAGCAAGGGGGTTGTAAGTTGACAGCTGATACTTACAATTTGGTTTTGAGGCTGTTTATGGGGTGGGATTATGAAGAGAAAGTGAAATATATTTGGACTGAGATGGAGAAGAGTGGATTAGGGCCTGACCAGAGATCATACACGATAATGGTGCATGGGCATTATGATAAGGGAAGGATGAAAGAAGCGATGTCTTATTTTCATGAGATGACTTTGAAGGGAATGGTGCCGGAACCAAGGACTGAGTTACTGATGAATGCCATCAACATCAAGCCGAATGACAGGGAAGATGAACAAAAAAATGTGAGGCGAAGAAGAAGGTATTGGTCCTCTAGTCTTCCAAAAAGAGTGCAATGAAATATCTATGCAAGTGCCATCCACTACTTCAAATTAATCATTCCGAAAGAGAGAACTCAACATGATATATTGCACATGAATGAAATATACAACGTGAAGGAATACAATGATTTTATGTTCCTCTAAAAGTTGGTCAAAATAAGGATTTCTCATAGGGGATACAAATGAAAAGGGTGGATTGTACTAGGCACTGGCAGCAGCTTCTGGTGCAGGTGTGTACCAGCCGTGGTGGATGATAACTGCTTTCTTTCTTCTTGCAAGCCTGGACTTCCTCCGAGCTCCGGTGTTCCTGTGCAGGACTCCTTTCCTCACTGCTTTATCAATTGACGAGTAGGCCTCAGCCATAAGTTTCTCAATGCTATCAACTTCATCAGGCTGTGCATCCTTCTTCTTTCTCAGAAGCTCCAACTTATCGAACACCTGGGACAGGACAAGTCACCGTTAGTTACCATCTCTGTTTCTTTTCATTCAAAGTAACAAGTGATTTACAATCATTATTTATGGGGCCAAATTACGTTTACCTCCCCCCAAAGTATTCACCGAATCTCACTTTGCACCCCAATTTGAAAAGTGTGTATGTTTGGTACTTTTAATTTTGAGATCGTCCCACTTTGTCCCCTGGCATGACCAGGGGGTAAAAATGGGACGATTTGGAAATTAAAGTACCAAATAGACACACTTTCCAAAATGGGGTGCAAAGTGGAATTTGGTGAATACTTTGGGGGGATAAATGTAATTTGGCCTATTTATGGAATTTGGATAAACATAGGGGATGTACATTGCACATGCAAATGATGATTTCTATGGAGTTTTGAACACGTTCTGAGGTACCCATCCTAACTGATATACATGAAATGTAAGCAAACAAACCATGACTTAACTAAGTAGCAAGACCCATGAACATATTCACCACTGGAAATGACTATTGACTGCTCATAGCAACTACGCAGAAAGAATATCACCAAAAAGACCTCTTTCTATACTTGACATGTGAGGCTTGTGAGCCATGTGTTACCGATTTCAATACTGTTAGACTCGTGATATTTTGAGACTTGTACCAAACAAGGTTGTAAATGCTATAGTACTATTGTCAATATATTTCAAAGTACGGAGACGTTGGAACTTATTTGTAATCTCAAATGGTTGGAACGGGATCATGCACGCATATACATATACAATTGTGATATACCCCCCCCCCCCTCTGATCCAAACTCAGTTTCAGTATCAAAACTGCAATAATAATCATAAACATGGACATATAGTATGACTTATGAAGGCATGCTAAAGTGACCAACAGAATGCCCTAACTGGTATCGCAATCTTTATCATTCCTACTTGTTCACCATTGTGAACCACCATTGCACAAAGAATGCTCGAAGTGCTACTGTGAGACACAATCACCACCCTTCACCAGGTTAGTAAAGAAGGGAGGAACATAAAAAGATCACAAAAGAATGGTTAAGTCCCAAACTAGCTGTGGAACCATTCCATTTCCCTTGATTGCTATCACTGCGTCTAAAATTCTATTACCCTCATTTTCCAACTCAAAACTCAATTACAATCTTAACCCAACATGTCGTACAAAATCAACTCCCATTTCACATTCCCTTGCATTTCCCACTCACAAGATGTGTTTGCTCAGTGTACTTCAAAGATATCTATCCATACTAAGATGTTTTTGGAAGGAATTCTTGATGCTATCAATCACATTGCGGAATTCAAAGTCGGTTTATACTAATCAATGCATACCGCTATATGAAGAATCAGTCAATCTTGAGTAGCCAGGGATAATCTTTCATATCCCTAGTCAAGCATTTCCACAAACAGACTCCAGGCAGGACAAAATTACTGAGAATAACAGAAAGCGGGAACTACACTACACAACCTCTAAAATCACAAAACGAGACCAGACATCAATAAATAGAAGTAAAATTAAAATTTTACAATACAACTAAACAATTAGTAGCATGTGACACAGAAATTCAAGAGTACAAAAGACATGAACAAGAGTATATGCCAAAAAAAATACGCTAAAATGTACCTTCCTCATACGAGTTCTGACTTCAGACTTGCGGGCTCGGTTGTACATGCGCCGTTTCTCAGCCTGGCGAGCCCTTTTCACGGCGGAATCAACCTTCTTCGGCAGAGGAGCCGCTTCACAAACAATTGACCCACCAAGCTTCCTCCGGATAGGTTTGGCAGAAACCAATCCTAGACAAAATTTCCAAAAATTAATGACCAGGGTCTTGCAAGTTACACCGAAATTCTTGAAATTACGACAAATTAGTACCTGTAGAGAACAAGTTGAGGGAATTGCCGGCTGATAAGCTAAGAGACCGGAATGCAGTGGCGGCAGAGAGCTGAGATGAAGAAAAAGATGAAGAGCGGGCTGTGATGGAGAGGGATTTGAGCCTAGAAGGTAAGCCGAGGCAAGGAGAGAGGGTGGCAGCGGCCATGTTTGGACGTCAGTGTATCAACCGGAGGTGGAAGAAGAAATAGAGACCCAATCTTTCTCTCTCGCTCTATCTTATCCACGGAGATTTTGCAGTTACTGTGTGTGTGTGTGTGTGTTTTAGTCCTCCCACCGAATTTTTGCATTTTACTGGCGCCTGATATTTTATTTTCCAATTTTAATTACACTTTGAAATTTCTAAAATACTCAAATACTTCCTCCGTCCCACTTCAATTGGTCCCGGGGTGAATGTTACGATTTTTTAAAAAAATGAATAAAGTGAATAGAAATTAGAGAAGAGAGAATGTAAAAGTTAAATATGTGGTAGAGAATAGGAGAGAAAATGTAAAAGTTAAAAATATTTAATAGGAGAGAGAATTAGTGGGAGGAATAGTAAGTTAATAATTGATTTTTTTGTAAATATGTGAAGATGATAAGGGTATAAATATATGAAAAACTTTCCATTTATGAAATGAATCAATTGAAGTGAAACGTCCAAAAAAGGAAAGTGGACCAATTGAAGTGGGAGGAGGGAGTAACTTTTAACTGTAGCAAAAAAAAAAAAAAAATACTAACTCAACCTAACAAGATGCCTAATCTTGTTTAATAATAATAATAAAAAACAAGATGCCTAACACCTAAAATTTTAATACAAAAGAAAATACTCTCTCACACCCATACGAAACGGTACAAAATTGATCTTACGTGAAATTCAGGTAATTATATAACGGAATAAGTGTTGTGAGTATGAAAAGTGAGATAAGAGAGAGAAAGCGGGGTAAAAAATAGTAAGTGAATAGTTATTGGATGTATGACAAATGGATCCCATAATAAAAAAATATTAAAATGTTTCCATTTTGGATATGCGGCTTTTTAAATGACGCTCAAAATGGAAATTTGTATCTTCTCGGGTGGGATTGAGGAAGTACAGTATATATTTTCTAAATACATGAATTTTTTTACACTATAAATTCTGTACCCCATATGTGCCAAATAAATTCTCGGGTGGCTTTTGAAACATTCAAGTTGCTGCTGTAGAAACATCAATAACCGAACAATTATTTGACTGAATAAACACACCTTAAAAAGAACAATTAAAACTAGACATGAGAATTCTTCTTTAGAAATGTTATCGATCTCCGTTTAGTGTACAGACAAGATTATTGCACAGTTAATTCACCTCGAGATGAAAGACTACATACAACTTGTGCGTCAGTGACATTCTACAAGAAAAAGAACTGGAATTGTTACATATTTGGTACAATTTTTTCTAGCCTTCAAAACTAAAAAGTAAATTACAGAAATCACACTAGATGAAAAAGCTGTGGCTGATCTGTGACATTTCATCTGCATAATTGATTAAAATCTGTCAGCAGTCGCTACTTCAGGTTGAGCTTCACGGCGGGATTTGGCAAGGTATGGACCCTTACTAACAGCTTCCTTCAGCTGCAGTGCACCCACAAGTAAAAGCAAAATGTATAAATAAAAGTTCTCAACAAAATGTTTGTTCATATTTTGCCTCCCAGTTTTCATAAGAGTAGAGAAGTTTTTGCTCACAACACTGCTACTTGCACTTTCATTGTTTGTGTCTACTAAAATGGGTAGTTTAGGGAGATGACCAAACTTTATGTCCTATTTTTAGTTAGTAATGCGACATTTATTTTGAGATGAACTAAAATAGAAAGTGTGAAATTTATTCCGGTACTGAAGGAGTATGAAGGAGCAAAACCACAAGAAACTGGAACATAAACGAATTTGAGTGGTACCCGCAACGCAATAGAGCATTTAGGCTGCCATAAAGCACCACCAAACACCCACAGGGAACTATTGTCAAAGTGAAAATGCGATAATGGTACCTTTTCAAGCATTTGAGCAAGGCCAGGGTCAGTCATGAGTTTACTTGAGGACGTCAAGGCTCTGTAGATTGCTTGACAACAGTTATATCTAGACTCCATACCTGAAAATGTACTAAATCACACATGTCTCAATGCAGCTTAATCATCAAGTGTAATGAAAAGAAAGATTCAGTGCCTACTCAAAGTTGAACATAACTTAGGATTCTGAAAAGAAAAAAGATTGAAATTTGATTTAATTTTCATAAATTGAAGGGTGATTTGGGGAACGGGAACATAACACAATCCGACATGATCCCCTTCCTAAGCATCAAACAGTAAAAGTACACACTCAAAATTAGATGTACACAGTACTCCAATGTCCATGGAAAGCAAAACAATACCATAATCATATAAGTTACTCCCACCGTCAATAAATGTCTATTTTTTCAAAAAAAAAAATTGTCCCAAAATGAATGTCCATTTTTTTTTCAGAAGATACTAAATCATATATCAGCAAACAACTTATAATTCATACTTACCCTCATGATGCAATATGGTGAGATCATTAAGGAATTTTATGTACTTATGCTACTAAAATGCTTAAATCTCAACTTTCTTAAATCTCACTCAAAGCTAAAATTGGACATTCATTTTGTGATGGAGGAAGTACCTCACTGCATAACAAACCCTCATTCTCACAGTCCATGTACTAATCAATATCTCAAAAAGACTACTGAATTAAATTATTAGGTGACAGTGACATGATATGCAGGAAAACAGACCTATCTTAGTTGTTTCAGTATATGCATCAGTTACAACATTTATTATCTCTTGTCTCGAGCAAATCTCCATCAGGAACCATGGTCGAGGCACCAATCCTGTTATCACCCTATAACCCTGTAACAGTTGCACATGGGAAGGTACATCAAAACCTTTAATTAGGAAAGTAAGAAGAACTAAACACAGAAATAAAGATAAGACTAGAGAGAATAAATTAGTGGTATTATGAATACACTGGAAAGAAGATTGAAGAAACTTTTTCTACTTTGTTAAAATAGAAGAGGTCATCTATTATGTTACTCCAAATTGGCATCAAACAGGACAGAGAGAAGACAACATGCAAAGATCATATAATACCTAATACAGGAAATATGTCAAAGAAAAAACTTAGTAACTGTAAGATGGCATTTTCTCTGAATAAACATAAGAACAACTTCAGCAACTAAGTCAGGAGCCCCCGTGTCTGGGGGAGGAGGGGCAATTCATGCACAAGCAAAAAGACATCATCAAACACAGGTTTAGGAATTCAATATCAACAGCAATTTAACTTCTGGAAGTTGACAAAATATAATGCCTACCGCAATGCGAAAGTCAGACTCCTGCCGAAGAGTTGAAAGTAAATGGCCCTGCAGCAGACACACACAACAAGATTAATTTCTCAAAGATAAAAGGTGTAGAGGGCAAGTAAATGTTAAAGCTCCGTCGCTTTCATGGAAAATAACTCCAAGAAAGTAATCTTTACAAATTTCTGGAGTTTGGTAACATTTGGAAAATTTGGTACAAAGAGGGATATTTCCTAAGCCAATGAAACACTAAGGCCTTTTTCCAGAAAAGTTTGCCGACCATCAACTCGATAAGCAAGTCATTCCCTAAAATCTAGCTCATTGAATAATACTAAACCCGCCAACGGTAATATAACGTCTTCTTTCACCCCTCCCTGACAATCTATTTCTGTAGACACACATGCACATTAAATCTGATATGATGACTCCTTTTATTCAAAAACAAATGCACAAGTAATAGGCGTCTTGATTCTAATCATACTAGTAGCACTGTATGTAGAATGCACACCATCTAAAACTTATAATTTCAACAAATACAATTGCTCCATTAGTATCTCAGGTTACACTTGCATGTATGCCAATCACTTCAAAACATTTTCCAACGCTTGTTAAAAAAATTATCAAATACCCGAACATAAAAGATTTTCATTTTCCGCAATCTATTTTTCAGAAATCCTTTTTCAGAGTCAATCTCCTTGCAACAAACCGAGCCTAGCTTCATACATGGACATTTTTGCTTTGACATGAGTAGTACAACAGATTCAAGTCTCAACAATAAACATTTAGGAGGAATCTTGCTCTTAACGTTTTTTCGTTTTGCTTTCCCTAAAAGACCAAATCTGTACGGAGTAATCATTTAAGATGAAGAAACCAAATACGTGCAATTGAAAGAAAAAAATTAAGTATAACAATGAAAAGATAAATAACAGTATACTCACAGATGGTGTTAGCTTTGAAGTCCTGGATGCCGCTTGATAGATCAATTGTCGAAGGCTTTCTTCAGCATCAGCATTCAGTATCACGTTGTTCCCAGAGCGACTTTCTCCCAAGATAGTCCCAAGAGAATGCAGTGCAGCCTGTTTTTTCCAATAAAAAATTTCATGAATCGGAAGGAGAGTACATTGAACACACCCTTGCACTTCTCAAGCATGCATTATGAGGTGAGCTGGGCTCAAAGCTGGCCTGTAATAAATGTATTCGTTGAGATATATGCGACACCTCTAAACCCCTAGGGTAAGATATATCTCCTTTCAGACACCTGACCTTAAGGTTAAGTCTTAACTACTAAATGTAGTCAATGGTAAGCTTTCAGCTCTCATAAAGCATGATCTGCTACATTAAATCCTGTTGGTACTTGGTACCGTTAATATCATTCATTTTACTTTTGATAAAACTGTTATTTTCCTCCACAAGCTAACTGACTTTGACTCCAAGAATCATGCTTCAAGCAGCATAAATTTGATTGAAGCTGATAAACAAGATTTTTAAGGATTGATACATTATAAGTTATATATGAGGGTAAAATTCATATCTTTGGCAATTCTAACATTTACGCATTACAGAGAAGCACAATCGAGTTAAATGGGAGTCAAGGCCAGCTCAGGATAGTTTAGAGAAGGCCTCAATCTCAGCAGATCCCAAACTAGAGAAAGGATGCATTTGGTAGAGCACTCACCAGCTGTTTGCCATGGCCATGCTGATCAAAGGCGGAGCTAACAATATGCCTAGATGCAGGAGGTGAATCTGATAGTAGCAGTGCAGCTCCTTGAGTTGCTAGAAGCATCACAATACAGGAAAATCAAATTTAGAACTTTCACCGAGACAAATACGAGCAACATATTTAAACACACAACCACTCAAGCTGCCAACCCTTCTCTTAAAACTACTGACATCAAAACGTGTTGTATAGAACTACTAAAGAACTTCATGGGTGAGTTAGGACTACACTAAATCTAGGAAATCATATTTCTTGAACATAGATATAATGTGAAATCTCTTTAGGAAGCTAAGTTTATAAGACCAAGACTTATCTCTCAGCACAATTCTAATCCTATTTAATTTGGACTAATGAACCTGTTTGAGAAATGGTTTCAACACAGATGGTTTGCAGTTTTATCAGCATGCTCGGTCTAATGAAAACTTACATGACCCTATTTGACCCAGTGCTTCAAGTGCACATTCATATTCATCGGCATCTTCACTTTCCAGTAGTAACCTAAGCCTTTCGTCAATTGCTGAAATAACAGTTTTAACACCTGATCCACGAGCCACATTGAATCAGTAGGAAGCAACAACTCCACCCATGATAAAATCACCAGGATAATACCACATTCAAACAATAAAGCTTTTACAAGTTAAGACAAAAATAAATAATTACAAATCCGTGCAGCCAGTTCTCAAGCCAGATTGTGAAGGAAAGCACTTGAATGCAGAACAAGAACACTTTCCCAATGCTGCTATGTCCCATCAATTTGCAACTCGCACTAATTTAGGCGTTTTGAAGCACAGAAAGATTGTTCTCACAGAGTGCACATGAAAGTAGGACAAAGCAGAATGATAAAAGTGTTTCAACACAACTGAATTAAATTTGACACCCAAATTGCACATACTTTTTCTAATAGCAACGTTCCTTTTTCCCTATAGAATTAAAGAACGTCAAAAAAAAAACATCCCATAGATAGGGATCCTCGGAAGAGTCCAGGCATCATCCGAGACTCGACATGCACCTCCATCGATTAATTTGTGGCCGGAACATCATGGGAAAAAGAGACAAGCAATTTTTGTGCCACAACTTTGCTGGACAATAACGATAAAGTATTACCAAAAAAGAGTTCATATACTCTTAACTTTAAGAATGTCAAAGCCAACAAAAATTAATGTAACATGCAATTGATGCTACATGAGAAACTCAACAATAATGAGTTAAAATATGTTCATTAACTTCCTTTGAAAACACTTATAGTGTTCATCCTTAGTTGTAGCCCAACCAGAGGGTCTGTAGCTGGTACTGCAAAATCCCTATATCAGTGCATTCTTTTGACTACCACCAGACAACAGTGTACTCATTGAGCCAAAGGATAAAAAAGAAGAATAAAACCATGTGTAGCTTCCAGGGCACTGACTTACTAGATTCATTAACAAACATAAAAATATTCTCCTTGGACAAAAGCCTTCCACTAATCATCATTGCTCTAGATCTCAAAATAGATTCAGCTGAAGAATTGCTGTAGAGAAATGTAGATAGTTAATGTCAGTAGAACTACTTCTATTAAGGTGACAGAATAAATTGCTAGAAAGAATTACTATAACTATATATACAGTAGTAGACTCTGTCGCGCAAGTACCTAATTGTAGAGCTAAGTAGTTGAAGAAGGGTGGTCTGCAGCAAAAACTCGGAGCTGTGTTGAATTTCAGCCAGCTTTATCCATCAGACACGACCAACATAAGCAAGTGAAACAACAAGCCACAAAGTCAATGAAAGCATCAATAAAACAAACTTTGGGTCTCAATCCTCATTTTAACATAACAGAAAGGAAGTTAAAAACATATTTTGAGTCTCTTAATCCTCATTTCAACAGAATAAAATGGCAGTAAAGTTAAATGTGTAAACATTTTCCACATGAACTGCTCTGCTAGAATACTATATCTCAAAATAATGGAGTGACAAGGGTGTGTTGGTTGCATCAAGCACTTGATGCTTATTGCTGAATGGCTTACTAAGAGGTGACTTATACCGATCAGTGTACAAAAGTTTGACAAATACGATCTATGCCTGTCAACAACCATCTCATATTTCTCTGACTGAACAAGCATCAATATTCTCACTTGCCATGTACAGAGTCGCTGAGCATGAAGATTGACAATGGCTTGTTTACAAAGACTCGAGTTTTCTAAGACTGTCATTCAGCAACAAGCATTAAGTGCTTGATGCTACCAAACACATCCTTAATCAAGAAGGTTGAGCACAACTGTGTTGCTAATTAGTGTCAATACATGGATCTATAGTGGACTCCATGACCCCTAGGCCCTATCAATTATTTATACCTCTCTACATTGGTTACAGATGGAAAACAAGGCCGAACTAGTATGGTAGCATAATATTCATAAGACTACCATATGCAAGCTATAACACCAAGTATAACACAATTGTAATGGTGAAGAGACCAAAACGTCATCTTGGAAGATAATCGTCATGCAAAACATCTAAATACAATTAATGTACTAGCTGTAACTTCAGTCTTCAGACACAATTGTCACAGAATAATGGACTTTAGTTATAAAATAGCAATAATTTTGAAGGTAAGCTGGAAAATATGCTTTACTAATAGTAATTAATAGCTTTAAACCGTTGTTATATGTGTTCTCCTGTCAATAAAATAGTGGGCGCGATAAGTTTTAAGCTGAGAACGATATTCTACAAAATGAAGAAGATTAAGTACCCCAAGTTCGAAAAAAGATGAGCGCCCTTTTTCACAAAAACATGGATGTGACAATCAAGATTATATCCAAACACTACTTAAGGTGTGGTCCACGGTGAGAGGGGAATGGATACAGCGAGGATAATGGATAAACATTTCAAGGAATAAAACAATATTCAACCTCAAACAGAAGCTCCAAAACACTCAAGGTTATGAGTGTATCATTCACATTGCGAATTTCCGCTTCTAGAAGACTTAGGAGATTTGAGTGGTATACTACTGATGCCACATCTCTTGAAATTGAAAATAGCTTCACTATCAAAGCCAAAACACGTACTCGTCCCTGAAACATTTTATCAATATCAGATCGTAAGAGCGGTGAAAAACATAGCTATAAGATAAAGGAATACCAAAATAATAATAAAATCAAGGAATGACACTCAAGTGATTGCTTCAAACTGCTGCTAAATGGGACTCTAGCCAGTAAAACTCATTCTAGATATGGTACTTTCTGATTTAGACCCCAAAAGAAGGTGTCAACATTATTTTGAAAAGTACTATGAGGCTCGTTATCTACAGAGAATCCCGAACGTTGTAATAATCTGGGTGGAAACAACCTATCCCATCCAAATAATTCTCACAAGGAGATGCTTACATTCTAGCATTTAATCTGCAAGTACATCTTTACTTTGACATAGATCATAAGGGAAAAAATGATAAAATCTGTCAATGCCATAACAGACCCAAGAAATTGAAGGGTATTACTACAAGCTTATTGATAAAGTCCACACAGACATAGTAAGCCAAGTTGACCGATTGGAACAGGTGCACTACCATACCATTGAAGAACATCTAGCAGCTAAATTCCTCATGTCTGTTGCTTCATCACTTTTGGCTGGAAATACAATTTCCTACAAATTAAGTATCTAAAAATTAGTATTAAACTCGAAAATGTAGCAAGCCTCACAATAACATTAGAGAAGAATGGGCTTGATGGGACAGAAAGGAACTTACCATACCTCCTGGAGAGCTAGCCAAAGTCTTAATTGCATCCATCGCAGCAACTGAGACTTGTTCATCACTAAAAAATCCAAGAAATGTGTTTAACATAAGCCATGCTGTGAATAGCAGATATATAACAAAAAACGGAACTTGAGCAAAAACTGCAGGCAAAATGTCGTAGCAGCCTACCCAGTGACAAGGCAATCCAGCAAAACTGGATATACATCATGCTCCACAACCAGCTGACTAGCTAGGCAAGTAGTTTCTTCACAATTCTCCAAAAGGGTCGAGATCTGGTAGATAATTTTCATCAATTCAGTATCCATTAGTTCTAAAAATAACTTCGCTTGATTAGTAAATTTTGGTTTAGAGACTGGCAATATCTGAGATACACTAAAATAACATACATAAATCAATGCAGAATGATGAGAATACTAGTTTTCAAATATGTACATTTTTAATGAAATTATGGTAAGAGATTATGCATACAATAGGTTCAAAAAAATAGTATGTCATACTGGTGCAGATACTACGGCATAAATGCACCACCTCTAACTGAAACTAAGAACAGATACCGCAGCTTCCACATGCAGGACATATTCTTTTTTTATGTGCAAAAGGAACGGGTCCATGAACATTAGACCACATTGCACATCCCCAGGTCCACAATTTTGGAATGGGGAGAAAGAGAAGTCTGTCACAATTCAGTAAGATGATTTAAAAATAAAACTTACCAATTTACAAGATAAGCCTTTTACTCCTTGAGAATCTGCACGAAGACCAACCACGACAAAAGGCTGAAAGACAATGTATAATATGTTCAATTAAAAGCTTCTTCAATTATGCTTTGATGAACAACTGCAAAGTGGGCATAGTGGATGTTTTTAATAGACTTTTTCCAGTTCTATCACCGCAATTGTTGATATAAGCAGATTGAACCAGAATATATAAAGATCGTCGAACAGTCTCCTCCACTGCTGCCAATTAACTGGCTGACAGAATCTATAGGGAAAAAGGGGAACAAAGGATCCAATTGCTATGTGTTAGTTCAGAGGATGATTGTATCTGCTGAAATTGAGGAGCATTGACCGCATGTACAAGTGAAAGGCGGAGTCAGAAATTTGGAATCATTTGTCCATTTAGTTTATTGTCATTTTCGAATAAGACGACTTCATTTAATAAATTTACCGGTAGAAACAATTTGTTATGAAACCCAAGGAAAAAGAAAAGATATAGCAAAACGTCACACTATTAGAGCCAATCCTTTGAGGTATAAGCAATTACACTCACAAGATCTTGAACTTGTTTATCCTGGACTGCTGGCCATTATTAAGAAGCCCTCAATACCCTCATGAATCTTACTGAACTAAACATACTTCTTCACTCAATTTCAGTTCACTATATGGTGATATTGAGAGAGCGATACATAATGTGACGACTGTCCTTTGCGACGAAAAAGAATACCAGAATTACAAACCCCAATTCAGCGTATTCATATTACAAAGATGACCCAACGTATAAGGAAGGAATCGGAATTGGCTGCTGATCAAAGATGGCAGGTATAACATGGAATCCCAGGTAGGGTTTAGGGTAATTTGACCAAGTCAAATGCTAAAGAGAGTTTTTCAATCATTTTTCCATAACCATATCAAATTTTTAAATCGTGCAGGGACTGGATGAGTGAAAATTGATCAACGTGTTCAGGTAAAGTAAACATACCATGAAATGTGGAATGAGGGACGCTGCATACTTGGTTTTAAATATCTTCTCCAGACAATCAACCAGGGCTTTTTCTAACCCTGGTACATCTGCTCTAGTCTGCAATGCACTACAGGCAAAATAACAAATCAAACATGTTGCCATTATTATAACGCAAAAGCTAATAACCACCAAGAGATCCCCGACGGAACCGAAATTCAGAAAATCCTAAATACAATTATGCTGATGAGCATCCTTACAAACCAACAAGTCCAAACAATATCGAATTTCATTGATTGATTCCGTTGCTAATTGAACTATCAAGGAATACAAATTGCAGCAGAAATTGTATGAGTGCTTACTTGATAATTAAAGGAAGGGGGAAGCGATTAAGGAATTCCTTTACGGACGCTTCGGATGGAAAGCCTGAAATTACAAGAAGGAAGTAGCGATTAAAGTCAAATTCGAAAGAAGAGATTGGAAAGAAATGGCTTACCAGGATCAAAAGCGAAGTCGGAAGCTGCTTGAAGGAGCTGAGATGGATCATCAATGGAGTATTCTTCTTCCATGGCTGACATTTTTTGAGCTCACTTTACTTGAGAAATACAAATTAGGACTTTGAGAAAATGGTGTTTTAGGTTTGAACTAGAAGCTAAAACCCACCGCTTGCATAACTTTCCCGGTGATTACTTGAACAAGAGAGAACCGTTTTTTACCGGGTATAATTGTTGGGCCATTATGCCCTAACCCGGCCCAAGTACCCAATTTTAATTAGGTCTCATTTGTTTTTTAAATGTGTGTGTTAGTGTTTTTTTAGTCAATATGTTTTTTATTTAAATAATTAATATTTTTGTCATGATGTTTTTATTTATAATGGTAAGTATAGAATTCAGCAATAAATTCAAATGATTAAACAAACGGTTTGAATAGTTCAGGAATCAATTTTCAAACACTGCAACTTATTAATTCAGTGACCAATTTCAGATGTGCATTCTAATTTCAAAACTTAAGACTTAGAAACCACCTTATAAATGTTGATTATGTGCACTTAAATTTTATTTAATTATTAAAAAACTCTATTCGTTTTAAAATAAATGTCTAATTTTTCTCCGTTCCAAAAATAAAATTGCATTAAGTTCTTCATCTGTAGATTCACATCAAATTGACAAAAGAAAAAAAAAAAAAAAGAGTACATAAATTATTCATCATTAATGTGACATATAATAAGCTTGAACAAGAAACTCAAAACCAGAGATGACTGTCTCAATGGCCATTAGCAGGTAGAAATTGATTAATATTCCAACTACAAAAGCTTCATTTTTGGGCCTTTAACATGAATATGGTAAGCGGCGTGCATTTGAATGGGCCTACTTGATACTGCCATCATGAGGATCCTCCTAATCATGATCGGTCCTTGCATTCGTCCTAAATAACCAAATTGAATAGGGCCCATCTCCCGTTCCATAAATCAGCCCAACATGACCTAGAATTTGTCTTCACTTGATAAGTGTGTGTTTTTCAATGTCGAAATCACCCGTAACACTTTATATGTATCGCATGTGATTCAACGATTATAAGATTATAAGTAATTAGAGTTGACATCATCATCATGATATCATTATTAACGCATAATCGTTGAACTACATATGATAAACAAAAGTGACACAAGTGATACATATGATCTCATCTTTGTTTCCATGACTTCCTCCCAAAAAAAAAACCCTTTTAAATCAATAATAATTAGATAATGATATTTATAATTAAACGTATAGGAAAAATAATAGCAAAAACGTGTAGTATATTGGATTGTAACAAATCTTTGTGTATCCCATTTATAAAAATTAATCCAACGGTTTACACGTTTTTACTATGAGTTTTTTTATACATTTTCACTTTGTGCATCATTGTCCATAATGATTACTCCCTCCGTCTCAATAAGAGCTTCACCATTTTGGCTCGACACGCAAATTAAGGAAAAAAGTAAGTGGAGAAAATGTTGTGAGTGTAAAAGTAAAATAAGAGAGAAAATGAGTGGAGGGAATAGTAAATTTGAAAAGTATTGTGAGTATAAAAGTGAAATAGGAGAGAGAATTAGTGTGTGAAATAGTAAATATTCGTTGTCATTTTAGAAAATGTGAATCTTCTAACGGGACGTCCTTTTGAATAATTGGTAAAGCATTATTGGGACGGGCAGAGTATTGTTTTTCAAGAAAAAAGTATATTCAGAAAATCTCTATGAAATGTTTTTGTAAAGATAAATATTTTTTTTTACACTGTTGCTGGAAATTGATTTTGGAAAAACATAGTTTGGTCATGTTTTAACCAAATTTCTAAATGGTTTTCATTTAATGATTAATGAAATAAATTACAAAATTGAAATTTATATTTAGTGTAGATTAAAAAAATGCATTTATTTACTCATAATTATTTTCGAGTGTATGAGAAATTAATGAATAAAAATTGTAACTTGAAATATGTTTCTAAATAGTTTGGAAATATGAAAGTCATATACTATTACACGTTGGTTAGAATAGATAAATTATGAGTGTATTTAAAATAACTTATAAAAGTTGTAATAATTAAATGTGAGTCTCATTCAATACAATAGGGGTAGGGGTGTGCTCGATACGGTTTGGCTCGGTTTTAGGCTAAAACCGTTATCGAATCAAAAGTATTTGGTTTTTAATTTTAACAAACCGTCACCACTTGGTTTTAGCTCGGTTCGGTGTAGTCGGTTTTCGGCTTCGGTAAGTGTCGGTTCGGTAATATTCGGTCTTAAAATCAATCTTTTTTTTTTGACACCCAACAACTGGTTCATTATTTTAACACAATTATTCATCATACTACACAACCTTGAGAAGATAATGACAACCTTAAAAGCACAACAAAAACAACCTGCTTCCCAACATTTTTACCAGAAAACAAGCCAACAAATGCAGTCGGAGCACTCTCCAACCCTTCATTCATGTTTTCCACATACACAATCTTCCCTTGCTTATACAAACTTGACAAGCGTCGCATCAAGCATTTCTCCACCCACATTGTCAAAATATATATCAATACCGATATTGCGAATTACGATCAGCCGATCAAGCGATGGGGGAGGATACGAATAGGCGTCATATTTAATTTGGCTAATTGGCTAATTGGCCAAATTAAAGGATATTCTCTAGTGATGTGAGTCTGTGAGGTTTAAGGATATTTATTTAATTTGGCTAATTGACTTTGACTTTGACAAGATTTACTAAATCTTGTAAATCTTGAAGATACTTTTTATTTTTTAATATATACTTATGGAAATTGAATAGATGTAAAATTATAGTAAATAT
Source organism: Adenophora triphylla var. japonica (assembly GCA_022495995.1). Taxonomy (NCBI): domain Eukaryota; kingdom Viridiplantae; phylum Streptophyta; class Magnoliopsida; order Asterales; family Campanulaceae; genus Adenophora; species Adenophora triphylla. Next base: position 77,867 of record JAFEMH010000967.1, on the reverse strand, counting down.
TATGAATATTTATTATTTAGAAACATATCGACACGGTTCGGTATTAGTAATCGGTGTGAAATCATATATCCCAAACCGAATCGATAGATTCGATTTTTCAATATTTCATAAATCGTACCTATCCAATTAACCGTTGGTACGGTTTTTCGGCGTCAATTTTTTCGATTTTATTCGGTTATTTTCGATTTTTCGATTTTTCTGCTCACCCCTACAATACAACATAATACTCCCTCCATCCCAGTCTAATGTGAACCAAAATATTGAGCACATCGATTAAGGAAAAGTAAGAGAGAGAAAAAGTGGAGAGAGAATGTTGTGAGTGTAAAAGTAAAATAGGAGAGAGAATGAGTGGAAGGAATAGTTAGGAGAGAGAATATTGTGAGTGTAAAAGTAAAATAGGAGAGAGAATGAGTGGGGTAAATAGTGAAGATTTTCTTTCATTTTGAGTAGTTCACACTCGACTGACTGAAGCGGATAAAAAAAAAAAATGTACACTCAACTGGGACGGAGAAAGTAGTTCATTGGACAAACTTTACAAGCTAGTGATAATTGGGCTAGTATTGATAATTGGGCTAGTATTGATCTAGTTCAAATACACTAGTAAAAGCCTAGTAAAAGTCCGTATCCGAAAATATGTGATATTTTTTTAATTAAAAGTGAGGGTAAAATGGAAAAGGGACAACTTAGTAAAAATAAATGAAAAAAAATCTTTTGACACTATTTATACAACTATTCATCCCACTTCCCTCATTTATAATATAGATATTTGAATGGTTCGCAACCCTGCACACGGGCACGGTGGGTATGGCTGTACCTGATGATGCTATATCAAACCGTATTGATACAATATTATATTGATACGGGCATAATTATATGTATTCCGTTAAATACACATGTACCTCTCTTTGAAATCTATATAAACCTCAAACACAACCTCTTATAAGGGCAGTAGAGAGAAATTCCAAACAATTTATTCTTAGAATCTATAGCATAAATTACATCTCCACTATTTACAATATTATGAACAGTTATAAATGTCAAATCTCGCATTTTATTCTCACTAAATTGTTCTTTTCCCATTTTGCCCTACTTTTACTGATTTTTGATATGAGCTGCTTCCATTCCATAAAGATTCGTTTTGCTTGTTAAATTTTCCATCTCTTCAACTTCTCATTTTCTATTTCCCACTTTGAATAATTAATTTATTTTGGATTATTTCTGTTTTATTTTAAATAACAACAACACATAGTAGTATCATTTTATTGGCATTCTAAGAATAAGTTTAATTAATAATTAGTTATTCTTAAAACGAGAAAATGTTTTTTGGGGTTTTAAACATGTTCATTTTATTATTAAAATTACATACTCCCTCCGTCCCATAATAAGTGACACACTTTATCATTTTGGGCGTCCCACTGATAAGTCACACTTCCTAAAATGGAAATTTTTTAATACTTCTTTATTCATGAGACCCACTTGTCATACTCACAATACTTTTCAAATTTACTATTTTCTCCACTCATTCTCTCTCCTACTCAACTATCTACACTCACAACTGTTAGAGATATTATCCCACATTGAAAACTGGCAAACCTTGGCCTATTGGTGAAGAAAATGGTATCAGAGCATAGATCCATAGAAGAACTTCTCTGCCCAACCCACCACCATTCGCTTCCGTCACTTTATGATAAAGTCTGAGGTTCCACCTTAAAACCAATTGGTGTTAGGCTATGTCCAATAAGGTAGTTTAATTGATAGTTGAGGGTGAGTTGGAGGGTTTAATTGGTACAATAAGGGGTTGAGTTGGGGGAGTTGAATTGAGGGAGTTGGAAAGCTTCAACCCGGTTGAAGAAATGGAGGAGGGTCCCGCCTTGGACACGTGTCTCAATTCTATTGGGCCGGAGAGGGAGAGTGTAACTCACACACGGAAGAGGCGAGTGAAGCTGAAATGTTTTGCCTTTTTTTTTTCTTTTTTTCCTAAGCCGCCACTTGTCACGCTCTGATTGGTCCGTACTTTATCATTTTTTCACCCAATTATTTAAGCTCAATTATCTCATAATAAATGATTTAAAAAAAAAAATCACCAAAATTCATCATTTTTTTTCCCTACAAATTGATATAAGTTTCATTTGATTTGGACACAAAAAAAAAACACTCATTTTTCAATTTGAGTTAAATTATCACCTAGTAAATTAATTTTTTTTAATTTTTTTTTCACCAAAATTAACCATTTTTTTTCCCCTACAAATTGATATAAGTTTCATTTGATTTGAACACAAAAAAAAAAACACTCAAAATAATGGAATATAGAATGATGAATTGAGAGGAGTTGAATTTTAAACTAAACTAGCTTATCATGGGGGTGTAGAATTGAGAAAGTAGTTGAACGATTAAGTGGATGGAGAGAAGATGAGGTGTCGTGATATGAAGGTAGTTGAATGTTTTTGGTGGTTTGGATTATTGGACATAGCCTTAAGGGAGTAGCGGGATCCTTATATGTTAGGCATGTTTCGTTTATTCCCGATGTGGGATAATGTTCTCTTACACGCCCCTCACGCGTGTGCTTTGCCAAAGCGCTTACAACGTGATCGTGGACCGGATGGTGGGTGGCGCGAAGGGTTCATCGTGGGCCGTTGCCGCACGCCAGAATGACCACGATACTACGATAAAGTCGAGTGCTCCACCTTAAAACCAATTGGTGTTAAGGGGAGTAGCCCAGGATCCTTATATACCAATTGGTGTTAAGGGGAGTAGCCCAGGATCCTTATATGTTAGAGACAAGTCTTGTTTATTCCCGATGTGGGATAATGTTCTCTTACAACAACACATCAACCTTTTCACTTTTTTCTTAATTCTCGTGCGAAACAGTAACTGTGTCACTTGCTGGGGGACGGAGGAAGTACTTTATTTGGATGGTCGGCAACCCTCTACACGGGCGCGTGTGGGTATGTAAATATAATATTGTATCAATACGTCACAAAAAAAATATTTTTTTTAGAAATTTTCAATTCCAGAGTTTAAATTGTTAGATTACCTTTGAGAACAGGTAACCTAGGCTATGCTGCAAGGCTAGCTAGGTAAGATGGATGATTAGATTAGACAAACCTGCCACATCATCGCACACACGCATCTGACGTGGTAATTAAGTACTTAGTTAGGGACCAAAATGGAGAAAAATAAAATAGGGATGGAAATAACGTACTGGGGTGGACCCCCACAACAATACTAGTACAAAAAAGAGGGGGTTTGTAGTAGCTTGGTACGTACAACCTACAAGGTTAAAAAGTTAAAATAAAAAAGAGAGATTGTAACAAAAAATAAAAGTATTATTATTAGGTTGGGACATTAAATATGTCCCTTCCAGAAATAGAATAGGGCGGTTGGGTTGAGCGGCTAATTTGTTACTCCCTCCTTTTCTAAAAAATTGTCCTGCTGTATATTTTTTAATTATTAAGGAAGAATTTTATCTATTTGTATCTTAGTAGATTTACACTAACAATTATGTCTAAGTTTAAAAATAGAATATATTTTTTGAAATAAGTCTAAATAATAAATAAAACAATCTTTTAGAGACAGAGAAAGTACATGTTTTCAAACTAGCCTCAGGGTTCTCCCCATGTGCAACACTGCACCCCTCCCCTGCCCTGCCCTTCTTATTTGTATGACATCTCTACTCAAATTCTCTTCAATCTCGAACGCTCACACAACAAACCTATTTAATGTTCCTACTTGCCGACATTGAAAGCTCTCGCACTTATACTCCGTCTCTCAGTGACGAATTTACATCAAATATTTTGATGTTACTTGTTTTTTGTTAAAAAGTTAAAAATTAACGCGAAATTAAAATTTAAAATGTTTACCTATATATAGATAATAGGCTTCACTAGCACCACTTTACATACATAAATATAATAAACTTCACTAGGCGCGAAACATTTGATGTTGCATGTTCTTTAAAACAGGTCAAAACGACGTCATTTTGCAAAAATAAAATAAAATTGGGGGTTGTCTGGGCAACACCACCAGACGCGATTGTAGATCCGCCCCAGCTCCCTCTGTCTCGAAATTAATTTTTTATTTTTTTTCTGTTAAAACGAAAATAATAAGAACAATAATTTTAAATTGGTTTAAGTATTGTAATGAAAATTTAAAATTTGTGATCAACCCACCATTATTAATGTTATTAATACAATATTTGAAATATTTATATGAATAATTAAAGCAATTTAAAATTTTAACTTAAAATAAATTCACATTAAAAAAGGGCAAACTCCGGTGCGCCAAACGCTCCTCGCCAAACATGGGTTGGGAGAGGGAACCATTTGCTAGAGCCTTCCTCTGACAATTGACAATTTGTATAGGTCCCAAATTCTTTTTATAATCCTCGTTATATAGTTATCTAATCAAACGTTATAATTAATTTACTTAGTTTACGAACTTAGAATCGCTCATGCATGCTTTGGAGTTGCTGCAAAGCTCCAAGGCAAAGTATTAAAACGTTCACTATTTATCAGAAACGATCAAGATTAAATTAGAATAGATGGAGCTCACACGAAATCAAATAATATTAGTTATTAATTGAAAAAATGGGAATGTATTGCACAATCCAGACCGGACGTAACGCACTTCTAAACCCCTTGTCTTATTTGTATATTATTTTTATCATGATAACATTATATTAAGACATTTTTTCTTACTAAAATCACCTTATTTTTTAGATGATCTTGAAGAGAAAGGGCATAGCAGCCTTCGAAGCTTCTTCATTGGATTATATATACTCCCTCCGCCCCATGATAATATATAAATTTTTCTTTTTGGGCGTCCCACAATAATATACTCCCTCCGTCCCACTTCACTTGGCACTAATTTCTATTTTGGGACGTCCCACTTCACTTGGCACTGTCCAAAATGGAAAAGAATATTCACTATTCCCTCCACTCATTCTCTCTCCTACTTCACTTTTACACTCACAACATTCTCCCTCCTAACTATCCTCCCACTCATTCTCTCTCCTATTTAATTCTTCATACTCACAACATTTTCTTACACTTTTTTTCACTCTTATTTTTCCTTAGTTACCGTGCCACTTCACTTGGTGCCAAGTGAAGTGGGACGGAGGGAGTATAACTTTCCTAAAATGGAAAGGAAATTTTACTATTTACTCCACTCATTCTCTCTCCTACATTATTTTAATACTTACATCACCATTATAATTTACTATTCTCTCCACTCATTCTCTCTCCTATTTTATTTTCACACTCACAACACTTTCAATATAATACTTCCTCCTTGATTTTCGTGCATTTTCAAAAGTCTATAAAAAAAATGGAAAGGGCTACCATGCATGGAACAAGACATGCATAGCACATAGCAGTCCTGATGCTTGTTCGTTACTCCCTCCGTCACAAAATTAACTTCTCACTTTTTATTTGTTGTTATTACGAATTAATTTTGAACAATAATTTTAGATTAATTAAATTGTCATAATGAAAATCTGAAATTTGTTATTAATGATAGTGTTTATAGTGTATCAATAACAAGTTTTAGATTTTCATTTATATAATTAAATTAATTCAAAATTTATTATTAAAAGTTCAACTCAATAACGATAAAAAAACATAAAAAGATCATTTTTAGACATCAATAACGATAAAAAAAAAAAATATAGAAAGATCATTTTGAGTTAGAAAGGAAGTACCTAATATCCATAAGAATTTTGGGAGTTAGAAAAAGAAAACACACATTGTAGGCAGCTCCTTCATCCAAAGGGCTTGTATGTCTAATTAACTTGACAACAATCATAACAAAGTTGATCCTACGTGCTAAATTTACATGACATCATTATCTTTTCAACTTATAAAAATACTACTCCCTGCTACCTCTATCTCTATCTCTGTCTCAGAATAAATATCTTCTTTAACTTGTTTTTGTTTATTAAGTTAAATTTGGGAAAGTTGAGATTTAAGAATATAAGAATAACTGTGTAATTTAATTTTTTTCTTCCTTTTCCTTCTAAATTCAGAAACACTTCGAGAAGTTATTTAATTCTCTCCTCTCTTCTTTTCCTCCCCCTTCTCTCCTCTCCCTTTCTCTTCTATCCTTTAACAACTCGGGAACGGACCCTATTTGTTGTTTAATGTAGGTGATTTAGTATTCTCCATAAAATAGATGTTCATTTTGTTTGTTTTTTAAATAATTAAACATTTATTTTGCGAAAGAAAACATTCCAAGTATGCTAAAATCTTCTGCTCCCTTTGTTCCAAATTTGCACTCAAGAGCGGTATTGAATTTCATTGATCATTCATTTTGAAAAACTTAAAAAAAAAATCTCCTCGGACTCCTTACTGCGCCTGAAAACGCCTTGCTTTGCAAAACATTCGGCAAATCCATAGATTGATCTATACTAATGTGAACAAGATGGGAGCGATTAATATTGAATTTGAGCATCAATAGATTGTATTTTTTCAAGAATTTTCTTGGTTTGAAGTACATTTCTATGGCCATTGTCTTGGCATTTCATTATGAATTCACTAGTAATAATATAAACATCAATTATTTCATAGTTTTTCATTAATCAATCAAATGCTTGATCTCGGTCTTTAGCACTAAAAAAGTCATGTCTTTAGTGCTAAAGGCCATGAGATAAAGACAGCTAAAGGCTGTGTGATTAAGTTGAGCACTTGATCACACAGTCCTTAACGTTACACATCATATGATCATCATTCAAATGCTTGATCACGCGGTCTTAAATGTTAAAACATCATATGATCATCATTAAAAATTCAAATGCTTGATCACGCGATCTTAAGCGATAAACATCATATGATCATATTCAAATGCTTGATCACGCGGTCTTGAATGTTAAACATCATATGATCATCATTAAAATTCCAATTGCTTGATCACACGATCTTAAGCGTTAATCATATGATCATCATTCAAATGCTTGATCACACAGCGTTAATCATATGATCATCATTCAAATGCTTGATCACACGATCTTAAGCGTTAAATTAACATCATGTGATCATCATTCAAATGCTTGATCACGCAGTCTTTAGCGCTAAAAGCCATGCAATAAAGGCTTTGTAATCAAACTAGATCATTTTTTGGTCGGGGTGTTTGCAAAGGTATGTTAAAATAAAATTTTAATTATAACATAAAACCAAGTCTAAACAAACCATTAAAATAGAAGATTCAAGCATTACAACACACAACATACCAAATAATTCCTACTACAACCAGAAATTATCTTAAAACACCTACAACAGCAAACAGTTCAAGAAACTAATTAAATCTAAACATCCATAATAGTACACAAACACACATCACAAACTAACACATGCAGTTAGGCTTTAAAAGCTCCAAATGCAATCCAGCTCCGTGGCTCCAGGCTTCTGACTTTCCACCGACGTCCAGTTCCCAGTACCAGACACAGAAGCAGAAGTAGAAGTAGAACCACCATAACCAGCCATGGCTCCCCCACCATGCATGGGAGGTGGGGCCACTGAGGAGTAAAAGAACGGCAGCTGGAGATTCTCCTGAAGTGTTCTCAAGCTAGGAAATGCAGACACACCGACATTCCTCGGAAAGCGGGACAAGGAAGCATCCGTCATGGAAGCAGATGAATGCAGTTGGGGAAGATCAAACAAAGACTGAGGATTATAGTTTGTTGCAGCAGTGGAGAAACAGGGCACGTGCTCTTTGGTGGCGCCGTGGACATCGTAAGAGGAGATTTCACGATCAGTAAAACTCGCCGACGTGGCGGTTGCATAGGGCGAGTCGAGCAGCGGCGGGAGGGAAACTGAGACGGAAGAGGCCGGAGAGCTGACTTCGGGGTAGTGGTTGCTTGACCTTTTCTTGCCACCGCCATTGGTGGAGCCACCAACTGTGCCACTCTTATGGAACACTCGAGAAATAACCCACTCATCCTAGAAGTAAACAGATCATTATTTCAGTAAATTATTGCTGCTTGTAATTAAAAGGTCTTAGAGCTAATGCGAGACAAATGGTATTTCTTTAAATAATTTCAGTAAATTATTGCTGCTTGTATTAAGGCTAGGCCATTGAATCATTAAAAGATGCTGCAAGAAAATCTACAGAAAATAATTGGTGCTATAATAAATGGAGAAAACCAAATCATAAAAAAGCAGACTGCAGATAGTACAAGAAGCTTAAATTCTTGATCTACAATTACTGCACAAAGGTCTCATTTTAATACTCCCTCGATCCCAAATTGAATTCTCTTTTTTTTTTTTTTTTTTCATACCTTTAAACTCTTGCTTAAAAAAATAAAATAAAAAGTCCCTAAATTGAGTATTTTTTTTCAGAAAAATTACATAGTTAATTACATACATATATCTGCAAATTTAAAATTGATCTTCAAAAATATTTATGCATATTTTCTACTAAATATCAAACATTTTCAAAATGACCATCAAATGAAGGCAATGGAAATAATTAGGTAAAAAAAAATTGACCTTTATTACGTAGAAGGTGACCTACGTACCTTGGCGCTTGTGGAGAAAGAATGGTAAGCAAATTTGCCTTCAAGGCGATACTCGTGCATGACCCAATTACTTTTTTCTCCTTTGGGAGCTCTTCCACGGTAGAAAACTAGGGTTTTCTTCATTCCAACCAGAGAGGAGGTCTTGGAGCTGTGAATCTCCCGGTCTTTACCGGTGGCCTTCCAGTAACCGGCCTCCGTGGCTCGGTTAGTCCTCAGTCCGGTGGGGTATTTCCGGTCACGCAGACTGAAAAAGTACCACTCTTTCTCTCCCATTTTAGCCTTTTCTGCACATTAATAAGCATAAATTCATCAAGATTATGTAACAACAAAATTTAAATTAGTGCATTTTAGAAAAGGGTTTACCAGGGAGCTCCCAGGGTTCGCATTTGTTGAGGTCAACTTCAGCAATGGCTCTGCCGGTGAAACTACTGTCAAGGACCTTCTTGAGGAGGTAGCAGGTGATGAGCTCTTCGTCGGTTGGGTGGAAGCGGAACCCGGGTGGCAAATGTGCTTCGCCGTTGTCGAAATGGTGGTAAAACTCCATGGAGATCAGAAACCCTAGCTAGGGTTTTCAAGAAAATGCAAGAAGAAACTTGGAAAGCCTTCTCAAATGGAAACCCCGCAAGAAGTTATCAAGATTTGTTGATGAGAAGAAGAGACAACATTTGAAGTGTAGAAGGGAATGGAGGAGGGATTGGGGTGTTTATATTGATGTGTCCGTATGGGGATTTGGGGAAGGAAATAATAGGGGTGATTGTGTGTGAGAGATGGAAATAAATGAGTGGCAATTGGAGTGTCCTATTCTGATGGTCTGATCTCTCTCTCTCTCTCTCTCTCTCTCTCTCTCTCTCTCTCTCTCTCTCTCTCTCCTGCTGCTGCTGCCCCTCTTTTCATATCCATTTGGAGAAAGAGAGATTATGTACTCCTCCGTCCCATACAAATTACACATTTTCTAATTATACTAATTATACGTTACATTACAAATTATTTACTCATTAAAATACAAATATTTTATTATTTTTATATTAAAAATATCTACATACTCCCTTCGTCCCACTATACTTGACACTTCTTTCCATTTTGGGCCGTCTCACTATACTTGACACCTTCCAAAAATAACCAAGTTTTTATATTTTTATATTCACTCTACCCCACCACTCATTCTCTCTCTTCATTTTCTACCACATATTTATTCAACCAACACTACTATTTACCCCACTCATTCTCTCTCTTCATTTTTCACCACACATTTTTTTTATTTTATTCTTTTTCCTTGGTTTTTGAACCCACCCCTTGGGTGTCAACTATAGTGGGACGGAGAGAGTATTATACTTGGAACAACAATTTAATAATCAATTCTTACACACTTTTCATGTTCTACCTCACTTTTAATATTTACAACACCTACTCCCTCCGTTCCGCCCGAAAATGTCCAAAATCAATCTCGCACGCAAATTAAGGAAAATGATGTAGGAAAGAGAAAAAGTTTAAATGTTGTGAGTATGAAAAATTAAATAGGAGAGAGAATGAGTGGGAGGAATAGTTAGGAGAGAGAATGTTGTGAGTGTAAAAGTAAAGTAGGAGAGAGAATGAGTGGATGGAATAGTAATAAAAACTTTCCTTTTTGGGAAAGTGCCTTTTTAAATGGGACACCCAAAAAGAAAATTTGTGACTTTTCGAACGGGACGGAGGGAGTATATAAGATGAAACTAAGATGCAACTCTTTAATAAATAAATGATCTTTCTTAGTTTTTTTTTCTGTAAGATGAAACTAAGATGCAACTCTTTAATAAATAATCAAACAACCAAGTTACGATAAAATAAAATTATTGTACCATTTAACTCATTAACTATGCATATACACATGCCTTATGAATAAATTTAAATATTCTCTCTTTCCCAATTGAAAATGTACAAAATTTTATTTTGGTTGTCTCATTTAAAAAGATATATTTATAAAATGGTACTCTCTCCGTCCCACTTCAAGGTTTTTACTTTTCTTTTTGATCCGTTCCACTTCAAGGTTCCCTTTCATAAATGACAAGTTTTGAATATATTTATACCCTTATGATTTAATATATTTACAAAAAAACATTCATTAATATCCTTATAAAGTTAACATATTTACAAAAAAAAAAAAATCATTAACTTACTATTTCTCCCACTCATTCTCTCTCCTATTAAATATTTTTAACTTTTATATTCTCTCTCCTCTAATTTTCTACCCATTTTCAAAAAAATCAATCATTAACTACTATTGTCTACCCCACATTTAATTTTTACATTTTCTCTCCTTTAATTTTCTACCCGCTTTCAAAAAAATTTCTTAAAAAGCGTGAAATCCACACCAAGGAACCTTGGTGTGGGACGGAGGGAGTAAGTTTTTAAATAATTCTTAATTTATATGACTCACTTGTTATACTAACAATAACTATTCACTTATTATTTTCAACCTCACATTATCTCCCATACTTAAGTTTTCATACTTATAACACTTACTCCCTCTGTCTCACAATAATACGCAAAAAGACCCCTTTTGGGCGTCCCACAATAATCTACACTTTTTCAAAATGGAAATGGGACCTACTTCTCTCTACTCACAACACTTTTTTAAATTTACTATTCTCTCCACTCATTCTCTCTCCTATTTTACTTTTACACTCACAACACATTACCTTTATCCCTTTTTACCTTAATTTCCGTGCCTGGCCAAAAAATTTATACAATTGTGGGATGGAGGGAGTATTATATTATACACTATTTTTAATTTCCGTGCAAAGGTCATTTTATATTTTTTTGGTGGGACGGAGTGAATATGTAATATTCCCTCCATCCCGGCCGAAGAGGCACAAATTTTTTTTTTGAATATCTCATTTGAAAAGGCACAATTCAAAAATATAAATTTTTTTATTATTTTTTTATTTGAGAGACCTCCATTTATTATACTTATAATAACTATCCACTAATTATTTTTTACTCCACTTTTTCTTTTCTACATCACTTTTTATACTTATAATATTTATTTTATTATACGCTTTTTCACTTTTTTACATTATTTTTGTTTTAATTTTCATGCAAGATCAAAACTTTGCTTGAACGAGATGGAAGGAGTATGTAGTATGTGTGCGTGCGGTAGGAGGTGTGCAGGTATTCCCTGTGTGACAGTGTAGAGTGTGGGAGGAGGAACAGAATGTAGTTTCCTTTTCCTTTTCATTTCCATCAAGATGATTTAAAGAGAGAAATGTGAGAGATTTCACAAATATCAATAATAATAATATTTTCTGAATTCATATCTCTGTTGTCAGCACAGTACAAGATTAAATAAATCCAATGGATGTTGACATGCTAAATCCCATCCATCCATCCATCCATCCATCTTTCTCTCTCTATTTGGTGTAGTTCCCTTTATGGATTTATCATTGCTTCTTTAACTTGTTTATCCTTTTGTCCTTTTCTCCTCATTTTTTTCTCCTCAACTGCCCCCCACCATAATTTTCAGCTGTCATATTTTTATATCTTGTCTTAACCTTTTTTTTTACCTCAAATAAATGTTTCTTTGTTTTAATATTTTATTTCAAAATTAAACTAACACATTTTTCATCTATTTAAAATTTTAAGTTATATTTGGAATTATTTAATTGGATGTGTAATTTTAGACCCAACTATGTGAGAATTGAAAAACTTCAAGGCAGTTGTCGACTAATGAAGGCGGGCGCCCAGAGATACGCGAGGCGGGCGCCTGAGAGACAGTGGCATTGGTCGAGACATCATGAGGCTGAGGCAAGCGTCTGGCCATAGGTGAGGCGGACGCTTGACACAGCACCTTTGGCCGTGGTGTGATCAATCTGAGGCGGGCGCCTGGCAGATTCTGAGGCTGGCGCCTCATTTGTGCTTGGAGGAGAATCATCCTTAATACGCTCCCGCAAGATGAACGATCCGAGGAGAAGACCAATCTTGGAAGAAAGGTATTGGAAGCGTATACGAGGTAGTGGTTTCGTTAAGATATCCGTCAGTTGATCTGAACCAGAAATGTGTTGAACACGAAGAGAGGCGTATTGGACTTGTTCACGGACAAAGTGAAATGAGAGAGCCACATGCTTCATCCGAGAGTGAAATACCGGGTTTGCAGAATAGGTTGTGGCACCGAGGTTATCACAATAGACCACAGGTGTAGCGAGCAAGGAGAATCCAAGCTCATGAAGTAAATCCTTAACCCAAGTGAGTTCTGCAGCGGTGTCGGCAATTGCTCGAAATTCTGCCTCAGTTGTGGATCGGGCGAGAGCACGTTGCTTGCGGGATGACCAAGTGATCGGGTTGCGCCCAAGATAAACTAAGAACCCGAAAGTGGACACAAAGTCGTCTTTGTCACCTGCCCAATCCGCATCACATAAGGCATGAAGGGAGTGAGGGGACTTAGCGAAAATCTGAAGACCCAAATGCATAGTGCCATGAAGATAGCGTAGAAGACACTTCAGTGCAACCCAGTGAGAAGGTTGGGGGTTTTGCATAAACTGGGCAAGTTTGTTGACCGAGAAGGCAATGTCGGGACGAGTGAATGATAAATAGTGAAGTCCACCAACAATGACACGATAGGGGGTAGGGTCAACAGCGGGAGTGGCAGTGGACCTGGTGAGAGGTGGTGATGCTACCATGGGAGTGGGAAGCGGTTTGCAGTCAATCATGTTGTGACGGGTGAAAAGATCATGGATGTATTTAGTCTGGGAGAGGAGGAGCCCATTTTGGTTTGGAACGACTTTGACACCCAAGAAGTAGGACAAGGGACCAAGATCCTTGAGGGAGAATCGATTGGATAGATTGGAGATGAATGACTGAAGTTGAGAGGGAGAAGGCCCGGTGATAATGATATCATCAACATAGACTAATAGGTAAATTGGGGATGGAGATCTGTTGAAGATAAATAGAGAGGGATCGGCTAAGGAGGGGTGGAAGCCATATGTGGTGAGGTAGGCTTTGAGTTCTTGAAAACATGCACGGGGAGCCTGTTTGAGACCATAGATGGCTTTTGACAGTCGACAAACAAAGGATGGGTTGGTGGAGTCCTCAAAACCGAGGGGTTGTGTCATAAAAACAGTTTCAGAGAGAGTACCTTGAAGAAAGGCATTGTTGACATCAAGTTGGCGAAGGGGCCAATGGTTGGTTGTGGCTAGGGAAAGCAGTAGCCGAACTGTGGCTGGTTTGACAACGGGAGTGAAGGTTTCGATGTAGTCAACACCGACTTGTTGGTGAAAACCCTTGGCTACAAGCCGAGCCTTGCATTTCTGAATGGTGTTGTAGGGATTGTATTTGATGCAAAAGGCCCACTTTCATCCGACAATGTTGTGAGCTGTGGTACGCGGAACCAAAGACCAAGTGTTGTTGCGGTTTAGAGCTTGAAACTCTTCAATCATGGCATTACGCCAATGGGTAATGGATAGGGCTTGTTTGGTGGTGGTGGGAAGGCTTGTGGGAGAGGTGAGGAGGGAGAGGTTGGCATACTTGGGGTTGGGTTTGGTTATGCCATGGAATAGTCTAGTGGTAATAGTGCGAGTGGGAGGTGGAGGGAAGGGAGGATTGGGAGTGGGTGGGGTAATATCAAGCTGAGATGGGGGTGGGGTTTCATTTGGGGTGGGATTGGGAGAAGGATGTGTTGGGGAGGGAGGAGCGGGGGGAGGAGGAGGGGGTGGGTTAGGGGGAGGTGGGATAGAGGAGGTGGTGTCTAGAATGAGAAGGAACAGAGTATGCCATTCAGAGGGAGGAGGAGTGGAAGTGGTGGGGGATGTGGTGGTGAGGGAGTTATATGGGAAGGTGGTTTCAACAAAGCGGACATGGCAGGAGGTGTAGACTCGATGAGAGGTGGGATCAAGGCAGTAATACGCATTTTGCGTGGGTGAGTAACCAAAGAAGATACTTGGGTTGGATTTTGGGGCTAGCTTGTGGGTGGTGTATGGGCGGAGCCAGGGATAACGATGGCAACCAAAGCTACGTAACTTGGTGTAGTTTGGAGGGGAGCGGAAAAGGCGGAGGTAGGGGAAATCATTGTTTAGGGTGGGGGTAGGTAATCTGTTTATGAGGTAGGTGGCAGTGGTGAGAGCATAAGGCCAAAGAGTGAGGGGTAGGTTGGCATGGGAAAGGAGGGTGAGGCCCGTTTCAACAATGTGGCGGTGACGACGTTCGGCGTACCCGTTCTGTTCAGGAGTGTGAGGGGGTGTGGTAAGGTGGGTGATGTCGTTTTGACCAAGAGTGGGTGTGAGTTTGAGGCATTCACCCCCGTTGTCGGAGTAGATTTGAATGATGGGACGTTTGACGTATTTTTCGACTAAAGCTTTGAAACGAAGGAAGGTGTTTTAGGTGTCGGATTTGTGTTTGAGAGGGTAAAACCAAATGTATTTAGTGAAGTGATCGACAAAGATGATATAGTATTTAAAATTGTTAAGTGAGTGAATAGGAGAGGTCCATACATCCGAAAAGATGAGATCAAGGGAAGCACGTGAGACAAGAGTAGAAAATGCAAATGGCAGCTTGTGGCTTTTATTAATAAAGCAAGAATTACAAGAAGGTAAACTAGAGGAAATAGATAAACTAAACTTGCTACGTAATAAACTAAGAACAGGGGAAGAGGGATGTCCTAATCTATGATGCCACAACTGTGATAAGAGAGAGCTTTGTGACGATGCCCGATTTTTCCTTCTTTTGGCGCCCGACAAAACTTTTGTTTTGGAAGTTTGAAAAATATTTATCGGACTTTGAAAAATCATTTCGGAGTCGCCACGCCGTTTTTAGTTTAAGGGCCAAAACTTTGAAAAATACCCAAGATTTAGAGAAAATGAGTTCGGAGGTCACGTTACACTCCGGGAAGGACGTTTGGCGTTCACCCGGAATGCCTCGTACGAAGAGTCTTCCTCACTTGAAACCTTTTGTGTGTGTTTGAAAGGACTTTTCTGAAAATAACTGGAATTCTAGGGACTGAACTGAAAAACAGTTTGAAAACAGTGATTAAATTGAAAATAACAGAAAACTGAGGGACTGTTGGCAGATGACAATGTCATCCGCATGGAGGAGATTGTAGTGCAATCTCATCCGCGCGGGTGGGGCTGCAGTGTCAATATTTTTTGCAGTTTCCAGTTTAGTCAATGTAATTTCCAGAAAGTTAACTGGATTTACAGGACTTAACTGGAATTGTAACTGAAAAGACAGAAAGGAAAGGGGGTGTTTGGATTTTAACATCCATGCTTGTCCTCTCTTTCCCTAGACTTTTATTAGTGGTCATAAGTGATGAATCCACTTAATCAAGTCATCTCGGGGGTACGTTAGGACTTTGTAAGCATTTCATTTGCTAGGGGGAAAGGGGAATTTGACATGGAAGTAAATTTGACAAAAGAGTTAGGTCAAGATGTATCAACTTTAGATGAAGATCTCTAAGGTGGTCATAAGATGACCATCCTTGAGATCTATACTCAAGTGTATCTCCTACTTCTTGTGTGACCTATTTTATAAGTCTAGATGATTTTGATCTGAGGAAAGTGTTCCAAGGTGAGCATCTTAGACTAGGGAAGGGGGATTTGCAAGGAAGTAAATGATGTGGACCATTTGAAGTGGTCATTCATGGAGATGAACTCCAAGATGACCATCTTCTAGGTCAAGTGAGCAAGTAACTAGTAAAGTAAAAAAGGGAGTGGGGATTGACATAAAAATAAAGGAAAATGTGGATTACCTTAGAAGATCATCCATGGAAATGGATTCCATGGAGATCCTCTTGGATCTTTGGGACAAGAGGGGAAGGAGATGAGCAAGTAAGTAAATAAACAAGGCTACATCATTTATATATGAAATGTATGCATGAGTGAAAGAGATTTGAGTAAATAAACAAGGCTACATCATTTATATGGTAGAAAGTGAACCACAAAGTTACAAAGAAGCCGTTAGCTCTTCAGAAGGACCTTTGTGGAAGGAAGCAATTAAAAGTGAAATTGATTCCATTTTGCAAAATAACACGTGGGAACTAGTGGACCTTCCTCCGGGAAGTAAACCACTAGGATATAGGTGGATTTTCAAAAAGAAAATGAAAGCGGATGGAAAAATTGATAAGTATAAGACCCGACTTGTAATTAAAGGTTACAGACAGAAAGAAGGCCTAGACTATTTTGACACGTATTCTCCCGTCACGAGAATAACATCAAAAAAAGTTGTACTTGCAATTGCCGCATTGAGAAATCTTGAAATAAATCAAATGGATGTAAAAACAGCCTTTCTAAATGGAGATTTAGAAGAGGAGATTTACATGGAACAACCCGAGGGGTTTGTTGCGCGTGGACAAGAAAAGAAGGTATGAAAATTAGTAAAGTTATTATATGACTTGAAACAAGCACCAAAACAGTGGCATCAGAAATTTGATAATGTTATGATGCAAAGTGAATTTAAAATAAATGTGTGTGACAAATGTGTCTATACTAAAACCACCAAAAATGGCTATGTCATTTTGTGTCTTTATGTAGACGACATGCTTATCATAGGGAGTTGTGATAAGATGATCAAATCCACGAAAGACATGTTGAATTCGAAGTTTGACATGAAAGATATCGGACTTGCGGACGTAATCCTTGGAGTTAAAATTTCTAGAATAACCAATGGACTTGTACTAAGTCAAACTCATTATGTGGATAAAATTCTTGAGAAATTTAGCAAGGATGAGAATAGAATAGCGAGTACTCCAATCGACCCAAATCTTCATCTATCAAAGAATAGAGATAAACCGGTGTCTCAATTAGAGTATTCGAGAATCATCGGAAGTCTAATGTACTTAATGAGTTGTACTTGGCCGGATATTGCTTATACCGTTAGCAAGTTAAGCCGGTATACAAGTAATCCTGGAATAAATCACTGGAAGGGTATAGTAAGAGAATTAAGGTACTTAAGATATACTCGTGATTTTGGATTACATTACACTAGACATCCAGCGGTGATAGAAGGATATAGTGATGCTAATTGAATATCATATATCAAAGACTCAAGGTCCACAAGTGGATATTTATTCACATTAGCAGGTGCAGCTATATCATGAAAATCTTCTAAGCAAACAGTTATAGCCAGATCAACCATGAAATCTAAGTTTATAGCACTAGATAATTGTGGTGAAGAAGCTGAATGGCTGCGCCAATTTCTAGAAGATATTCCAAGATGGAAAAAGCCCGTGCCAGCAATTAGTATACATTGCGATAGCCAATCTGCGATTGGTAGGGCACAAAGTCATATGTATAATAGTAAGTCTAGACATATACGTTGAAGACATAATACCATTAAACAACTACTTGCAACTGGCACCATATCTATTGACTATGTAAGGTCAAAAGATAATTTGGCGGATCCGCTAACCAAAGGGTTAAGTAAAGAGATAGTTGTAAGGTTGACATTGGGAATGGGATTAAAGCCTCTTGAGAAGTTAAACACAGTGGAAAACCAAACCTAGTTGACTGGAGATCTCAAGATCTAGGTTCAAAGGAAAAACCAAACTGCTAAAAGATTTGTAGAGTCACTGTGGGGGTCAACCCTATACTCATTCCTTAAAGTGACATCCCGAGATGAATGACGTTAAGCCTATGACTTTTAATAATTCTTATGTGAAGTAAAATGGGTTACTTAAAAGAATCACCTATGTAAGAAAGAAGTAGAGGCCGCTTTGAGGAGAATTGTGTGAGGCTCAATTCTTAGACCTTCTCACAGAACCAGGCATTGTGATACAAGGCCATTAATGGACACAACTATGAGAGCTGAATTGTGTTAGGGAGTGATGGATGTGGTTTTACTCATCCAAAAGATATGTTCCTAAGCTTATTTTCTGTTCGAAACCTTGAGAATTTAATGTATATTTTAGTGCTTTGATAGTTCAGGGACTGAAGTGCAACAATGCTGAAAATGAAAGATTTGTACCCACTTTGGAAGTTCAAGGGCCAAAATGTAATTTATTGGAAATTCAGGGACCAAACTAAAAATACGGAAATTTCGGAGGAAGTTGATTTATAAAAATTCATGGGCTAAAGTTAAAAATAAAATCTCAAAGATCAAAGTGCAAAAGAATTCATTATAGTGGTCAAAGTGCGACGGCAAAATTGCGAGACGAAACGAATATATATTGGTACCAAACTAGGCAAGAGAGGGCCGGCCAAGGCTGCACAAATCAAGGGTGTGGCCGAGACAATGGTGAAGCATTGCCGGCCAATGTGCTGCTGCATGGGCAAGGTGAGCCAAGATGGGCCAGGCGGCCAAGGGAAAAATGCAAAAATAAAATAAAATGCTGTTTTCAATCAGAACGACTTGGGGGATGTGTCACGATTCGTTAGAACGAGTCGGTTTTGGACGGTTTGGGCCTGGCGAATTGGGCTTTGAGAAAGGCTGTTCCACGTTTGTAATTAAACCTAGTACTTTTATAATTATAAATAGGAAAGAAACACTATTCTTTAAGGGGGGATTAAGCCGTGCATTGTAGAGAGTAGGGAAGAATAATTACTTCCTCCGTCCCGTTTCGATTCAGGTTTTATGTTTTATTTTATTTCTATAATTTTTATTATGAGTAGCTAAATTTCTTTTCACGGATTGGATGTAACAATTGTCGAATTCTTATGCTAATAATGTTTTAATTCTTTCACACTTTTCTTGTTCTTGTTCAATGGAATTTGCTTAATTTATATTTTTAGACTTCAACATTATTGATTGATTTTGTTGGTCTTTAAATTACTAGGGTTTAAATTACTACACTTGCGTGGGTAGTTTTTACATTGGCCTAGATTCCATTGAATAGATCCAATTGAAGACCTTGCGAAAATCAAAAGGATCTAAAATCAATTGTTCCTTGGTTTTTAATGTATTACTTGGATGTTTTGTAGACCTTGCGGAAAACATCACATCGAAGTAATAATAGGGTTGCAACCCGGCCATCTAACCGTCCCAACTCTTATTAAAGTGAACGATTTCGTGAACAAGATTAGTAATTGATTTTTATAAAATTAGCATAGGAAGGAGATAGTTGTGAAACCCAATCAGTGAATCCTTGTTATTCTTGATTTCAATATTTGTTTTAATTTCATTAGTTTAATTTATTTGTTATTTTAGTTTAATCAATCAAAAATCAAACCCCCCCTTGGTTATTTTCTGCATTAATTAAATCAACTTGTTAAAACACACGAGTCTCTGTGGTTCGACCCTTACTATTGTACATTGCTACTTCGGTGACTTGTACACTTGCAAGGTATTTTTATTACACAGTGGAATTTTTATCCATCAGGGAGATACCCGTGTAAAATATATGATCGGCTACACAAAAAGCTAGCAGTTCAAGGACATTACGTCTACTGATTAGCGAGTAGAGTAAATATGCTTTTACAAGGAAAGGTTCAAAGGGCAAACCCCTACCTATCTTATGCAGGTTTTCGATTGCCGAACTTTATCATCTATCCTCATGAATTTCCTTCATGTGGGGGATTGTTGGAAAAATTGTGTGTTTTGAAGGAAATCAATGGATTAATTTCTAAAGGATAATTTTGTCAAATTACTTAATTGGTTTGTGTTTATGAAATAAAATATTTAATAGTCCAAAATGATTTTTGGATGAATTAAATATGAATGCTCAAAGTATGTGGTCCATATTTTGCTAATAAATTTTGATTTTGTAAATCAAAAATGGTTTTGACTTTGACTGATATGCTCGGTCGAGCAGAGTGTTGACTCGCTCGAGCAAAGTATGGCAGAATGACAAAGTCTCTGAAAAGCCATGCTCGGCCGAGGCATATGCCTTGCTCGGCCGAGCAGATCGTGGTAAAAAGTTTTGGACAACCTTGCTCGGCCAAGCAAGGCACATGACTCGATCGAGCAGATCCTGGACATTAATGACTGTTTGAATTTCAAAGTGTAACAGCCATGAAAATGAATATCAAAACTGAAAATGGGATTAATATTCTCAGTTTAATAGAGGTTAATTTCGAATTAATTAAGATTAATATCAAATTAAATCCTAAATATTCATTTCTCCTAAGGCTTTATAATAGAGATTTGACAAAGTTTATCAAATAACTTGTGAGAACTTTTGAGAACACTTTGAGAAAAACACAACAGAGAACACTTGATTTTTCTGCATTTCTCCTCCATTCTCTTTGGCTGCATCTTGTTGCTTCATCCTTTAGCCTCCTAGCTTGCATTATAGAAGAAGAGGTGATCTAGTCCAAGCACAATTCAACTCGCCGAGAACTTTAGGTGCAAAGTGTCCCCGATTCGCACGTTCTATCCTGGGAGACAAGCGACCCAAGCAAACTCAAGCACACTCGGTGAGGGGTCAAATATGTCTTAAGGAAAGAGTGGTTTCATTAAGCTCGTGCATCAAAATTCAACAATTTATTCTTTGTATTTTCAATTTTTAGTTTAATTGTAATTTAATTATATTTTTATGTAATTATTTTCCTCGACACTTGTAACAGTTAGGTCAAACTCGATCCATTATCATCCCTAGTAATCACTTTAGAGAAAGCCAAACTGAAACCCTAATGTAAAACTACAGTACCATAATCGAAACCATATTGTAATGAAAAAAAAAAAAGGACAGGGTACGCCTGAGCATCAAATAGTAAAAAAAAAAAAAAAAGGGCTTACCAACCCTCACAGGCATTCATTACCAAACCTAAAAAAAGCAAGTTGAAAGAAATGTCATTTCATCCCTTTGATATTATTCATCAAAATCACTGGTCTACATCATTTGTTTTATTGTTTTTCACTCGCTCCGTCTCATTTTAATATTTTTAGTTTGATTTTACATGAAAAATTAAAAAAATATAAATGTTATGAGTATAAAAAATAAAATAAAAATGATAAAATGAGTAAATAGTTTTTGTTATGAGAATAATAATGAGTCATATTGTTTAATTCAAATAATAAAGCAACTAAAAACATTAATATAAGACAAATTAAGAAGAAAAGTAAAAATCTTAAACTAAGGTAGTAATTGGTATAACAAAATTGTTTTGTACAAATAAAAATAAATAATAAAATAAAATGTAAATTTTTTATTTATATACTTCCTTCGTCCCACTTCAGTGTAGACTTATTTTCTTTTTGGGATGTCCCACTCTAGTGTGAACTGTCCAAAATAGTAAAGAATTTTTACTATTTCACCCATTTATTCTCTCTCCTACTTTATTTTTACACTCATAACATTTTCTCTCCTAACTATTCCTCCCACTCATTCTCTCTCTTATTTAATTTTTCATACTCACAAATACCTCCTTCACATATTTCTCTCTCCTACTTTTCCTTAATTTTTGTGCTCAAAAAATAGGTCCACAGTAGAGTGAAACTGAGGGAGTATATAAAAAAATGAATAACCCTTTGAAAAGAAAAAAGAAAAAAGTGGGCAACGGTATTTGTGTGTTTAATTAATGCGATAACTAAATGTTGGGTAAGGGTACGTATTACTAATACAAACACAAACACAAACTGTAAGTTGCATTACTATTTTAACTGAATAACTTTTTCTACCGTTCGGAAACGAAAAAAGGGAGCAGTTTGCACTAAAACAGAACCGTACTATTACGATGGATGAAAATAATGATGGTTTTTGGAGTTCGGAGTCACACAGCGACAACTCTGAAACTGAAAGTAGTTGCTAAAGCCGGTTTATTTATCTTCCCAATCCAATAAACCACTCATTAATAAAATTTTGGAGAATAAGATCTTGTTTGAAAAGACAAAATTAGATTTTCTCATTCCTTTTATATGTTATGTCAGAGATATTATCTTATATCGAAAATTGTCAAATTTTGTACTTCTTTTATCTCGTTCGAAGCTTTACCTTTTATTCAAATGAGTGTTCTGATAAAAGCTTCACATTTTCTAAAATGAAAAAAGTTTATTAATAATCTATTATACCCATTTATTTTTCTCTCTCACACATTTAAATTATGAATCTCACTTGTCATATTCACTCGCTTCTTCCCTCTCACAACCATTCTCCCACTCCCATTATTTTTGAATATATATACACTTTCATCTCATTAATAACTTTACCTTTTGCCATTTTGGGTGTCCCATTTAAAGCTTCACTTTTCCTTTTTTGGCAAAGAATTTTTACTATTTTCTTCACTCATTATCTCTCCTATTTCACTATTACAATCACAACACTTTTCAAATTTACTATTTTCTCCGCTCATTCTCTCTCCTATTTTACTATTACACTCACAACATTTTTTCACCCTTAATTTGCGTGCCAAGACCAAAGTAGTGAACTAAATAATGGGACGGAGGGAGTATATATTATTTTTTTAATTTGCTTGCTTCACCAAAATGGTGAAGCATGGATCGGGACGGAGGGAGTATACTAATACTCCCTCCGTCCCAACATAAGCTTCCCACTTTTGGCATTGCACGCAAATTAAGAAAATGAGTGGGAAGAAAAAAATGTTGTGAATGTAATTTAAAAATAGGAGAGAGAATGGGTAGAGGAAATAGTAAATTTGAAAAGTGTTGTGAGTGTAATAGTGAATTAGGAGAGAGAATGAGTGGAGGAAATAGTAAAGATTCTTTGCCAAAAAAGAAAAGTGAAAGCTTTTAACGGGACACCCAAAATGGCAAAAAGGGAAGCTTCGGCTAGGACGGAGGGAGTATATAAAAATCATAAATCACTGCCTTTAATATTAATTGGATTTAAGGTGTAACCTCATAATTTAATACTACCTCTGTCCCGCTCGAAGAGACAAAGTTTTGGCCTTGCACGGGAACTAAGAAAAATGATGTAGGAAAGAAAAAGCGGGGTAGAGAATAGTTAGTGGATAGTTATTGTGAGTATGTCAAGTGGGTCTCACAAATAAAGAAGTAATAAAGATTTCCATTTTTTTGTTGCGCCTTTTCAAATGGGACACCCAAAAAGAAAATTTGTGTCTCTTCAAGCGGGACGGAGGGAGTATAGTATTAGAACTGGTACATTACACATACATGTTCAACGGCCCATATATAGTTCCACGCTACCCGATTAATAAGTAAACGTAGTAAGCCTTTGATAAAGCCCGGCTAAATGTGAGGGGGCGTTTATATCTATGACATACTCCCTCCGTCTCAGGAAATACTTCACCATTTTAGGCTCAACACGCAAATTAAGAAAATAGGTGGGAAGAAAAAATATTGTGAGTGTAATTTGAAAATAGGAGAGAGAATTAGTGGAGGAAATACTCCCTCCGTCCCGGTCGAAGTGTCCCAAAAGAATAATTGCACGAGAATTAAGAAAGTGATGTAATAAAGAGAAAAAGGTTAAATGTTGTGAGTATGAAAAATTAAATAGGAGAGAGAATGAGTGGGAGGAATAGTTAGGAGAGAGAATGTTGTGAGTGTAAAAGTAAAGTAGAAGAGAGAATGAGTGGGGTAGGAAGAATATAAAAATAATAAAAATTTTCCTTTTTAGGAATGAGACATTTTAAATGGGACGCCCAAAAAGGAAACTTGAGACACTTCGGCCGGGACGGAGGGAGTAGTAAATTTAAAAAGTGTTGTGAATGTAATAGTGAATTAGGAGAGAGAATGAGTGGAGGAAATAGTTAGTGGATATAATAGAATATTAATAAAATCTTTTCATTTTAGGAAAGGTGAAGCTTCAAACGGGACGCCATTTTGAGTAAAAGGTGAAACATTTTTTGGGACGGAGGGAGTATAAAGTTTCTTAGTCACTCCCATTAACAACAATTGATTTTAAGATTTAATCTCGTACTTTAAGAAAATAAACTACTTTCTAGTTTAATCAGATATCATGCGTTCGAATCTTTAAATATATTAAAGCAAAGTCGTTCCTAAATTTCGCAAGTTGGAGCTCAAAAATGTCACTATCAAGGGGCTAAAAATGAAAATTGATTCAAAACATGTTTTAGCAAATGGTTTTGGCAAATGGTTTTGTAACATGTGTGGAGAGAAAGGGGAAAAATGATCTATACTACTCACATTCTTTGAAAATTTTTGGAAATGTTCAAAAAAAAAAATCTTTTTCATTAATTAATCAACACTGGGTGTCTAGACTAGGTTGCAATATTTGAACGTTTTCTAATTTTTCTTTAAAAAATAATTGTTTAATGAGCTTTAAAATTTATTGCTTTAATCCAGAAAAATTAAAAAAAAAACTCATTTTTAGTCTAATAAACTCATTAAACAATTATAATCTAAATATATATTCTTAAATTTTAGATTAAATTTATTAGTTTCTAATTATTAACTAATTGCAGTTTTTTTTGTATTAATGATAATTTTTTAATTTAGATGTGAATATTTAATTTATTTTTTTCACTTTTAGTCTAAAATTTAAGAATATTTATTTAAATTATGACTAACTTTCTTATGCTTTTGAGATAGATGATCATTAGTTAGACATTTTTTTTATTTTACTTTTGTCAAAAAAGAAGAAGATTTTGTTTTTTTTTAAAAAAATTAAAAAATTAAAGAAAGTGGAGATAGTATAGGTGGCTATAGGGAAGGCCAAGGGGGTAAGGAAAGTTTTGGAGACAAAAATTGGGTACTTTTTATTTAAAAATAAATTCATTATGTTAAATAGTAATTA
Organism: Adenophora triphylla var. japonica; assembly: GCA_022495995.1. Classification (NCBI taxonomy): domain Eukaryota; kingdom Viridiplantae; phylum Streptophyta; class Magnoliopsida; order Asterales; family Campanulaceae; genus Adenophora; species Adenophora triphylla. The sequence continues at coordinate 52,788 of JAFEMH010000967.1, read as the reverse complement.
CTATTAATGCATGTTTGTAGGCTTATAGATCCGGATTATTAAGGCTTAATAGTTGAAAATCTCATTTTGCTTTAAAAAAAATACTGCTACTACTATAAATAATAATTTTTTCTTTTTTCAAAATAAATATATATGAATTTTTACTTTCAAAAAATAAATATGAATGATTGAAAAAATAAAAGAAAAATGTTCAGAATTTCAAATTTAAGCAAATAAGATGATTGAGATTTATTCATTTATTTATTTATTTGAAGTAAAAAGATAATTTAATTGAGAAAAAAAGGTTAGGAGATAACTGTTTTTTTTCAATAAATGTCATACAACTAAAATAGTGATAAGTGCCTGCCTTAACTGTTTTCTAATATTATCTTTCAAGAAATAAAAAATTACTTTCTTATATTATCAAAAGATTTTCCTTCACATTTTTTTAATCAAAACCTTCTTACTTTGAAAATTATAAATTTCATTAAACTAACTTATTTCTGGAAATTGTCGAATTTCTAGGTTTAAAATTGGAAGCTACTTTTTTATTCTTTGAACTTAGCTACTTTGTTTTGTGTTTTTTTTTTTTAACGATTTTTAGCTACTTTGTTTAAATAATAAAATTCTTTATTACTTGATCATTATTTTTTAATATATGATGACATATTTTATTTTATAGAAATAGATTATTTCGTTTTTTTTATTTTGTAACTTCATTCAATGTTTTGTTATCATAAAATTAAATAAAATTTAAATATAGAATAATCATTTTTAAAAGGGTGCATTAATTTTTTTAAATGGTTACTAATATAAATAATATTTTAAAGGAAAAAGTGATCTTTTTAATGTGAAAATTGATAAACCGAGAAAACTAAATGGGGGGGGGGGGATGGAGCCATTACTCTATTTTTTTAGTTTATAGACATAATTTAGGGGTTATGAGATGATTATGAGGAAGAAGTTAACTTTTTCTTTTTGTTGAAAGTAAAAAGTATCATTAAATGCGAAGATAATTTATTTGAAGCTGATTTGGAATTTTTGGGTGACAGATTGATAGTTGTCCACAAAATTTTGCTAACGAAATTAATTGACGATATTTATGATAGCATTAGTAATGGACTCAATACACTCTAATAAAAAACAATAATAAAATTGTTACATTTACGATTTTGTAAGTAAATTTTTGTAATTATTTTGTGTCCTTACTATGACCCAATTAGTATAGGGGGAGAGAGAAAAAGGTTGGTTAAAAAGAAAGTGAAAAAATATTTTAGAAAATTATAAAAGGTGATATGTGATTCTATTTTATAAGCTTCAATTTCTTCGAGCAAGTCTTTATTTTTACTCTCTCTATTTTAAAATAAATATAAAATAAAATTAGATTAGATTTTCTCTTAATTAAATAGCAAATTTGAAAAATTTTTGAACATTCATTTTAGAGATTTAAAAAAATTTGCATGCATACTTTCGAAGAGAATAACCTACTAGGTGGATTTTCTTTATTTTTTCTTGAAAGATATCTTTAAAAGTATTAATTCGAGTAGAAGTGAAACACTATTTTGTGGAAAAACTGTTGACGGTGGAGATGATAATTTTTCAAGTGCTAAATCTATTACGAATATTTTGTTTCTGAAAGTATTTCGAAATGTTTAAGTAGTTTTCACACTTTGATCTTTCGATTTACTATTTCAATAGATGCATAACTATATAATCGTCGTGCATCGGACGAATTTATTGCTAGTTTTGTAAGTAATAGAGTGTTTTAGAACCGATATTATTTTATTGTTAATTTTCATCATAGATAGAATTGGATCATTTAACCGAATAAATACGTGAATTAAATGAAGATGATTTGCTGAAAAGTGAAAAGGGAAGAAAAGATGGTGGATGTGAAGTCCATGCGATGAATTAATCAGATCAAAAAATCCCATCCATCCATCTATCCATCCGCACGCCATTCCCTTCAATCCGTCCATCCATCCTCAAGTCCACATTCATACTTTGAGATTAAGACGCGTCATTCTATTTTGCTCGTATTTTCAGATCATAATTTTGCAGAAAAGTCCACCATCCCTCTCCCTCCTATCTATCTCTCTCTCTCTCTCTCTCTCTCTCTCTCTTTTGTTGCCAGGCTTTATATCAAATCATCTCATCAATCTGCATGATATTTATTTCACAGTTAAAATACTCCCTCCGTCCCGGAACAATCTTCACACTTTCCCTTTTGGGCGTTCCAAAACTTACTTCACACATTTAAAACTTACCTAAAATGGAAATGAATCTTTACTATTCCCTCCACTCATTCTCTCTCCTACATTATTTTAATACTCATAACACCATTATAATTTACTATTCTCTCCACTCATTCTCTCTCCTATTTTATTTTCACACTCACAAGACTTTCAATATAATACTCCTTCCTTAAAACCAGTGCAAACAGTGTTTGTGAAGATTGTTCCGGGACGGAGGGAGTAAGTAATCGGGGTTCTTTTAATTTTCAGTATTCATCCCTCTATAATTTGATGTTAAATTACTGCTCATAAAATTTAGTTTTGTCCTAATATTATGATTTAAATAATTATTTTTTTTAATATTTTGAAATAGAAAATCTAATATTATACATGCTAAAATCATGAAAAGGGTTTTTTTCTTAAAATTAAAAAAAATGTATCTTTGAATCAAATTTGAAATCGGGCAATGACATTTTTAAGTAGCCAGAACTTTTTTAAAATCGCACGATAATATTTTTGTAAATAATCAAAACTTATCAACATCTCATGATGCTCTTTAACTGTTACTGGTATTCTTGGCATATGGACGGACACTTTTTAACGTTTGGACTGTCACTATTCAACACATGACACTTAAAAACACATGAACCGATATCAACAAAACAAATGCAGTAACTCTCTTTAACTCTACAAACATGCATTCTTTGGTGCGTTTGGTGTTTCGTAGTTCATTCGAGTCAAAATTTACTCTCATTGTCGCGCATACACTAAAAGGAGTCCTAAAACTCAATTACAAAAGCACTTGCATTTCAAAACAAATAAACTAGCGTTCTCGAACACATGCACTCACATTCATTAATTGCACCGACTATCTTTGTCGCTCATTAGAGGTGGCCAAAAACCAAATCGGACAGGCTAACCGGCCGGTTTTCAATCGGTCAAAATCGTGAAAAATCGATCAATGCGGTTAAACCGAACCGTTTAATCGAAATCGGGTTTTTGGCGGTTCGATTACGGTTGGAGGTTAGGGAAACCGGTCAATCGCCGGTTAAAACCGACAGTTGAACCGGTAAAACCGGTTCTTTTAAAAAAGTTATGTTTTATTTCTTTCAAAATTCATAACTTTTTTTATATAACTTTTTGCAAAATATTTCAGTACTAACCAACATCTAAAATATTCTTCTTTATCCAAAAAAATTGAAAATAAAATAAAATGTTAATATACATTATAGAACTTAACAGAAACTGTTAAAAAGTTAACTGTTTTTTCAAAAAACAGTTTAAAAGTTGATTTTTTTAATTCAAAAACTGTTAGAAAATTAACTTTTTTCGTAACTTTTTTCGTAACTTTTTTTAATTCTGTTAAAAATTTCTTTTAGAAACCTAATTTGAAAATTGACTTTTTTCGTCCTCCTCAAAAGTTTAAACCACCGATTCGATAACCGTAAACCGCCGATTAACCAAACAAGCCACCTCTATCACTCATACATGTTGTGCTAGTGCAATTATTTTTTTGTGACTAGTTATGTGTTTTTTATTGTTATTGAGACTGTGAGAGTGATTATTGTCGGTCCTAGATTATTTTTAGCATTAGTTGTAGGATTTTTTTTCAAACAATTTCATTTTAAAAATTTAAATTTCAAAATAACTCATATTTGAAATTATTTACCTAAATGACCAACTTTTTGAAACTCGCTATATATTGTAGCGAGTTTCTAATTTTTTCATTTAAATCGCTACACGGTGTAGCAAATTTAAATTTGCTCAATTTTATTTTAATTTATGCTATTAAAAAAGAAACTAAAATTTGAACTCGCTACACAGTGTAGCGAGTTCAAATTCAATAAAAGGTCAAAGTCAATTTGGACTTCTCAATTTGGACTTCTCCTCTGTCTCATTTTAAATTACAAAATAATAATACAAAAATTATGTATTAATAAAGAAAACTAAATAGAAATATTATTTTTTTCATTTCAAATAAATACTTTAAAAAGTATACTTCTATAAAAAATTAGAATCTTCGTTTCAAAAATAAATACTCCCTCCGTCCCAGCGAAAGAGCCATTTATTTCCTTTTTGGGCGTCCCATTTAAAAAGCCACTTTCCCAAAAAGGAAACCTTAAATAACTATTCTCTCCACTCATTCTCTCTCCTACTTTACTTTTAAACTCACAACATTCTCTTTCTTACATCACCTCCCACTCATTCTCTCTCCTATTTAATTTTTCATACTCACAACATTTAAACTTTTTCTCTTTCCTACATCACATTTCTTATTTTGCGTGCCCGGCTAATTTGATGGCTCTTTCACTGGGACGGAGGGAGTATTACTTTCGACTCAAAATGAATAACCAAAAAATAATACTTCATTTTTTGTGGAAAAAAATGAACATTACTTTCTTCATCCCAGTGAATATTTTTAAAAATAATACTGCTACATTTGTCTCAAAAATTAATGTTTGTAATGTTAGTACCTTCGTATCAATATATGATATTAATTTTTTAAACAAATGAAGTAATATTTTATAAAATATTCATTGAGACGAAGATAGTAATTTATTTTTTTAAACAAATGAAGTAATATTTCAGAAAATGAATATTAATTTTTGAGACAAGTAAAGTAGTATTCTTTTTTTAAATGTTCATTGAGACAAAGGAAGCAATTTTTTTTTTATTGATATAGAAAGTAGTATTAATTTTTAAAATATTCATTGGGATGAAGGAAGTAATGCTCATTTTTTTTTGATAAAAAATATAGTATTATTTTTTGATTATTTATTTTGAGTCGAAAGTAATATTTATTTTAGAAATAAATAATATAATTTTTTATATAAGTATATTTTTTAAAGTATTTATTTGAGATGGAAAAAATAATATTTCTATTTAATTTTCTTTATTAATACATAATTTTTATATTATTATTTTGTAATTTTAAGTGAGACGGAGGAGAAGTCGAAACTGAGAAGTCCAAATTGACTTTGACCTTCTATTGAATTTGAACTCGCTACGTTACACTGTATAGCGAGTTCAAATTTTAGTTTTTTTTAATAGCATAAATTAAAATAAAATTGAGCAAATTTAAATTTGCTACATCGTGTAGCGATTTTTACTGAAAAAATTAGAAACTTGCTACACAGTGTAGCGAGTTCTAAAAAGTTGGTTGATGTAGCGAGTTCTAAAAAGTTAATTATTTTAGCAAATAGTTTTTTATGTGAGTTATTTTGAGATTTAAATTTTTAAAATAAATTATTTGAAAAAAAAATCTTAGTTGTAGTTGTAGGGCTTTAAAAGCTAGTTATACTACTTTTTAGCGCCAATTGTAATGTATTATTTTCATTTTTTGTGGTTTATTAGTTCTTGCGCATGCAAAGTTTTGCTAAATTGCAAAAATGTTATCGGGGACAAAGTTTCATTTATTTATTAAAGTATCACTACATATTTGAAAACATGTTTTTTCTTATTAAAAAAACAAATTTTGTATAAAAGCTAACTTTCTATTCGAAATCCAATTATTATGCTCCTTCGAAAAAAAATATTTATGTAAATTTCATTATACTCACGTTACTATGGGTCCGTTTAATTTAGCTTATTGATATGTGCTGATGACTTATTACTTATGACTGATAACTTATGACTTATGACTGATGAGCTGGTGAATGATGTTGTTTGATTTAGTATTTTTGAAGTGCTGATTAGTTATCATAAGTAAGTATGATTGTTTGATTAATAAGCTGAAAAAGTGCTGAATGAAATTATAAAGACTATAATAATAATGATAATAATAATAATAATAATAATAATAATAATAATAATAATAATAATAATAATAATAATAATAATTATAATAATAATTATTATTATTTTATTATTTTTATATTTTTATTTTATTATTTTAATTATTATTATTATTATTATTTTCTTATTATTATTATTATTAATTTTTTAATTATTATTATTTTTTTTATTATTATTATTATTAATATTATTATTTTATTATTATTATAATATTATTATTATTATTATAATATTATTATTATTATTTTATTATTATTATTAATTTATTTTATTATTATTATTATTATTATTATTTTATTTTATTATTATTTCATTATTATTATTATTATTATTATTATTATTATTATTATTATTATTATTATTATTATTATTTATTATTTTATAATTATTTTATTATTTTTATTTTTTATTATTATTATTTTATTACTTTTTTATTTTATTATTATTTCATTATTATTATTATTATTATTATTATTATTTTTACTGTAAATATTTTACTGTTCACAAGTGCTTTTTTGATCTCAGCACTTTCCCTACTGCTTATGACTTATAAGAAATTTGTGCTTTAATTGACTTGTACAAGACTTATAACTTATTTTACAAAAACGGAAATCAAACAATACAAAAATGACTTACGAAAAGTCATAACTCATAAGTCATAAACACCTCCGAATAAGTGATATCAAACGGGGCTATAATAATATTCTTAAAGATGCTAAAAGAAAATCTTAAAATGCATTAATAGAGGTTGATCAAAATAACAATTAAAAAAAGTAAAAGAATTAATAAAAGAAGAAATGATGAGATTTGTGTTTAAAGTGGAATGATGATTAATTTAATACTTGGAGGGCAGTTTTTCCTTCGTCCCATAATATCTTATTCATTTTATTATTTTAGACGTTTTATTTTTTTAAATAATAAAATTTTTAATATTTTTTTATTCATGAGACTCACTTGTAATCATCACAATAATTATTTACTTATTATTTTCTATTTCACTTTTTCTTTCCTACCTACTACAACTCCTATTTTAATAACATTATATATATTCAATCTTTATTTTTTATTCTCAACAGAAATGTGTAAGTTAATATGGGATGAAGAGAGTATTAAATAAAGTGTGTGTGGGGAGGGAATGTTTGGTTAAAATCCCGGGAAAGGTAGAAAAGACAAAAGAGGCAGCGAAATCGAGAGGGTGGATGACGAAGAAGGTGAGGTCATGGCGCCGCCCTCCTACTACGGCGTATCACTGCAGCAGTTCAGAATTATTTCGACTTGTATTTTCCTTCGCCTGGCGTGAACATTTGGTTTTAACCCCACAGCCTGTTGCCCATAAACTCTTTCTCATCCCCCACTCCTTTCCCTCTCTAACAGTATATCCCCTCCGTTTTATTAAAATGTTAAAATGTTGGATTTTTCGGTCTCTCATAAATTGAGAAAAAAATTAAATTTTTTTTTATGTTTTTAACAATAAAAAGCCTAAAAATATTATTTCCTTCTTTTGGTCTATTAGGGTTTTAATAGGTGATTAGCGTGAGTTTTTTTCTGTTGGCACAGCAAAGCAGCCGCAGAGAACCTCGTTCTAAAAGACCCCGCCTAAGAGCGTCTAGGCCCCGCCTAGGCGCTAGGCCCCTCTCCAACGCCTAGTTCTAAGCCCCGCCTAGGTCCCAACTAATCCCGATTAATCCCGATTAGTCCCCGACTAGTCCCCACCTAGACGCTAGGCCCGGCTCCGCCGCCTAGCATCCGCCTAGCGCTTTTTAGAACCTTGCAGAGAACAAAACAACAGATTTTCGCGCAGCTGCGCACCAATTTTCAGTTCGTGATTTCGAGTTCGTTAGCCATCCGATCGGACTGATTTTTCTTCCAGAATTCTTGTAAGAGACAGAGCTTCGATCCCAACCATTCCGATCGAGTTTCAGGTCTCCAGTCAGGTGATATTCTGATTCAAGTTTGCTGCAGAGTTTCTGAGTAGTATTGCTGGGATGTTTTGATATTTTACATTAGATTGAGATTGTTGTTCTCGATCTTTGTTGGTTGTGCTATCTCTCTTGTACCGAACCGTTTTTACGTAGTAGTGGATTTTTCTAGACTCGGTCCCGTGGTCTTTACTTCTCGATTTGAGAAGGTTTTCCACGTTAAAATTTCTCGGTGTCGATCTTGTTGCTTGACTGATTGTTTATCGTTCTATATTGCGTTGTTATTGCGTTGTTGGTATTTGTTGCTCCTACTAGGTTTACACAAGTGGAGAAAGTGTATTCCGCATTGTTACTTTCTCATCAAAGTGGTATCAGAGCCTGATTTTGTGATTTTATTTGACTTCTGTTGAACCATGGAGGCTAATACCAGTAGAATGATTAATCTGAATGGCTTAAATTATCAGTTGTGGAAATCGAAGATGTAATATCTTCTTTATGTCAAGGGTTTTCACCAACCAGTTTTCTGTTTTGAAAAACCTGAGGATGAAACTGATGATGATTGGGCTTTATTTTTGCATCAACAAGTTTGTGGGTATATCAGGCAGTGGGTAGATGATGATGTGTTAAATCACATTAGTATAGAGAAGCATGCTCGAACTTTATGGAGTAAGCTTGAGGAGCTTTATGCCCGAAAGACCGGGAACAACAAATTGTTTCTGATGAAACAAATTATTGGGTTGAGGTACAGAGATGGGACTGCGATGACAGATCATTTGAACACTTTCCAGGGGTATATGATTCAGCTGTCAGAGATGGGTATAAAGGTTGAGGAAGAAATTAAAGGCTTATGGCTTCTTGGTACGTTATCAGATTCATGGAAAACTTTTAGAACTTCCTTGATAAACTCTGCACCTGATAGTATTATTTCGATGAAATTGGCAAAAGACGGTGTTTTAAATGAAGAGTTGAGAAAGAAGTCGCAGGGTTCCAGTTCACAGAGTTCACATGCAGATGCCTTAGTTGTTGAAGACAGAGGCAGAAGCAGAAATCGAGGTCAGAACAGTAACAGAGGCCAGAGTAGAAATTAGTCGAAAAATAGAAGCAAGTCAAGGGTAATATGCAGATAAAGAGTGTAATCACTGTGGTAAAAAAAGGCATATTAAGAGGTTTTGCTTTCAGTTGAAAAAGGAAAATAGGAAGCTCAGAGACAAAGATGGTAAGAAAGATAATAACAATGATGGAGATCGAGTTGCTGCAGCCACTGAAGATTTTCTTCTTGTCTATGATGATGAGAGTATTAATTTCATAGGCAGTGAGGTAAGTTGGGTAATAGACAGTGGTGCTTCTATTCATGCCACCTCCCATTTAGATTTCTTTACATCCTACACACCCGGCGAGTATGGGTCTGTTAAGATGGGAAACTGTAATTTGGCAAAAAATATTGGGATTGATAATGTTTGCCTTGAAACGGAAGTTGGCATGAAGTTAGTTCTCAGGGATGTGAGGCATGTTCCAGATCTTCGTCTGAATTTGTTATTTGCAGGTAGACTCGACGATGATGGTTTTTGCAATACTTTCGGTCGTGGACAATGGAAGCTTGCCAGAGGTTCAATGATTGTGGCAAAAGGTACGAAGCACTCTACCTTATATTCGATGCAGGCAAAAGTATGCAAAGACAGTATTAATGTTGCAGAGTTTGAGATTGTTGTTGAGCTTTGGCACAAGCGATTTGGCCATATGAGTGAAAAGGGAATGAAAACATTGGCTAAAAAGAAACTTCTTTATGGGTTGAAAAACATGAAGTTGAAGAAGTGTTCTCATTGCATGGCAGGTAAGCAAAATAGAATTTCTTTTAAGTGTCGTCCTCCCTCTAGAAAGAAAAATTTACTTGATCTTATATACTCTTATGTGTGTGGTCCGATGAAAAACTAGAACACTCGGTGGTTCTCTTTATTTTGTGACTTTAATTGATGATCACTCTAGGAAGTTATGGGTTTATACCTTGAGTACCAAAGATCAAGTGTTAGATGTGTTCAAAGAATTTCATGCTCCTGTTGAGAGAGAAACTGAGAGAAGCTGAAATGTATCCGGACAGATAATGGGGGTGAGTATATAGGTCCATTTCATAGATACTGAGAGGAGCAAGGTATTCAGCATCAAAAGACACCTCCGAAGACATCGCAATTAAATGGTATTGCAGAAAGAATGAACAAGACACTAGTGGAAAGGGTCAGATTTGGGGTGAGGCTTTGAGTACAATTGTTCATGTACTGAATAAGTAACCTTGTGTTCCGCTGAATTTTGAAGTACCAGAAAAGGTTTGGACAGGTAAAGATGTATCGCATGATCATTTGCGTGTTTTTGGGTGTAAGGCATTTGTGCATATACCTAAGGATGAACGGTCCAAGCTTGATATGAAGACACGTCAGTGCATTTTTATTGGCTATGGTTTTGATGATTTTGGCTACAAGCTGTATGATCCGATTGAGAAGAAGATTATTAGAAGTCGAGATGTAGTTTTTATGGAAGATCAGACTATAGCAGATATTGATAAAGTATAGAAGACAGTATCATATGATAGCGGTGATTTAATTGACCTGGATCCAATTCCCTTGAAAGCAGTACCGGAGCAGGTTGAGAATGATTTTCCTGATCATATACAGAATACAGAGGAGGCTGAGACTCCCATTCAGACTGATGAGCAACAGCAGCATGAGCAGCAGCAGCAGTATGAGCAGCAGTATCAATAAATTGATGTCCCACCTGCAGTTGCTCTTCCTAGAAGGTCAAATAGAGATCGACAACCTTCAAGCAGGTATCCCATTACAGATTATGTGTTGTTAACTGATGGGGGAGAGCCTGAGTGTTATCGAGAGGCTATTGATCATGTGGACAGAGTTAAGTGGAAGAATGCCATGCAAGAAGAGATGAAATCTTTGCATGATAATCACACATTTGAGCTAGTAAAGTTACCTAAGGGTAAAAGAGCACTCAAGAACAAATGGATATACAGGTTGAAGACTGAAGAAAATAGTTCGCATCCAAGGTACAAGGCAAGATTGGTTGTGAATGGTTTCAGTCAGATAGAAGGGGTAGATTTCGGGGAAATTTTTTCACCTGTTGTGAAGATGTCATCTATTCGAGTTGTTCTTGGTTCAGCTGTTAGTATGGACTTGGAGATTGAACAGTTAGATGTGAAGACCGCTTTTTTATATGGAGATTTAGAGGAAGAAATTTTCATGGAGCAGCAAGAGGGTTTTGAAGTAAATGGAAAAGAAAACCTAGTCTGCAAGTTGAAGAAAAGCTTATATGGATTGAAACAGGCTCCAAGATAGTGGTACAAGAAGTTCGAGTCATTCATGGAGGTGCACAGATATACCAGGACAGCTTCTGATCATTGTGTTTTTGTAAAGAAATTTCCTGATATTGATTTTATAATCTTGCTTTTATATGTTGATGACATGTTGCTTGTTGGTCAGGATATCTGGAAAAATTGACAAGCTGAAGAAGGAGTTGAACAAATCTTTTGCTATGAAGAATTTGGGTCCAGCAAAACAAATTCTTAGCATGAGAATCAGTCGAGATAGAAAGGAAAAGAAGTTGTGGTTATCGCAGGAGCGGTACATCGAGAAAGTGCTTGAAAGGTTCAACATGAATAAATCCAAGCCGGTTGGTACTCCGCTTGCTAGTCAGTTCAAGTTGAATTCAGAACAATGTCCCTCTAGTGTAGAACAAAAATGGGAAATGGAACAAGTTACGTATGCTTCAGCAGTTAGTAGTTTGATGTATGCAATAGTGTGTACAAGGCCAGATTTAGCTCATGTAGTTGGTGTTGTCAGTCGGTATCTCTCTAATCCAGGTAGAAAACATTGGGAAGCAGTTAAGTGGATTCTCAAGTATCTTAGAGTCACTTCCAAGTTGTGTATCTATTACGGAGAACACAAGCCAATTTTAAAAGCTTTCATAGATTTTGATATGGCTCATGATTCTGATCCGAGGAAGTCTTTATCGGGGTACTTGGTCACTTTTGCAGGGGGAACAGTATAATGGCAATCAAATTTGCAGAAGTGTGTTTCACTATCTACCATAGAGGCAGAATTCATCGCATCAACGGAAGCTTTAAAAGAGATGTTGTGGATGAAGCGATTTACTCAAGAAATTGGATTTATGCAAGAGAGGTATGTAGTTTTCTGTGATAGTCAGAGTGTTATACATCTTGCAAAGAACTCGAGTTTTTATTCCAAGTCGAAGCATATTGATGTTCGTTATCATTGGATTCGAGATGCTCTGGAATCCAAGTTGCTATACATTGAGAAGGTTCATACTGATTGGAATGGTTCGGACATGATGACCAACAGTTCGCCAAAGAAGAAACATGATACTTGCTGTGAGATCGCAGGTATGCTGGAGTTCTCAACATAGTCGCGAGGGGGAGTTTGTTGGGGTTTTCGGTCTCTCCTAATTTGAGAAAAGCCCACGTTTCTTTTTATGTTTGTAAATAACAAAAAGCCCAAAAATATTATTTCCTTTTTTTAGTCTATTAGGGTTTTAATAGGTGATTAGCGTGAGTTTTTTTTGGGCTGGTACGGTAGAAGCAGAGCAGCCGCAGAGAACAAAACAACATATTTCCGCATAGAACATTCTTTTCTGCGCAACAGTTTTCAGTTCGTGATTTCGGGTTCGTTAGCCATCCGATCAGACTGATTTTTCTTCTAGAATTCTTGTAAGAGAAAGAGCTTCGATCTCAACAATTCCGATCGAGTTTTCAGGTCTCCAGTCAGGTGATATTCTGATTCAAGTTTGCTGCAGAGTTTCTGAATAGTATTGCTGGGCTGTTTTGGTATATTGCTTAAGATTGAGATTGTTGTTCTCGATCTTTGTTGGTTGTGCTATCTCTCTTGTACCGAACCGTTTTTACGTAGTATTGGATTTTTTTGGACTCGGTCCCTGGTTTTTACTTCTTGATTTGAGAAGATTTTCCACGTTAAAAATTCTTGGTGTCGATCTTGTTGCTTAACTGATTGTTTATAGTACTATATTGTGTTGTTATTGCGTTGTTGGTATTTGTTGCTCCTACTAGATTTACACAAGTGGAGAAAGTGTATTCCGCATTGTTACTTTCTCATCATAAAATGCATTTAGTTTTAAAAATATTTTTTTTATTCTAAAATATATACAAATTTATATTTTTTTCATAAAATTTAATATATTTTGCTTAAATTACACTTATTTATAATTAGCTAGTTGTAATTGTAAAAGAATATAATTGTTGGAAAAATATGTTGTTTATGAAGAAAATTGTGTATTTTTGTTACATAAATCGTTTATCGTTTGACAAAGATTATTGTAGGTTCATGTTATACTCCGTGTGTGTTAGAAATAAAGAAGAATATTTACCAAATATCCAGTTACCTAAGCTGGTTTTGAGCCAACTTAGAAAAGTTACTTTAATTAAAAATATTTTCCAATTAGAATTATATTTACTATATTAGAATCCTAGTCATATTAGGTTTTGCTATTACCTTATTTACTTTATCTTGTTATGTATAAATAGGGCCTTTACAATATCAATAAAACTTAAATATATTTTCTTAAATATTTATCAAAGCTTACATGGTAACAGAGCTTAAATCACTAATAAAATTTTTCTTTTCTTCTTTTCTCTATGGCTGCCAAAGCTACTATCTACCTAACCAATTCGCCCGAACCAACCAAATCCCTTATTGCCATCTCTCTCTCTCTCACATCCTTAAACTTACACCAATAAATTACATTGCTTGGAAGATCCAATTAGAAGCTATCGTACTTGGCCATTACCTTTACAATATATAGATGGAACCCTAATTGCTTCCTCCCAAACCACCACCGTTGACGCCTCCTCCACCACAACCGAAACAACACCTCCTACCCCTTATTATAGCACTGAAGAACTTCTCATTGGTGATGACTCGGGTCTTCATTCCCCTTGTAATTTTTCTTTCTCCTCTTAAATTTTTCTTCGTTATTTTTGGATCAAACAAAAAAAAAAAAACCCTTGCACGGCCGTGTCTATTGTCTTGCACGGTCGTGCCACACGTCTTCAAAAAAAAAAATATTTTTTATCTCAAATTAACGCTCATTTTCAAATTGGTCATCTCTTTGGCCACTTCAAAATTGGCGATGATATTGCGTCATCTCCTTCTTAATTTTTTTTCTTAACTCAATGTAACGTTGAGTATTCTTTTCGCCTCTTCACTCAATCTCCCTTTGAAAACCAAACCCAATTCGTTGCCGAAAAATAAAATCGTCGTTGAGACGTAGTCAATGAGACACAAAATTCCTCGTCATTGTGACGTAAAATTATCGTCATCATGACGTAATAAACAACTACAATAAACAATAACAACAACAACAATAACAAAGTTTTCAACAACAACAAAATCTTCAGCAACAACATAGTCTTCAACAACAACAAAGTCTGCAGCAACAACAAGTCTTCATTATGTTCAAGATTGGACTCTCCTATCGGTCGTCCATCTTGCGGGGGAATGTTAGAGATAAGGAAGGAGATTCACCAAATATTCAGTTACCTAAGTTGATATTGAGCCAACTTAGGAAAGTTACCTTAGTTAGAAGTATTCTCCAATTAGAATTATATTTACTATATTAGAATTCTAGTCATATTAGGTTTTGTTATTACCTTATTTACTTTCTCTTGTTATGTATAAATAGGGCCTTTACAATATCAATAAAACTTAAGATATCTTCTTCAATATTTATCAAAGCTTACAGTGTGAACATTGAAATGGTATATCTATATATCCAATTTGAGATTGGATGAGAAATATATGATAGCTCAAAGTTGGTGGATTGAAAGTGTAAACTTTTAGAATTTAACCACACTATTGATGTGCCATGATTTTCAAATTAATTAAGGAATTAATGGGATCATTACCATTGGTTTTGGGGTTACAAGGTGTGGAATAAAACTCCATCAATACAAGGTAATGACTCCCATCTATAGTATAAATGGAACCTCCACTAGCTACAGTAGTATGAACAGTTCCATCTGTCAAAATTCCCATTTTGCCCTCATACATTTGTCCCTTTCCCATTTTGTCCTTAAAAAAAATTAAAAAAAAATTAAAAAAAAATTAAAAAAAAATTAAAAAAAAATTAAAAAAAAATTAAAAAAAAAAATTAAAAAAAAAAAACCAACAAAAAAAAAAAAAAAACACACACACGTGGCCTTGGACACGTGCATGTACTAGTATTAATATAATGGTTAATTGAGAATTTATTACATGGTTGTTGAAGCTATAAATAGAGAATTTCACAACAAATGAAAATAGCTTTTCCATCAATCTTCTTACTTCTCTGTGCAATTTGTTCATCTTCTTTATTTGGCCTTGTAAAAATTTATCCATGGCTATTTTGTCCAAGCATATTGAGATTCGCCGGAGATTCTAGTGTGAATTAATAGTACGGTCCGTTCATTTTATCCTGGGAGACGAACGTTAAAACAACCTCAATCACAACTCGATGAGGGGGCGAATTTGTGTTAAGCAGATTGTGTCACACACGACTTGAACAACATCAATACGATCAACCTACGGTTATTTCTTCTTGTTTAATTTTACGTTGTAAATTGTATTTCAGTATATTGTAATTCTTTTCTTTTTTTGTGCTTTTGTAAGATTTTGTCTAACAATCTTAAGACAAATTCTCTATTTGAGAAAGGATTACAGATTTGAGATATTCGATAGAGCGGCGGCTACGGGAAAAAGATAGAAAATGATGGAAAAGACGGATGAAAGAAATTTCCATCAAGTTTTTTTTGCAATAATCAGTTGTGGTAAAATTGAAATTCACGATTTGTTAACCGTTGGATTGAGCTAAAATTTGGTGAGCAAGTTCTAAACTCATATAAGAACAATATGAATGGTACTTGTGTCAAGCATATGATCGGCTACACAAAAAAACATAACGATTCAAAGATATCGTGTCTATCGACCTGCGAGTAGAGTAAATATGCTTGTACAAGCGAAGGTTCAATGTGCATTCCCACACCTATCGTATGCAAGTTTTCGTCTGCCGGACTCTATCACCAAACTCGTCATCAATTTCCTTCATGTGGGGGATTGTTAGAAAAATATGTTGTGTGTGAAGGAAATTATGCATTTTCCTTACATGAATCGTTTGTCGTTTGACAAAGATTATTGTGGGTTTATGTTCCACTTCGTGTGAACATTGAAATGGTATATCTAGATATCTAATTTGAGATTGGATGAGAAAGATATGATAGCTCAAAGTTGGTGGGTTGAAAGTGTAAACTTTTAAAATTTAACCACACTATTGATGTGCCATGATTTCCAAATTAATTAAGTGATTAATTGGGATCATTATCATGGATTTTGAGGTTAAAAGTTGTGGAATAAAACCCTATCAATACAAGATAATGTCTCACATATTAATATAATGATTAATTGAGAATTCATCATATGGTTGTTGAAGCTATAATTATGAAAACCCACAACAAATGAAAACAACTTTTTTCATCAATCTTCTTTCCCCCGCTTTGCAATTTGTTCATATTCTTTATTTGGACTTCTAGAAATTTATCCATGATAATTTTTTCCAATCATAGTGATATTCGCCGTAGATTCTAGTGTGTAAAAATAGTCTGATCCGTTCGTTTTATCCTGGGAGGCGAACGTTCAAAACAACCTCAAGCACAACTTGGTGAGGGGACGAATTTGTCTTAAGCAGAATTTGTTACACACGACTCGGATAACATCAATACGATCAACATATGGTTATTTGTTCTTGTTTAATTTTACGTTGTAAATTGTATTTTGATATATTGTAATTCTTTTTTTTTTTTTTTGTGATTTTGTCTAACAACAATTGCCTAGGTAATTGAAATATTTAAAGGGCAATTTAGTCTTGATGCTGCAGGAATTGTGCTTATCAATCTTCCTCCACGTGGCAGGACTGATCACCTGGCTCCTTGACCTGAAATCAGAACCCACGACTAGCCGGATGTGTCTCCGGCGAAGACGCTCGGGCGTGAGAGTAAGATCACAGTTGTATAAAGCTCAAAAATGTATTGAATATGGAATTCAGATAACAAAATGGCAGTTACCTCTTCACCGTCGGTAGTGACGAAGTATTTATAGTTGATGTAGGTAGTTTAATGACGGGGCTACATGAGCTCCGAAATTATAGCGGCAGTTATGTTCATGGGAACGTGCACATGTAACCGTCACGATTTGTAGGGATGCTGTTATGGAAAGATTGACCCACGTGCGTCATCACATGTTAGGTCGACACTTGATAATTAGGTCGAGGTCGCCACTTGTAGAATGGCCGACCTGACTGACGGGTAGAGCATGGTTCGTACCCGAATTATGATATGGATCACGAGGTCGGACTAGGTTAGGTCGGGACCTGATAGGTCGGACCATGGGCTTAGTCGATCGATACAAGAGATGGGCTTTGGGCCTTGTTATGATTGAGTCGGCCTCATTGAGAATGTGATGGCCAAATTTGCTTGTGATTGGGCTTTACTCCTTTGGCCCAACTCGACACTTTTGGTATGTTCAGTGGCCCCCAACTTTCGAGTGGACTTTGTCGACTTGGAAGTTAAAGAAGACTTTTGATGTGAATTACTTTACCGCAGTCGCTACTAGTTTTTGAAGTAGGTCGACCATAATGACGTGGCATAATCCGGGACGTTGGCGATGAACGGTCGGATCGGTACGAGCGCCGTTTTTGCCATAATGATGATATTTTTGACGTTTGAGAGTCCGCCTAGAAGCTGTTTCCGCCATTAATTAGGAAAATTAAATTCGAATTTACCTTTGCCCTTTCCAATTCGGGAAGCTATAAATTTGAGAATCCTTCTTCATTTACAACTTTTGCCTTCTACGAACTCGTGCGTGATTCCGCGGTGATAAAGGAAGTTGACTTACGCTATAACTTGGTGTTTCACCCTCCATTGTTCCGTTTTCCCTTCCTTGCTAAAGGTATTCTCCTTATTCTTTAAAATTAGGGCTTTAATTTACGCAATTTCTTTGATTCCGCCATGGCTAGGACCTTTAGTACGAACCGGAGCTTGGTATGGGTCTTGTAAAGTCAATCGTAGGGTTTATAAACATTTAAACGGAGAGTGGAGGGAGATGACCATGGAGGAATGTACTTCAATTTTAACCCGATGGGGTTTGCAATTTGCTTGAGTTGGCTTTGCCTGTGGGAGAGAACTTAGGTACTTTAGGAGCGAATGACCCAAGAATTGAGTCCTTCCATCTTTTCACGAGCTTCTCGACCATATTGCCATATTTTACATTCGGGGCCCCAATAAACCTTCCTTCCTTAGGAACAGAATTGGATTTCTGGGGAATCTAGGTCGCCCCTTAGCGTATCTACTAGGACTCTGAGACTTCATGTAGAGCGATTCCCCTGTTTTCCCTTCTTCTTGTACGAGATATGTCAACTTCGGGAGAAGCTGGTGTCCCCACTTCCTCAAGTCCGCGCATTGTGAATGCTTTTGAGACTACGTGGTACCGGGCGGGAATGAGAGAGGATATGTGCCACAAGGGCCACTTAGGGAAAGCGAGAATTTTCCCTCCGGCTCGTCTACCATCCATGACTTCTGTGAGGTGGCCAGGGAGGAGTTTGAGGTTACCCTTTATAGCAAGGCTGATTTTGAGACTATTTGGGAAGTCCTACAAGGCGATACCACCAGAGTAGCCTTCTATTATGGCAGTTTATTGCCGGCCTTAGGCGCCCTTGGACCCCTTCATCAATGAGTTCTTAGAGTGTGCCAATGCCTTACCTCTCCAGCGGGTGCCAATACATGCAGAGTCTTGGTTTGCTTCATCATGGTGTGTCGTTTCTTAGGGTATGAGCCCTGTATGAGGGTTTTTAGAGAGTTCTTTGCTGTGAAGTTTGATAAGAATGGTGGCATAAGCAATCCCTTCAAGGCAAATTCCCCCAAATTATTCATAAACTTGCCTAGCAAAGTTGGTGGCTGGAATTCCCATGTAGCAGTAGTGGAGAGTAGATTAGGATGGGAGTTCCCTCTACCAAGTGAGGAGACCCAGGTGGTGAGGGATGAAGATCAGTGGGAACCTCATTGGCATGGAGACCTGCGTAGGAAGTTGGCGGAGTTGGTTGCTCAGAGGCCTATCAGTTGGAAGGTCCTTGGGACTACAAAATATAACTTTATCCAAGCTGGTATGATGCTAGGGGATGATGATGTAGTGCCACTAGTTCCCATAGTGAGGTGCACGAGGTATCCAGATTGGGTGACCCACGCTCATGCAAGATTTGGGAAGATGTGCTCCCTCTGTCAGAAGACTAAAAATTATTGCAAGAATAATGGGGAGCATTTCGGTGGTAAG
This sequence comes from Adenophora triphylla var. japonica, assembly GCA_022495995.1. Lineage (NCBI taxonomy): Eukaryota > Viridiplantae > Streptophyta > Magnoliopsida > Asterales > Campanulaceae > Adenophora > Adenophora triphylla. Next base: position 33,477 of record JAFEMH010000967.1, on the reverse strand, counting down.
GGTTTACTCGCCTCTTCCTCCTCTATATATGAAACTTCTTATGTGCGAGCTCCACCTTACTTGGCATCTGCCTTTTGATCATTTAGTCGTCACTTCCTGGTTCTAGCGTAACACTTGTGCCCTTTATGTGTGCTGCCTATAGGATTTGTTAGCTCGCAATTGATTTTTGCTCGTATGTAGAACTCGCAGCTCGTACATAGAACTTTTATTTTTGATGTCGAGCTAACACTTTACTTTTTTGTCTTACGCAGTTTTAACTCCTGCTCAGGAAGCTAATATGGGGAGAGCTGTTGATATCAGGAAGGCCAAGAAGAGCCAAGGAAGAGCAAATGCCAAGGAGAACCGCGAGGCAGAAGGTGCCAAGAGGAATGACTTGCTGAAGCTAGTTGAGGAGGATACCACGAAGTTTATTCCTGCTGAGGAGAACTTGGAAGTGGTAGATGATGTTATGGAGGGAGAGAATGTGGAGGGTGATGAGGCCCAAGGTTCTGAGGAGGCCAACATTGGTGGTGAGGAGGAGGTCGAACTGAACGTGGAGCCAGAGAAGGAGGTTCGTGCCAGGACTCGAGCTCAAGCTAAGTCAAAAACCACAACCAAAACCAAGACCAAAGCTGCCTTGAAGAGAAAATCCCACGTCATTTCTTTGGATGATGAGGAAGATGAAGATGATGCTGCCCCTATAAGCAAAGTGATCAAGATTGGCCCTCAAAGCGAGCTCGGCATCCGGTCAAGTTGATGCCGGTGAACTGTGGAGGCCGAAACCGAAGCCCCCAAGCCTCTCCCATTCGTGTCTCCTATGCCGAGTTGATTCGAGTCGGGTTCTTTGGTGAGCGATGTGACTCCCTTGACAAGGATAAACGGCTCGGCTAGGGAGTATCTAGAGTTGGAGTATGGCCGGAGTAGTCGTCGAAGGGGAGGCGATCGGGACTCCGATCGGAGAATTTACTAATAAGCCAGCGACTCCGAAGCTTGTCGAGATCGAGTTGGGGTGGCTTCCTCCGAGGTAACCCTTGAGCTTTTAATGTATTCATTCTTCTTACCGTTTTCCTTTCTTTTCTTTTCATTTGATCGACTCCTTGTATCAACTCGTTATTCCAGTCTCTTGCCATGATTGATTTAGCCACCACTTATTGGAAGGCGGCGAGAGGAGCGGAGAAGGCGCCAAGACTATGTTGGCTCGTAAAAACGAGGAACTGGGAAAGGCTGGAAGGTGACCAAACTCGGTGAAAGAGGACTACACCAAGTTGAAGGGAGAGTTCGACAAATTGAAGGAAGAGAACTCGGACTTGGATAACTCTTATGAAGCTTTGAAGCTTGTGAAAGATAATGAGATCAAATTGAAGGAGGAGGCTGGAAGAGCTTGGGGAAGCCAACGGCGAACTCGCTCGTCTCAAGGAGGAGAATAAGAAGATGGTAGGCGACCTAGAGCGCGAGCAACGGTTGGAGGAGGTTCCGTGACTTTGGCTAGGAAACAAGAAGAGTTGGATCTCGCTAGAGCTCAATGGGAGGTCGACACATTTTAGTCTTTGTGAAGACCACTAAGGAGGATGCCATCGAAGCTTACAAAGACAGGTGGCGAGCTTCATACGCATGTCACCAAGGAGGCCCAAGTATTTTTCAAAGCTGGTCTAAGCCATATGGCTCGGCGTATCATCGTGGATCCTTCGGTTGATATATCAATTGAGAAGCTGGCTCAATGGGCATCTGAGGATCCTTACAATACTGCAGCTCGACAGGGCCACTCCTTGGTGCCTTATACTGATAATGACAAGGAGCTCATAGCCAAGGATGATGAAGAGGCTGAAGCCGCCCCATGGGATCCTCTGCGGTAGAAAGTTAATTTTGACACTATCCTTGCCGAGCTCAAAGATTATGCGAGATCCAGGCTTCGATGATGAGACTCCAAAGTATACGATCGGCGACTCAAGGAAGGTTGTCTATCAAACGAGAGAATGTTCTTGGTGAGCCATCTACGTAAGTGAACAGACCGAGATCAATCAAGCATCCGTCACCGCCAAGTGGAAGGCACTCCCCTTGAATAGACTTTGACTTCGATGGTTGTTGTAATTGAACAAGCTCCAAACATTTTTACTTTTTTGCTCTTTGAATATTTGAATGCCTTGGCCCTATTTTTTGGGAGGCAAGATACTTTTGCAGTTTTAATTAAATAAGTCTTGGCCCACTTTGGGAGACTTAATTATGTTTAACCGTAACTGACTTCTCTCTTTTGCATGTTGTATGCTTTGGATGTAAGGGTCGAGTTAGATTTAGTAGGGTAACGAGTTATCTCAAGTTTGAGGTCGTCCTGACTCTATAATGATTTGGGCGACCTCAGACTTGATTAACTTTTGGAACGAGATTGATTATAAATCTAATCTGTTCAAACTATTTAAGCTGACCAAGGGTCGAGTTAATTAGAGCGAAGTCGATTAGGAATCGAGCTAATTAGAACAAACTGACTAAGAGTCGAGTTTGTTAGAACGAAGTCGACTAGGAGTCGGACCTGTTAACTGAATAAAGCTGATTAAGAATCGAGCTAATTAAAACAAACTGACTAAGAGTCGAGTTTGTTAGAACGAAGTCGACTAAGAGTCGGACTTGTTAAGTGAACTAAGCTGATTAAGAATCGAGCTAATTAGAACAAACTGACTAAGAGTCGAGTTTGTTAGAACGAAGTCGACTAAGAGTCGGACTTGTTAAATGAACAAAGCTGATTAAGAATCGAGCTTGTTAAATCGAAGCTGACTAAGAGTCGAGCTCATTGGGATTGGTGTAACACTACGTTTGATCGAATAAACTGTGCTTTTTATTGAAGTAGGAAACATGTTTACATCAACTTGAAACTTAGAGCTAACACAAGCTTGAACTTTGAAACCGAAAACTAGAAGTAGTATTTGATGAGGTGAGTAGCATGCCAAGGATGTTTCAACTCGTCACCTCCGGGATGAGCTATCATGTAGGTTCCTTCCTTGACGACTCGAGTGACTACATAGGGACCTTCCCAGTTAGGAGATAGCTTGTTCTGCTGGGTCCTTTTACCCGTTGCTTCGATCTTTCTCAACACATAATCTCCAACTTGGAACGACCTTGCCTTGACCTTCTTGTCGTGGTAGCTCTTAGTTCGCTGCTTGTAGTTGACCATTCGGAGGTAGGCTGTTTCTCGCTTCTCGTCGACTAGATCCAGGTCGATCAATCTATTGGTATCATTTTGCTCTTGATTGAAGAAAGTCACTCTAGCAGTGGGGAATCTGAGCTCAGCAGGTGCCATGGCCTCTGACCCATATGTGAGAGCAAAGGGGGGTTTCCCCGTAGGCCCCGAGTGGTTGTACGGATCGCCCAAAGAGCAAGGGGGAGTTCGTCCAACCAATTGTTACGTCGACCTACGAGTCCTGTCTTGAGCGAAGATAGAACAAGTTTATTTGCCGCCTCGGCTTGGCCATTTCCTTGAGGATAGGCGCATGTAAGATTTCCAATGTTTGATTCCAACTCGCTTCATCTCTCGCTTCGAAGGTCCGGGAGAATCAGTAAACCATTGTCGGACACTATAGCTCGAGGAAAACCAAACCGAGCACCAAATGAAGTCATGAATAAAGTTGATAGCATTTTCCTCTCGTGATGCGAGCTAATGGTTTGGCCTCAACCCATTTAGTGAAGTAATCTATGGCGACGATCACATACTTACAGGTTTCCTCGGGCGGGAGGGAAGGGTCCAATCAGTCGACACCCCACATGTCAAATGGCCAAGCTGCGATCACGTGAGTCCGCTCACGTTGTAGGCACATGGGGAAGGTTGGCAAACCTTTGGCATTGATCACATTGTCGAACAAAGTTGTGAGTGTCGGCCTCTCATGTGTGGCCGTAGTACCCCAAAGTGATTAACTTGTCGGCAAGAGTCCCGGCCCCCGGTGTCCACCACAAATTCCACTATGTACTTCGTGTATCAATAGGGCGACCTCTTGAGGGTGGATGCACTTTAGTAATGGTCGAGTATAAGATCTTCCGAACAGTGTCGCCTCCTTGAATGACATACCTTGGAGCTTTCTTTTTGATAGCTCGAGCCTTCTTCTCGTCATCCGGCGGCCTCTCCACTTTCTATGTATGCCTTCATTTCCTCGATCCAACACTTCTCCCGAGTCCAATTTCTTGAGGGATCATCTATGCATTGAATTTTTACTCTTTCATAGCCGGACTTTCGAGGAAGGAGATAGGTTCATCATGTGGCTCATCCGAAGTAGCTAACTTCGAGAGGAGGTCAGCTAGCTCATTGTCTTCTCGTCCAATTCTTTGAATCTCCCAGAATTCCAAATCTTTTATCAGTTCCTTCACCAGGTCGCAGTATTTGATCAGTGTGGCACTAAGTACCTCGTACTCGCCTCTGACCTGGTTGACTATCAGCTGTGAATCACAGTAGGCCATGATCTTAGTCGCCCCAAAACACTTGGCGTATTCTATAGCTGCTATCAAAGCTTCATATTCGGCCTGGTTGTTGGAAGCATCGAATTTGAACCTTAATGACTCCTCGTATACCGTCCTGCATTCTCGGTTCAATTAGCACTATCCCCGCTCCATCGCTATTCTTAGTTGCTGATCCGTCTGAATAGACCTTCCAACAATCGTTAGTAGATCGACGGCGACCCGGGACTCGACTCCTTCCCTTTAGCCTTCTCTTTTGGAGCTCGCCGCTCGTCGTCTTCCTTGGTGAACGTAAGCTCGACCAAGAAGTCGGCTAGAGCTTGAGCCTTCAACGCCTTTCGAGGTCGATACTCAATGTCAAATTCGGTAGGGCAATTGACCACCGAGAAGTCGACCCGAACTCTCCGGCTTGTGAAGAATTTTTCTTAGGGGAGCATTTGTAAGAACCACAATTGGATGAGCCAGAAAATAAGCTCGCAGCTTCCTTGAAGCCACGACTAGGGCGTAGGCGACCTTCTCAGCATTGTAGTATCTGCTCTCCACATCTGATAGGGCCTTGCCGATGTAGTATACCGGCTTTTGAAACCCCTCATCTTCTCTAACAAAAACACATTTGGCCATCGATTTATCTCCGGGATAAATACACAAACAAAGTTTCACCAGTGGTCGGGCTACTCAGGAGAGGTGGAGTAGCGAGGTAATCCTTCAGCTGTTGGAACGACGAATGACATTCGGTCGTCCATTCAAAACCACTACCAGAAAAAGGTCGTTTAGCGACGGAAATTTCCGTCGCTAAAATTAAAATTCCGTCGCTAAAAATAATCAGCGACGGAAAAATTCCGTCGGTGGTCCGCCGCTACCAGCCCGTCGCAGGTGCTCGGCGGTCAATTTCCGCCGCTATTTTTTTCTTTTACCGACGGAATTTAATTCCGCCGGTGAATTAATGGTTACAAATGACGGAAATTTCCGCCGCTATATTAATTTAATTTAATTAAATATTCATTTCAAATGGGCGAAATTTCCGTCGCCGTAATAAAAATTAATTTAATTAAATTAATTTCGGCGGCGGAAATTTCCGTCGCCGTAATAAAATTTAAATTGAAATTAAATTATTTCAAATGGCGGAAAATACCGTCGCCGAAATTATTTAATTTTAATTTAAATTTTATTACAAATGACGGAATTTTCCGCCGCCGAAATCAAAAATTAAATAAAAATTAAATGATTATAGCGTCGAAATTCCGTCGCCGAAATTAATTTAATTAAATTAATTTTTATTACAAATGACGGAAATTTCCGCCGCCGAAATTAATTTATTTAATTAATTTTTCTTTCAAAGATAATTTCAAATGACGGAAAATTCCGTCGCCGATTCCGAAATAAATTAAAAAAATATTTTAAAATATCAAAAAACCAAAATTTTTTGTACCCGATATAACATTTCAATTTCTAAAACTAAAACTATAAAAACTAAAATTCAAATACCAAATAAGTACCAAATAAAACCTAAATACCACCGTACCAATTCGGGAGGGGGAGAGGGGGAGGGGGATAGGGGGGATAGGGGGAGAGGGGGAAGGGGGAAGGGGGAGAGGGGGAGAGGGGTGGAGCGGGGAGGGGGAGAGGGGTGGAGCTGGGAGGGGGAGAGGCGGGGAGGGCTCCCGCGGGTACCAAATGTCTCAAATGTTTACAAACAAGTATAAATTAATACAACAATGTCTAAAAAGTCCGCAATCAACCCGGGGGACGCCGGGAATTATCCCCGGGAGTCCGGCCGAGACGAGCCATCAACAGCGCCAATTGTCTTTGAGTCTCGCATGACGTCGATCGTTCTCCTCCCGCATCCGCCTCGAACCGCCAAAGCATCCGCAAGCTTTGCCCGCCGCGTCTCTCCTCCTCCAACGCAGCCTCCGCAGTGTCGACCCTGATCATGAAACATGGGCCGGGCAACATTTCTCCGACGGCCGGCCGACGCCGACGGCATTGCCGCCCGTAATCCCCATCCCTAACACTCGGCTCCTCTCCTCGATGTCCCCGAGAGGTGACCTCCTCGCCAAACATCGTGCACGAAGGGGACGGGCTCACGGAGGCGTTCCTTCGGGAACAACGGCGGCTTGATATGCAAACAAAATAAAACAAACAATTATAATCATATACACAATGTAAGGTACATAAATAAATTTACATATTCAAAATCAAGTCATTTAATGGTAGTTTACTTACAAAGGCAAGAGTGCATCGATCGTCAACCCATCAAGGAGGTTGATCGGGCGCCGTAGAATTCCGAATATGGGTGCTAGCGTAAACATCCACAAAAGTGATATTCGGACCATACTCCCTTTCCTATAAATAAAATAAGCGAGATTATTACTTTGAAATTGTATATATAAATGCAACATTTAAACCGATTTAAAAGCATGCATACACTACATTTACACTAAAACTATGGATTTCATAGCATCAACATTGGCTCCCACCTAACATACGTACATAAACCTATTTAAAAGCATCCATACACTACTACATTTAAATTAACATACATACCATGCGGTCGTGATGCTCGGCGACCGTGAGCGTCCCCGTATGCAACGCCGCCGACCCCGAGGAGCCTCGCTTCTATTGGCCTTGGCCTGTTCGGATACAGCCTCGCCGCAGCGACCCCCAATATTCGCAAAATTGAGCAAACACCTCAACGGTCATAAAAGTAGGACACAAGGGCCGTTGTCCCGCCGCGAGCCGAGCAAAGATAATAATTTCTCTTCGTGGTACCTATAAAAATATGAATATCTTGTAAACATATAATGATGACATTATAAAATTAAAAGAGTATAATCATTGTTAATTAAACTAATTAAGGATAGATAAATATGTTACAAATAAAATCCTTAAACAAATTGTGAGCTCGCTCAAAGAAAACATATCTAGCCGTCGCCGCCGATGTCCGGATCCCAATAATATTTAGCCTACAACATATAATGATAACATTACAAAACTAAAAGAGTATAATCATTATTAATTATAACATTTTAATAACAAACTAACATTTAAGTTTTAAATAAAAACCATTAACACATTACCCTAAACTCATCCCACGCATCCTCCTTCTCGCCTCTCGTGGCAATTTTTTCCGCTTGGGCCAAAACTCGGTCATTTTCCGAGACCGCCGCATTGCCCGATCTTAGTGCCAAGTGGTGGGGTATCCACCTACCCACCTCGCCAAGTATATTTATACAATAACATTTTAACTTAAATAATGAATTATATATAAAGCAAAAAGGAACCAACTTATATCAAATTAATGAAGAGTTACTTTCATCGGTCATAAAGTGCCGAGATCCGGACATATATCCTCCCCTCGTAATCTACGGTAGTCCGAGTACCGGCCCCAGAGGTGGAGCTAGTACTACCGAGTGAGGGGTCAACACCATCGCTACCGGACGGGACGGTTGCGCCCCAAGAATCAAAGTGTAAATGGGCTTGGTCCTCTTACCCTTGCCCTTTCTACTAGAACTCATCTCGTACTACAAGAAAATATTAAAATATACAACTTTAACAATAGGAAACAATATATTCACAATACATCTAAAACTTTAAAGTTCTAATAATCTAAAGCATTCACAATACATATAAAACTTTAAACTATTAATAATATAAAGCATTCACAATACATATAAAACTTTAAAGTTCTAATAATCTAAAGCATTCACAATATATATAAAACGACGGATATTAAAAATAATCTAAAGCATTCACAATACATATGAAACTTTAAAGTTCTAATAATCTAAAGCATTCACAATACATATAAAACTTTAAAGTTCTAATAATCTAAAGCATTCACAATACAATTTTAAACTTTAAACTATTATTAATCTTCGTCCCCATCATCATCACCGGACTCGAATTACTACAAAACTCGAGTTCTTCATCTTCGTCTTCGGACTCGATGAATCAAACTCGGTTCCTCTTCCTCTTCCTCTTCCTCTTCCTCTTCCTCTTCCTCTTCCTCCGATTCATCAATATCAATGTGCGCGAGATGACCCGAACGAGGCGGGGAGTTGGCAAATTCACCGGTAAGATATCCTCCTAGTTCATCAACATTTTGAGGAATATGAGTGACATCATCTAATGGATGATTAGCCGATGAAACGTTAGGTGGCACCGGCATTTCATCCTCTTGATAGGGTGCTTCTAATGACGACTCGTAGTTGTCGACGAGGGTAGGTTGTCAATCATGCTCCTAGCCTTGGTCATCCAAATAGCCCACAATCCGTCGGGTCGCGGACGAGGGTAGGGAGTCATGTATACCCGTTGTGCTTCGAGATGCTAAGATGAAGACGTCGCCGCCATTATGTCTCGGACGAGTCCTTTACATCGACGAGGTCAAATATGGCGTGCTTCTTAACACCTCGCACAAAGCATCCCGCCAATCACAATTGAACAAGACAACACCGTTTCTACCCAAATACTCCACCTCGACTACTTCTTTCAGACGCCATAATAATCATTCCCTATAAGCTTCACACCGCTATTCCACGTCAATTTAGACAAACCGTAAGCTTTGGTATGAAACACATAGCCATTCACGAAATAACCGTTGTATAAATGAACGTTCAAGTACGGAGATGATGCTAAATGTCTTAACCTCGCAGCCTTGGCATCACCCGGATGTTCACCTATCTATAAGACAATATTGTAACCAATTTAATACAATTTTAAGATTGAATGTTTAAAGAAGTGTATAGAATAAATTTGAATGAAACGAAATATTTACATATTTCCTAGCCGCTTTGGAAATTCTCTTTCGTCCTAGTTGCGATGAGTTCGGAGATAAATCCCGAGCTAAATCTTCAAACATTCTCGCAATAGGGTTAAACAAGGCATTTCATATGCAGTAATTAAACATGCATAATTTAATCGACGAGGCGTAAACATAACATCAATGACTTACTTGATATATTCCCCAACCTCGTCGCAGCTTAAGAAGAACATACGTTTCGACCGCGGCAAACTCTTTAGCGGTTAACGTACGCGTACCAACCCGTTTGCCGAGGAACCGACCAGGTGGATGAAAATACGTAGATGTTTCCCTTAGACGGAAAACCACCATCGTAATTGCGGCCAACCCTAGTCAATCTCGTATCAACATCAGAGGAAAATATGTTCCGACAAAGGCAACAATCTCATCTATGATAACAAAGCCTCTCGAAATTGAGGCCTCGACTACGGCCCTATTGCTCATCTTCCTTTTCAATTGGCCTAGATACCTAAAAGTCATTCGTAGATTAAAACATAAATAATGTTAAAGAAGGTATATTGTTAACGCTCAAATTATTTAGAAATAGAATAAATTCAATTACCTCTCAAATGGATACATCCATCTCGTATTGAACCGGACCACCGACTCTAGCTTCGTATGCCAAGTGGACCGGTAAATGCTCCATAGAATCAAAGAATGAAGGAGGAAATATCTTCTCAAGTTTGCACAAAGTCACTACGATGCTCTCCTCAAGCTTTTTCATGTGATCAACACGCAAAGGTGGTCGATGTTAACGCCGGAAAACTCACTTAACTCGTTAACGCCACCCGTATATTGTCGTGCAAGAGACCCCGAGAGCAATCGGAAGTAGCCTATCCAAAGAAAACGTGGCAATCGTGACTCTTCAAACCCCGCACTTTCCCCTCCTCTACATTGACACAGCTTACCAATGTTAGACGCGTAACCATCCGGGAAGCCTTAACTCCTTGAGCCATTTCAGAGGAGGAGCCTCTTTTCCTTTGTAAGCACGTATTGAGCCATCTGGTCTAACCGGTTTACCATTGACGTCGTATACCAAGTCTAAGGCCGGCCGCCTACATATTTCCTTAAGGTCCTTTCGAGCTTTTTCGTTGTCTTTAGTTGTTCTCTTGAAATCCATCAACGTGTTAAAAACATTATCGAATACATTCTTCTCAATGTGCATCACGTCAAGGTTATGTCGAATGAGATTTGTTTTCCAAGATGGCAGCCCCAAAATATACTCCTCTTGATCCAGCTTATGGGTAGTCCCAAACCCTTGTATTTTGGTCTTCGAAAACTTTTTCCCCCACCGAGGATCGGGCAATCTAGATACCTCCTCATAGACCGTGTCACCACTTAAACGAATCGGGGCCTCATCATGGTCAATCTTGTTCTTTTTAAACGCATTCTTCCGGGGTCCCGAATGGGTGGTCCTCCTGAAGAAATTGTCTATGGCAATCGAACCAACATGGTTTTCCAGAGTGCGTGAGCGTGAAAGACTTTGTGTCACTCATACAATACGGACAAAGCCAACTTCCCGTGGGTGCTCCAACCCGATAACATCCCATATGCAGGGAAGTCATTAATCGTCCACATCAACGCAGCCTTCATGCCGAAATTCTCTCGCTTGAAAGCATCCCACGTTTCGACCCCATCCTCCCAAAGTCGCTTCAATTCGTCCATCAAAGGTCGGAGATAGACGCCAATGTTCCTCCTGTGGTCAAGCTGGGGCCGGGGATGAATAACGACAAGAACATGTAGGGATCACTCATACACAACCAGGGCGGAAGATTGTAGACGGTGGCTATAACCGGCCAACAAGAGTAAGATTTTGCCCCAGACCAAACGGATTGAAACCATCGTGAGCAGATGCATAACCGTATATTTCTTGCTTCGTACGCAAAGTCGATAAGTCTCATCAAAGTGTTTCCATGCCTCCCCATCACCGGGATGAATCAACACACCATCTTCACGCAAACTTTCCTTATGCCAACGCATTGCCTCTCGCAGAGATTTAGACGCGTAGAGGCGTTGCGCCTTGGAATCAACGGCATGTAACGCAACCGCTATGTGGTCTGTTTTTCTTGTGTTTTGAACTCCCTCCGACTTGGCTTATATCTACTTTGTCCGCAAATTGAACACTCGTCTTCTCGTGAATCTTCCTTGTAGAATAGCATGCAATCATTCTTACACGCATCAATCTTTTCATAACATAGCCCAATCTCGCCCAACCAACTTCTTTGTCTCATAAAAGTTTGTAACCATCTTATTCTCTTTCGGCAACATCCGCTTAATTGCTTTCATGATACGATTATAAGCATCGGCTAATATTGCACCGCCTTTATGTTAAGGAGCTCACCACGCCTCCAACACACCGATCTCGCAACCTCGGATAGACCTTCTTTGCAGAGTCCATAGCATCAATAAATTTCTTGGCCGCAGGGTCGGGTTCTTGCCGTTGGTTCTCTCGACCAATCGAAGGAAGGACCGCCGCATCCCTAACCATATCTTCCATATTCAAAGGTGGTTCTTCATTGTCCCGAATAATAGGTTCGGGTTCGGGAGGTACATGAATATTCTCGGGGATTATTCGCAACATTTGTGCGCAATCTCGCCACCACGACGGGTCCACCGTTTGTACCCAACTTCAAACCCGTTACGCAAAAGATGTTTCGAGTCTCGATCAAGCTTAGATACTTGACATTACAACACTTGTCGCATGGACACCTAATCTTACCATCCTTATCCATGTGACCGGTTTTATTTAATTGAGCAAATTCAACAAACCCCTTCAACCCTCTATAAAACTCAGGATTGATACCGCGTTGATTCGGCAACTTCCGCTTGTACATCCAACTACGATCATCGTACCGTACATCACTCCCGCATTGCAATCCATATATTATAAGTATACTCAATTTAATCGACGGATGAAACAAAATTGGGATGTTAATAATTATTGGATTTCATAATATATTAACAGCTTAGAAGTAATTAACGTATCATCATTCCCTAAATTTGAATTACAAACTTAAAAGCAACACGTATCTTCTTAAAATAAATATAAAGCTTCTAACTCATATTTAACAATATATTAACAGTCTTCTTAAAGTGTCTAGGAACTCGTTCCCGCTCCCGAACTCGAATCTCTACTCTTCCTCCGCCTCGGTCCCCGGGAGGTCTTTGGTCTAGGTATGTTGAAAAAGCCGGGCCGACCTCGCCCCGGCTCGTATCGTGTGAGCCGGTGGATCAATCCGCCCGGTAGCTCTCGCATCGCTTCTTCCCCGCCTCAAGGCCTCCTCGCGAGCTATCACTTCGGGATCATTTCTCAAAGCAGCCTCCGAATCTCCCGCCTCTCATAATCCGCCGCAATGTCGCGTGATTTCATCGTGGTTGCTCTTGGCCTCCATGCCTCTTAATGTCCTACTGGAAGAATAGTCTCGCCCCAAAACACTCTCGCTGCCGAGCCTCTATCATCACCGTACAGACCTTGCCGCTCATCGTACCATGTCGATACTCGGTGGTCGAAATGTGCTACCTCTAGTATGACTGAGTAGTGGTCGTATCGAAGAAAGCCCTCTAGAAATGCTCGCCAAAGAAATGTGTAGTCTCGAGGCTCGCCATAATCATCGGCATTGTATTAGTCGTCAATCGCTCTCTCAAAGTCCGAATGGTCCGCCGCGGTATCCGTACTGTCTCGCTCACTAGAGATGGAATGCAAAAGGATGATACATGTAGTCCCTAAGCTCGGACAATAACCGACCCGTCCCCGAATATCTCTCATAGTCTCGCAATCCCCATGCCGGAATCCAATAGTTCGGTTTGCGGTCTCATATCGGGCCAAGGCCAACCTCCTATGCCAACTCTCGCAGCGGCATCCCTCAATATCCTCGCGCCGTCCGGCCACCCAAGGTAATGCCGTCTCGCCCTCCGGGCAAAGTGGCGAGATCAAGCGAAATCTCTCATACACCCACAATGATAGTAACTGGGCCGCTCGAACCCACGTACGATCCTCCGCTAATCTATCAATGCCGTGGTATGTCTCCGCTAGCAACAAAGGGAATGATGTCCATCGCTCCCCGACTGCATTGAATATGCCGGATGTCAACTCCTCGATCACCTCTCGCCGCCCGATGATCTCTAACAGCCGTAGCCGGACACACTCCGATGTAGCCGCAGTAAGTAGTGCGTGCATGTAATGAGCAACATGAATATATCTAAGGAAGTGGATAGATCAAACACCGGGCCGGTCCGACTCAATCCGGCTATATGAGTCAAGTCTATGAATCTATCGTCAACGACAATGCCCGATACCCAGCCCGCCGATAATCCCAAGAATTCGTATAGTTGCTCAGAATCGATCGTCCGTCTCGAGGAAATGCCACGCCCTCGACTCACCCACACCCGCCGCTGCTCGAAAATCCTCCATCGTTGGCACCCGTATCGTTGTACGATAGGGTGAACACATGTCGCTCCGAATCCCAAAAGCACGAAGCGCCTGAGCGCATCCCAATCAATCTTCCAATCTTTTAGAGACCAGATGCATGGCATGCTATACCTCCCGTCAATAAGTTTCCTGTTGTTTTTGGTGAAAGCGCGTGAGTTCAAGAATGTCTTGTTGAAATTGAAACTCGGGAAACAATTTCTCCATTGTAATGCTCCATGCCGCCTTAAATTGGGGCCGCCGGGACTTTTTACCTATTAATATTGTGAATAATTGTATCAACAAATCTTGAGCTCTAGTTCAAACTAAACTAAAGGATAATGGTGTCCCTACCTAACCACCTACTCGTCCTTTAAGTGCATGTTTGATAAACCTATCCCATCCCGAAATGCGTGATTACTATTGTGAATAATTTTAAATATTAATATTTAATTCTTTGTTGTAAAATATATAATTTTACAACGATGAATTAAATTAACATTTATAAACAAGATGAGAGTCGTTATCATCCACAACTATCAAAACCCTATCTCAGCCTTTAGAACAAGAAAGATAGAGCAAATAGTTCTTGTCGCTTGAGCAAAGGATTGCTTAATATAGTTTTTCAGCCATCGTTCTCCTTCTCTAAGAATTCAAAGATCACACCATACCTGATAGCTCGCTTTTATTTTCATCGGTGATATACGTCATTAGTAAAACAAGGTAACAAGATAACACCAAAGGAAGAGAAAACAGGTCTTTCCTCCAATTTTTCAATCTTCACCTTCCATTTACCCAAGATCTGACAGTAATCTTCCTCATGAGCTCAGCCGGCGGTGCTGCCCTCAATCTCACGGTTGCACATGCGAAGCAACCGTGAGATTGAGGGCAACACCGCCAGCCTTTCAAGCTCATGAGAAAGATTCTCGCAATCAGATCTCGAGTAAATGGAAGGTGGAGATTAAAAAATTGGAGGAAAGTTTTGTTTTCTCTTCACCGGTGTTATATCGTTACCTTGTTTTTACTTGTGACCGTATAACACCAAAGTGAAGAGTAAAACAGACACCGACAAGAACATGGCCGTGATGTTTGAGATCCTTAGAGAGAAGAGGACAAATAAACCGGAAAACTCTTATTAAACGTAAAAATCCTTTGCTCAAACCGACAAGAACTTATTTGCTCTATATTTCTTGATCAAAGATGGACGGATTTTGATAGCCGTGGGTGAGAAAGGCTCTCATCTTATTTATATTTTAAGATGTTAACCACCAACCACAATACCCTAAGGTGCATCTAGGGTGCCAGGATTGATATCGTGCGCCAAACGTAGGCGATATTACATCACCGTTCGCGATGCCGTCAATCGCCCCAAAATGGGATCTAGAACCATACTAAGGTAGTGTGCGGTTGAATATGTTACATTATTGATACATTCACCCCCTTCCTCCCCTTTGACTTTAAAAGACTTGAAAATTAGATATTTAGTAACTTATCTAATTGCTTGCATATGTAACATGTTATGTTTATTAAATATGTAACATGTTATATTTACTAAATATAACATGTTACACCGTTGGAAAATATCACCTATTGCACAAGCATTTGGCCCAAAGATTGAAACTTTAAAAGTAGATTTACTATTATAATTAATCAAAACAAGAAAATCCCCAACCGCAGCTTTTGTATCTTCTACAAACCGAAGTTGGGGATTTTCTTGTTTTCTCGATTAATTGCTAAATCTACTTTCAAAGTTTCAATCTTTGGACCTAATGCTTGTGCAAAAACTTGAGATTTTCCACTCCAAAGATAACCCCATGGTAGTGGTTGTACGTGATAGTAGTGGGGTGGAAAATATCAAGTTTGCACAAGCATTTGGCCCAAAGATTGAAACTTTGAAAGTAGATTTATTATTATAATAATTAATCAAAGTTTCAATCTTCGGGCCTAACGCTTGTGCAAAAACTTGAGATTTTCCACTCCAAAGATAACCCCATGGTAGTGGTTGTACGTGATAGTAGTGGGTGGAAAATATCAAGTTTGCACAAGATTTGGCCCAAAGATTGAAACTTTGAAAGTAGATTTATTATTATAATAATTAATCAAAGTTTCAATCTTGGGCCTAACGCTTGTGCAAAAACTTGAGATTTTCCACTCCAAAGATAACCCCACGGTAGTGGTTGTACGTGATAGTAGTGGGGTTGGCTTCTATCCCATCCCGAAATACACGCATGAATTGCAAATATCACTTTGTCTACTTGCTTTATAATCGAAAATCAAGAAATTTTGACAAAGATAACCCCACGGTCTCCAAGTGCACGACGTAGACTAGGTCAATATTACACTCGTCGATTATAATCGACAAAGGTAATCAACCATATATGTCTAGTATACACTCAGAGAACAATAGGATTAATGCAACCGAAATATTTCAACTATCGACAATTCAAGCAATTTTAATAGACAATAATGATATTTATATATATACATATATGTATATTTTTATTTTAATTTTTATTAAATATAACATGTTACATATTTGATTATGAGTACGGTTATTTATCGTTTTCTTTATAGTGGCATATGTTTTCTTCTATTCGTTAATATTACTAAATATGTAACAAACTAGGATACATAAACTGTATCCTAATTTGTTTCATATAAGGTGCATCTAGGGTGCCGTGATTGATTTCGTGCGCTCAAACGTAGGCGACATAATCACCGTCCGCGATGCCGTCAATCGCCCCAAAATGAGATCTAGAACTAGATGTTCCTAAATTATTTCATCCACAGTTTTCTTACTTATTTGTTTGTAACTGAATATTACGTTTTTAAATTAATTATTACCACCATTTAGATTACGCATTATTCGTTTTTTCTTTAGCTCTTTATCAATTATTTTTGTGATTTTCATAGATACTCTTTATTCTCGCTATGGTTCTCAAAGCACATTTTATGATTTCAGTACTACACCTTAAATGTTGGTTTACTTATTTACGCGACACGTATATACGTAAACCGTATCCTAGTTTGTTTCATATAAATGGATTTACAAAAATTTTAAAAATGTCTTTGACTTCAGTATGCTTTTCCTTTAATGCCCTAATATGTATCCCGTATTGGTTTCTCTACCTCATCAAAAAAAAAAATTGATAAGAAAAGAAGTGTATATATTATCTCTACCTCAACAATTAAAACCTAACTCGTCAATCACAAACTAAGTTCCCTTATAACCCGGATGTTGGGAAAGTTAGGAAGAAATCCCCTCATAAGTCTTAACCAAACCACGGCCTACTCTATTTCGTACAAAATGTACTCAACTAACCAAAATTTTTGGTATACCGACCTTCGGTATAACGAAAGTTTGGTACGGTACTACCGCATGCATTATGCATTTTGGTTGGTACACGGTATACAAATATGAGTTTGGTTTGTGTACCGTGTACCGAGTATATTTTTATAAAAATTAGATGATGTCATGACATAGGCACATTTAACAAAATTTAATAAGCAATGCTAATATTGGTATAACATCAACACTTTTGACAATTCAAGTATTTCAAAAACTGATAATGACCCACTTTGCAAAATCATATGTACATACCAAACCAAATGACTATGTTAAGAACTAGGTTAAGAAAAGAAATGGAACATTTTATTTATTAACTTTACTAGGTTAAGAACTAGAGTTTTAGAATCTAATACTTCGTAAAATGCAAGTGTCGACCATAAACACTTTTGGCCAAGGCATTTAATCAAGGCATTTAATCAAAATTGTTACTTGACTAGAAGAAAACCAGTTCAACCAAGCTTCACTTTAATTACATTCTACAAGACCTATTCGCTTAGAAATCACTAGGACACCAATGATCGAACTTAGGGGTAAACCGTCACAAAGACAACGATAAAAATCTATCGCCTTTCAAAAACATATATTAGCCGTTCCATTTGACTTCACAATTGCACACTCATAAACCAAATTCCAAATTTCAAACCCACCAATCCAAACTCAAAAATCATCTTTTACTAATTGAATTTGAAAATGAAAAAAAAAAAAGAGGTAGAGAGCGAAAATCAGAACCACTTTGTTAAACAAAGTTGTTCATGTTTCAAAACGTCATTTAAAAAAAAAAAAAAAAAAAAAAAAAATGTAAAATTAATACAAAATTACAACTTCATGGAACACACGCATACACACAATGTAAACACTCACGTACACCCAAAATTCATGGTCGAGTACAGAGAAGAGAGAGAAACACGGTGAGAAATCGAAACCAACTAAAATTCACAACAAATTAACACCCTATCCTCGAATTAGAACTACTTATTTGAAAGAAATCGAAACATTTACCTTGATTTGATTAGAGCAAGAGAGAGAAACACTATGGAGAGGCGGCGGACGGATCCAGCACGGCGTGAGAGCTCGAGCGGACTGGGTGAGGCGACGGCGATGAGGCGACGGCGATGAGGCGACTGGGCGGTGAGGCGACGGGCGATGAGGAGACGGCCGGCGGCGTGAGCTTCTTCTTCTAGGTCGGGCCGCTTCTTCTTCTAGGTCACGCAGAGAGATGAGAGATAGCGGAAGAGAGAGAGGGAAATATTTGGCGTAATTGATTTCCGAGAAATAAAATGTGTATTTATAATTTTCACTGACGGAATATTCCGCCGCTAAATATTAATTATAGCGGCGAAATTAAATTCCGACGCTATAATTAATATTTAGCGGCGGAATATTCCGTCGCCGTTAAATCCGACGCTAAACGATACGTACGCTCACCCGGATCGATGACATGTCACTCCCACCGACGGTAATTTCCGCCGCCGATTTTAAATTCAGACGGAAATTTCCGCCGCTATAATAATA
>JAFEMH010000967.1:0-12500 GCA_022495995.1 Adenophora triphylla var. japonica | reverse complement strand
TCGTCTTCTCGCGATGAAGGCTTAGGAGGCAAAGACACCCTCTAGGGCCTTGCATTGCTCGGAAGTCAAGGAATCTCGGGAAGTCGACCGAGAAATGGATGTATAATTTGCCCTCATGAATGGTCTTTGCGTACATTGGCATCCCTTCGTCATTTATTGCCTTGAATTGATCTCGGCTTAACAACTTCTCCAGGTTGGGATTTGATGAGGAGCCGCTCGTTATCTAGATGAGTCAAGATAAATTGGAAGCCACATAATGCCTCAAGTAGTGGTCAACGCGTGCTCAACAAACATGTCATCACCCTTTCGCTTGAACTTTGGGTGCTCTTTCTATTGTAGTACAAAGACTATGTCTCCAAAGAAGAGTGTCGTGGCATAGGGTGTATAGGGTATGTGGTTTAGTGGTTTAGGGTTTAAGGTTTAGGGGTTAGGGTTTAGGGTTTAGGGGTTAGAAGTTAGGGTTTAGGGGTTAGGGGTTAGGGTTTAGGGTTTCTGGTTTAGGGTTTAGGGGTTAGGGGTTAGGGGATATAAGAAGTGCAAGGGTTCTTGTAGCTATTCCCAAATTGGTAAATTGCATACAATTTTAAATTTTTTATCCAAAATAAAACAAAAACAAGATTAGTCCAAAATTAGGAAACTAACCAACTATTAGACAACACTGGAGATTATTGTCTCATAAGTCGAACCCGCATTCGGACCTGCACAGAAGGGAGAGAATTGAAATGTGGAATTACCCGAAATTAAAGATGAAATAGCACTGTGGTAAGAGCGGCTCGATATTTGTTTTTTTCAAATTCAATTGCCGGAGAGAGAGAGAGAGAGAGAGGATGGGAGTGAGGGATTTAGAGGCTAGGTGTCTCGATTAATTTGGTTTGAAAGTTTGAATTGGATTATCTCGCTTGTTGTTCGTTCGGAAATTTTGAAATTTTAAATGAGCGCCAAGAAGAGTGTCGTGAGCTTCATCGGCTTCTCCTGGGAATGTAATTTTCTCGTCCATTTTGCATACCCTTCTCCACAACCACTTCCAAGACCTTCTTCTCCCGTATAACCATTTCGCCCTTGCATTGTGGGCAGCGGTCTTTCTCCCGGAAATTTTGAATTTTTTATTAAACACCGACGGAATATTTCCGTCGCCGATAAATAAAAAATTATTAAATTATCACGGCAAGGAAATATTCCGTCTGTTTATTAAAAAAAAAAAAAAAAGCATTTAATTTCACCGTCGGAAATATTCCGTCTGTAATATTTCGAAAAGAAAAATAAAAATATTTTAATTTCAGCGTCGGAATATTTCCGACGCTGATAATTAAAAAAATAAAAAAATGATATATTTTCACCGACGGAATAATTCCGTCGCTGTTAAAGATTTAGCGGCGGAATATTCCGTCGGTAAATCAACCGCCAAATTAGCGGCGGAAATAAACGAATATTCGAGGAATATTCTTTTAGCGGCGGAATTTAGCGGCGGAATTAAATTCCGTCGCTAAATTTGACGCCAAAATAATTCCGACGCTAAATACTATATTCCGTCGCTAAATAGCGACGGAATCTGTCCGTCGCTGTTATTTCCGTCGCTAAATGACCTGTTTCTGGTAGTGTTACTTGAAGTACATATAATGTTGTAACAATAACAACTTTTAAATTTTAATTTGGACAATTAAATCAGCTTCAAATTTTTGCTCAAAATAGCTTCGTAGTAACATCAAAAAAAAATTTCGTTCGCGAAGCTATTTTGAGCAATAATTATAGGTTAATTTAGATATCATAATGAATATCTAAAAATTGTTACTTGAAGTACATATAATGGTGTAACAATAACAACTTTTAAATTTTAATTTCGACAATTAAATCAGCTTCAAATTGTTGCTCAAAATAGCTTCGTACTAACAAAAAAAAAATTACATGTGTTAAAAAAATAATTACATGTGGCTGAATTTTTTTTTTTATAAATATTTATTTTTCATATTTTAAAACAAATGATAACATAGTAAATCTTACATAAAATTACAAAACATAAATATTTTCGAGTTAGTGGCCACATCCCGGCCACATAGGAAATCTACATAAAATCACAAAAAATAAATATTGTCAAGTTAGTGGCCACATCCCGGCCACATAGGAAATCTTACATAAAATCACAAAAAATAAGTATTTTCAAGTTAGTGGCCACATCCCGGCCACATAGGAAATCTTACATAAAATCACAAAAAATAAATATTTTCGAGTTAGTGGCCACATCCCGGCCACATAGGAAATCTACATAAAATCACAAAAAATAAATATTGTCAAGTTAGTGGCCACATCCCGGCCACATAGAAAATCATACATAAAATCACAAAAAATAAATATTTTCAACTTAGTGGCCACATCCCGGCCACATAGGAAATCTTACATAAAATCACAAAAAAAATAAATATTGTCAAGTTACATGTCCAATAACAGAAATTAACAGTCCTTGGGAAACACCTTAAAAACATTGGAAGTAACAATGTTAAGTATTTTTGATGAGCGCGAGGGGGCCCAAACAACAGCCTAATAGATCAACAAAACAAAACATTTAAAACAAAATGTTAAGGAATATAATCTTAGGGAGTGTAATGTTAAGGAAAATATTTCATACCTTAGCCAAGATAAGAACAAAGACCAACACCTATGTGACTTCCGCCTCACTATCTCTCATCACTTTATCGCAATGTAAGCATCAATGGTATCGAGGATCCTTCAAAACCAAATGCACAGAGCCATGATCACTTCGAGTAAACTACTTCACAACCACAACAACCTAATAGAACAAAAAATATAATGATCAATTATTTATAAATTTCAACCTTAACTATAATTAAAATAAAATAATATACCTATTCCACCCTCTCATATTTTTGGCACTTCTCCTTGATCATTCTCAAGGGATAATAAGTACCCTCTCGCAAAGGAGATAGTCCATCGCAGTAAAGCCAAGTTTTGCCCCGAAAATCATCATCTTCCACCGGCTCTTCAAGTTTTTACATATGGCCTCTTGGGTCGACCGAGCGGGGGTCCCCGAGAAACATGAGCTTTTCCGGTGCGATGCCGACGCATGGCGACTGTGCTTCATGGGACCGTGCATGATACATGACGCGGTGGAGATTCTCTCTCGCTCGATTTGAGGCGGTGGAGACGATGGAGATTGAAACTCTCGCTCAATTTGAGAGAGATTAGATAGACGATTGGAGGTTTGACCGGGATGTCCTGGAAGAGGTTTTCGTCCAAGATACCGGGTTTTGATGGATCCATTTTGAGAGAGATAGATGAAAGATGGACTAAGAAAGAAAGAAAGAAAGAAAGAAAAGGGAGAACTGACTCGAGAAAGGAAGAGAATGGTATGTTTTGTTGGGACTGACGGAGGGGGTTATGTAGGGATTTGGAATATATTAAACTCGCTACACGGTGTAGCGAGTTTGACTTAAATCTGGTCAAAACTCGCTACACCGTGTAGCGAGTTTAGTTTAATTAAATGCCGTACTTAATTTCCCAACGGCCTAATTAATTACCTAAACTCGCTACACGGTGTAGCGAGTTTTGACTAACCCTAGTCAAACTCGCTACACGGTGTAGCGAAGTTTCAAAAAAGAGGACATTCCGGGCAATACTTTGAACAAGAAGTCATTTTGGTAAATAAAAAGTAAAACGGGATTATTTGAGAAAAATTCATAAGTATCAAATGCCTCAAAATTTCTAATATCTCAAAATTCATGAAAATAGAATAGCAAACGATCACAAACTATAAATTGATATTGCCTAAGTTTATCCTTAACTCTTGCATCAACTTGAAAGTAAATGAAAATTCAAATGTTAGATTGAAGTATCAAACTAAAAATGTGAAAGAATCTAAAGTGCACAAGTAACAACAAATGTTCAAATTTATGGTATTTACCATAAGGGATGAAAATCGGTTCACCATTTTTTAAGTTGAAAAGATGGATTTCTCCATAAACTGTTCCCACATCACTCTCCAATTCCCATACATATCAATCTTGGACTTTAACATAGCTTAATTCCCGATTGAAACAGTAATTGTGACAAACAAAGTACTATAAGCAATCACAAAATTACATCAAAAGCCCCTATCCTCACCATTTCCTTTCCACGATACTTTCTTTACTTCGCACCTGTTACAAAATAACAAAAAAGTAAAGGAATCATCCCATATATCTTCATACGTCAACTGTGGTGGAGTAATTTGTGAATCAAGCTAGAGCTTCAAAGATCTTGCAAATCTTCTGTCGAACGCGAAAAAACCTATTTAAAACATGCATTAGATCAATATATACACATATATATAGTTATATATAAATGTGTCATGTTATCGATATTAGATCCCGCCATTTAGTTAGTTAGTTATCCATCCCATTATAAATCTCTTAACTTTATTTTTTTAGTTAATTTAATTGAAATTTAACAAAAAAGTTACTAAAATTTATTTATTCATAAAATTTTAAATATTATTATTAATACAACAATATATTAAATTTTATAAAAATTATTTAATTTGAAACAGCTGAATTATACTGATATCATGAAAAATAGAGAGATTGTGATTGATAAATTCAGGATAATTTTAGACACCGATTAATGAGAGTCGTTTGATTAAAGCATTGATAATTAATCTTACGGTTAGAATTGAAGAAGAAAATAATTATCAAATGACAGCCCTTGGATTGTAGCGGTTATGGATTGTAGCGGTTATGGATCAATATCAACCGTTCTTTGTGTAAAGTCAATAGGCGGTTATGAACTGAGTGAGAGAGAAAATGAGATAGAAAATAGTAAGATGATAGTGGTTATGAGTATTACAAATGGAGTCTCATTAATAAATAAATATTATATACTTTCATAAATAGAAAATGAGACTTATCAATAAAACGCTCTAGATGACAAAGTGAGTAAGATTATTCGGAATATAAGTAAGAGTGAGTATTGCATTAAATTAAGGTCAAAATATGCATTTTGGCTAACGGAAGTTAGTCATGAAACTAACTCCGAGTAATATGTCATGTGAAAATGATCAAATTGTCCCTTAAAAAAGATGTCCATGATATAGTGACTTGAAAATATAACATCATATTTTTTTTTATTTGCAACAAATTATAAAAACAAATACTCACTCGCGTCTTGAAAAATTTAGGAGTCACTTTGACTTTAATAGTTAACTCAATCGAATTTTGACCGTAATTTTATGAAAATTTAGATATTTTTGATGCAATTATAAAAATTGTTATTGTTTTACAATTAAAAATACCATCAATAACAATTTTTAGGAATTTCATGGAAATATATATATATATATATATATATATATATATATATATATATATATATATTATATATATATATATATATATATATATATATATTCTTCTATAAAATTATTCATATAAAGGGAGTACATCGAATCTACACACTTTTATTTTTAAAAAGTATATTACAAAAGTAACCAATTTTGCATGTCGGCTTAAATTGTAGAATTTGAGAGAAAATCATACGTACTTGATACACGCAACTTGCACTCACACTTGCTTGTTTTCTTTCCATTTACATTTGAATTGAAAATCTTGATACACGCCAATTTCCAAATAATAGTTATGTATACTATTACTACATTATTATATTCATAAAATCTTACCAGTCCCCACGTGAAATGAAAAATTTAAGTCAAAATTGATGTAACTTTGATCAATAATTTAAATAAAAAATAGTGATTCTAATAAAAATTAATTATTTTTTATTATAATGATTTTTAGATTTTTATAAGAATTATTATTTTCTATTTAAATTAATAGTTAAAAATTATTGCAATTTGACTAAAAGTGATCTCGTGATGGAGGGAGTATGTATTGAAATAGAAACTGCCAATCTACAAGCGTAGGATCAAACAAATTGAAAAGAAATTCAATGATTGAAAATAAAAAAGTTAAACCGATGTTTGGAGGTGAGAATCAATGCCGGCCACTCTTTGTCTTTGTTGAAACTCAATCACTAGCCGCTATTTGTGTGGCGGTTAAAACCCACTAGCCATTGTAATATAGATTTAAAAAAAAAACATTCATTATGCTCTTATAATATTAAGATATTTTTAAAAGGGCAAATTACAGCTTGGTTACCCATGTTTTATCGAGTTTTTGCAATATGGTTCCCAACGGTAGTAAAAGTTGCAACCTCATTCCCAACATTGTCAATTTGTTGCAATTCAATGTAAATTCCCGATTAAAAAACTAACTTTCTGTTAACAATTAATGACATATGGCTAACACATGGAATAAAGGAGGGGCAAGATGGACATTTTGCATGGGCATAATTGCAAACTTTGATTACCTATGTTTTGTCAATACTTGCAATTTGGTTATTATTATTATTATTATTATTAGTTATTATGACATTATGATTATTATTATTATTATTATTATTATTATTATTATTATTATTATTATTATTATTATTATTATTATTATTATTATTATTATTATTATTATTATTATTATTATTATTAGTTATTATTAGTTATTATTATTATTATTATTATAATTATTATTATTATATATTATTATTATTATTATTATTATTATTATTATTATTATTATTATTATTATTATTATTATTATCATTATTATTATGATTATGATTATGATTATTATTATAATTATGATTATGATTATGATTATGATTATTATTATTGTTATTATTATTATTATTATTATTATTATTATTATTATTATTATTATTATTATTATTATTATTATTATTATTATTGTTATTATTGTTATTATTGTTATTGTAATTATTGTTATTATTATTACTATTATTATTATTATTATTATTGTTATTATTATTATTATTATTATTATTATTATTATTATTATTAGTATTATTAGTATTATTGTTATTATTATTATTATTATTATTATTATTATTATTATTATTATTATTATTATTATTATTATTATTATTATTATTATTACTGTTATTGTTTTTATTATTATTATTATTATTATTATTATTATTATTATTATTATTATTATTATTATTGTTATTATTATTATTATTGTTATTGTTATTATTGTTATTGTTATTATTGTTATTGTTATTATCATGTTATTATTATTATTATTATTATTATTATTATTATTATTATTATTATTATTATTATTATTATTATTATCATGTTGTTTGTCATGTATGTTGTTGTTGTTGTTGTTGTTATTATTATTATTATTATTATTATTATTATTATTATTATTATTATTATTATGATTATGATTATTATTATGATCATGACCGAGTGAAATCGCTACATAGTGTAGCGATTTTAGGTTACATTTAATTACAAATTAAACGTCAATGAGATTAACCCTAATTAAACTAGAATCGCTACATGGTATAGCGAAGTTTCAACGGTAATATGCCGAACTCCGCTACACCATGTGCAGAGTTTCCCAAAAAGTGGTCATTTTGGAAAATATTTTTGAGAAAAGTGGAGTTATTTTGGGATATATATTTTTTTTTTAAAAAAATATTTGAGAAAAAAATCGTTGAAGATAGATGGGAGTGAGGTGAAATTTAATAGATATATGGAAAGGAAAAGCAGATACTATAATATTTCGGGTGTACTTAGTAAAATACGTAAATAACATAACGTTGAAGAAATTAATTATGGGCGTACAAAGTGGATAACCCAACATGATAACTAGGGATGACCAAAATCGATTTCGGCCCGGGTTCCGGTTCTAAAATGTATGATCCTTAACTGGCCCGGACAAGCTCACTCTGCTCCGGTTAATCTGGTTCCGGTAAGCCCCGTCCCCCGTCCGGCTCTGGGTCCGATTCTATTGAAAAACAATTAATTTTCAACCGATTCTGTGCTTTTTCCGATCCGCTTCAACATTTCCAGGACCCTTAACCGGTCCACTCCAAACCGGTTTCTGGGCACCCTTGCTCCGATTTTCATGACTCGCTCATGGCGGTCTCAGATTCTTCCTATCCTGGCTCCTAACTATTTCCCGATTCCAATCCGGTTTGGCCATCCCTAATGATAACGTTGAAGGTATGGGTGTACAAATGCATGTAAAAATTGCATTGCTAAGGTTAGTGTGTTTCTGGTGTATAAACAATCAAAATTCTATTTTAAACCACCAAAAATGAAATTCAATTAAAACCACCCAGAGAAGTCATTTTCACGCGTTTGGCCATGATGCAGGCGACAGGAAAATCCTACGGAACGAATAGGATTCACCAAACAGGTACTCTAGGCCCGAGATTCTCGACATAATGTGAGATCGTGGGATCATAATTTTCTAGGGTCAGGATGATGCGTAGAAGACCTGTGCAGACGAGACGGACGCCCCACGACACACCCAAACAGCGCCTCAAAGGTTGTTAACGGGAATGGAGTTGCCGAGGAATGGCTGCAAATCACGGCCAAAAGTCATCCGCCCACTCTGCGCGGCGCGCTAGGCACCCGGCCGGCCGCGGTCGTCCGTGTCCAAAGATCGCTTTGACGTATTAATGCTTTGTTTAAATCGAGTACATCGATTTTGGTTTATTTAAATGAGGGGTATTTTAGTCTTTGTTTTATTAATTAAGTCATTAGGGTTTATTTCTAGAATGTTCTTGTTATTAGTATAAATAGTTAAGGTAGGGTTTTGGAAAAGAAGAACTTATTCATTATTGATTTTCAATTCAAAGAGATTTCTCTTTAATTTTCTCAAGTGGATTCCAGATTTCGTGTTCTCGAGGATTCATTGCTTGTGAATTCTTGTGTTTAGTGCGCTAAACACGAATCGTGTCAGCTCCGTGCCGCAGGCCAGCTGGCATCGTAAGCTGTGCTTTATCCCGTCTTTTCATCAACGATTCATTATGGGGGATCTAGCAACAAAGGCAGATATCGATGGCATAATCACCGCTATTGCCGCGTAGACTGACATAAGGTTGCGGCGTTGGTGGCCGCTAAAAAACTCAAAAACGCCCGTGTTAATCGGATCCGAGGTGGCGAGGGAGACAGTGGTGGTTGCACCTCTGCCCACGTCCTAGGAAAGGCAGTAAAATCGGG
Organism: Adenophora triphylla var. japonica; assembly: GCA_022495995.1. Classification (NCBI taxonomy): domain Eukaryota; kingdom Viridiplantae; phylum Streptophyta; class Magnoliopsida; order Asterales; family Campanulaceae; genus Adenophora; species Adenophora triphylla. The sequence continues at coordinate 3,418 of JAFEMH010000967.1, read as the reverse complement.
AGGAAGAAGATCTAACGAAGACGCGCGCCATGAAAGTTGAAACAAAAGCGAAGGTGACGCGGCTAAGGGTCAAGCCTCGGGAATGGGCACCGCTGGGACTTCCTTCAAAGCCTCCGGACTCTGGTGTACCCACGCGCTACTAGACAGAGTCCTTACAAAAAATTATAGATGGGTGCGACTGTGTTTCCGGTGAAACAACATTCCTGGAGACAATGGGGAGGAAGATTTATGTGCAAAAGACGAAATCATTCGTATGTAGTGAAATTATTCCCGCAAATATTAAGTGATCCTTGTTCATACTCCCTATTTCGAGCCTCCCGTTATTGAAGAACAATATGTTACAATTGAAGAAAAGATTGAGCACAAGAATATTGAGCCTCCTAAGTAAGCATTAAGGGTCCACGAGCATGCCCTAGTCAACCCACTTAATAAAGATGTGGGTAGCATTACTCGGGTCTACACCATCGCATTTTGATCATGTTGTGGGTGTAATTGATTGGACAAAAGAATTTACATGCGATGATAATTTTATTTTTGATCGTGGGAAGGAGAAAGAAAGGATTAATTGGGGGCTTATGGAAGGGTCCATGGGGGACGTTAATTTTGTACTTACCGTTGATCCTGGGAAGATGGGACTGACGGTCACCGGATGAGTGTCGACATTGCTAGCATACTCTTATTATTGGAAGAACAAAACTTACATTGGTACGGGCTCAAGGAACAAATTTATTCCAAGTATTTGTTTCGTTGGGGACGGAAGAGAATTCTTCTTTTTCCGAAGACTGAGGAGAACATTGGTTTATTCAAAGTATTTATTCTTTTGGGGCGGATCTTGCCAAATATCGGATATGAACTCGGGGTCGAGTTCTTTTGAAGAGTGGTTGACTGGCGTGTGAGAAGACCCGTAGCAAGACGAGACCTGACGCCCCATGACACACCCAGCCGAGCGCCTCAAAGGTTGTTAACGGGAACGGAGTTGCCGAGGAATACAAATCACGGGCCAAAAGTCACTCGGCTCACTCTGCGCGGGCGCGTCAGGCACTGGGCGGCCGCGCCGGTCCGTGTCCAAAGATCGCTTTGACGTATTAATGCTTTGTTTTTAAATTGAGTATTACTGATTTTGATTTATTTAAATGAGGGGTATTTTAGTCTTTGTTTTATTAATTAAGTCATTAGGATTTATTTCTAGAATGTTCTTGTTATTAGTATAAATAGTTAAGGTAGGGTTTTGAAAAAAAAGAAACTTATTCATTATTGATTTTTCAATTCAAAGAGATTTCTCTTTAATTTTCTGGTGGATTCCAGATTTGTGTTCTTGAGGGAGTCCATTGTTTAGAATTCTTGTGTTTAAGGCGCTAAACACGACCGTATTGCTTCCGTGCCGCGCGCCCCGAGGAGATTTCAACCGGATTCGACCAACCGGCAAGCAACGATCTATGGCTAAAAGTGGGTGGGATTCATCACGATTGTCTAGACCTTCAATGGTATAATCTTCTAACCGCTAGACCATAGAACCATTCAGAATAAACGTCTTATGTTTCCAATTTATCAAAACTTGATATATGTAGTTGAATCCCTATCTAAACAAATTTAGCTGTAAATGAGTCTGTAACTTAAGACAGTATCAGGGTTGTTGTTTAACAAGGTCTTGGGTTCAAGTCATCCTGCTTGCATTTGTTACCCAAATGATTTTGATTGCATGATTGAACCACGTTTTGGTTCAAACGGGAGATTTTATATGATGACTTTCCGAGATATCACTTTGGTTGCATGCTCGACTTAGCAAGTAATTCCTCTGGGACAATATCTCACATGTCTTTCAAATCATCGAGGAACACACGTGATTTAGTTAATACCTGACTACGCCGTGACCCCTTGTTTTGAATCGTCAGACGTTTTCCTTTTACTTTGGTAAAGTACCAACAATTTGTGGCATAATATATTGGAATGCTGAATACTCCCTCCGCCCCATAATAAAATGCCGCAGTTTGAATTGTCAAACATTTTTAAGGATAAAAGCTTTACAGGCCAGTTTGTACATTACTTGTACAATGTTAACATTTCACTAAGTCACTTTCCTAATTTAGAAACGCGACATTTCACTAAGTCACTTTCCTAAAAGTTTAAAAAGGGCTATATAATAGATTATTGTCCATAATGTTGTTAAGAAACATGAAAAATGCTTTAGCATGCATCTGAATTGTGTATATCGATGGGGTGGACTCTTTGATTGGAATAGAGGTAGTATTGTCTATGAACTGGTACCCGGCCGTCTATAACTTGATTCATGTGTGATGGTGTACATTATAAATTGTTTGTTGTATCCTTCTAGAATCTTTTCCCGAATCGTGACAGCTAAAGAAAAATACGAGACCAACTAAAATGATAAAAGTTAAAACAAGAAAAGCAATGGCAGATGTAGTAATTTAAGAAATAATCTAGTCTACAAATTATATAAAGTGCGCGTGTAAACACGCAACTTTGCCCTAATTTTAGCTATATATACACCTTAACAATTACATAAACGGCATACACTTCTTCCCCAATTTCCCATCCCATTGTCAAGTGGCGAATGAAGAGCTCTGGCTGCATGAAAGATGATGATGATTGTTGCTCCGAGATGTTAAGCTTCCTTTCAACAATCATATCAACAATTCATTTAAAATTCGGTAAGCACCACGGTTCTCCTCCTTTTTGTGAAAATGGTCTGATCTTTTTCCGTATCAGCCCTGAATTATGTCTCCCTTAGTTTCTCTTGATGTGACTCTTTGCCGTTACCCAGATTTGGTCATTGGTTTTATAGATCATTTTACTGCATGTATCTCTTTCAATCAAAGTTGTATCATCCTAATTTAGCTTCATGCAATTATTCTGGGATGATTTACTCATCTGATTATAACATTTATTGGGGATCTTGGATCAATTTTCTTTTATGATAGGAGGATCTGAATCCTTGTTTTAATTGATGTTTTTTATTTGAAAATCTATTTGCTTGAATTTCTGATTTAGGTATATAACTACATAAATCTGGTAAAATGATATCGTTCTTAAAATAGTAGATTCATGCATCTGTCAGATGAGTTACATAATTTTACCAAAAAAATTGCTATAGTAAAATTAAATGTTTTGAAAGTGGATAACAAGATTATTTTTGCATCTTTGTTATTAAAATGTATAAAAAGCATTCATTTTCAGAGTGTGTACTTATTATGTAGTAGATTTTGATTACTTTCAAAGAGTTGTGGATATTATAAGCATGATAAAAAGTAGTGTTATATATTAACAAATAGGATGCAGGGATTGTTATGTTAGTTCAGTTTTTGCTTCTATCGGTCTCATTAGTTATACCTATTGTGGTGTGTGATCATTGTCACTTTGTAGCCATTGTCCTTTAGACCTTTTGGCATTTCATTTATTA